>OX465591.1:37472189-37844689 GCA_950022655.1 Alentia gelatinosa | reverse complement strand
AGCTGGTTTCCGGTGATAGCAACGAGGAGTTGGTGATAGTAGACGGCAGAGGCTTCAGATGCTGAATCCGGAGGGGAGTCTGTAGCTAGGCAGCACACTTCGAGGTTTTTTTTTGTTTTTTTTTCATAAATTAAAGTAAAAGATATGGATTGAAACATTCACACTCGTCGGGCGATACAGACGTTCTTCCGTGTAGATATTAAAGATGGACAACTGGCCGCCAGCACCATTATTCACGAATTTTACATGTTTTAAATTAAATTCTAAAATAAAATTGATATTTCCCATATAATATCAGATATTGTCTGGAAATGAATATCAGATATATATTGATGCAAACTATCATTCACAAGAAATTCAAGTCAGGGTATTGTTTACCTTCGAATAGGAAAAAGGACTCGAGTGAATCATATATTTATCACATGAATAAGTAGGTGATTTGCTCGAGAAAAGGAAAAATAAGAGAAATAAGTCATCCATGAACCGGTCATTCAACTGGAATCAGCTTTTGTAGGATTCTAAACTATTTCATTTCCATTTTCCAGAACAAAATAGAATGGAATCCTATGATATGGAGAAATCCATTGTCTAATGTTATCCCAGGAATATAGCTGTCTAGAATATATCGTTCTTGGACTAAGACAACAGAATATATTTTAAAAGTTTTAAGAGCCGCCCCCATACTCCTTCCGTTGACTTCAGTATATTCCAAACTTAGATTAAACATTTTTGTTGTATTTTTTTTCCGGTTTTGATTAGAAGTGTTTTTAACTTAGATTAAAAGTCAAACGGCTTGTCATACGGGAGTGGGGGTCTGTATTCCCGCTGGTTAGATCCTGCCAGAGATGTTTTCTCCTGAGCAGTCATGGGCACAGACGACGCGGTAAGCGATGCACCGGTCTGCCAACCTCAGGGCCGAGGAGCGGGGCCAGCCAAGGGCAGAGAAACACCAAGGTCTTCTTTTATAGTAGTCACATTTTGATATGGAGGCACTGGCTCGAGACTTTATCGTTCAGAAAGAAGTCACGAACAATTTTGAAAAATATGTATACAAAAATGACAGTTTTCCTATTATCCAAAGGAATCCTTGGATTAATTTTCAGTGTAGGAAATTTTTCTTTTCTTGGGTTAATCAAAGGTAGAATACATTGGGCATCATTCACACCAATGAACAGTTGTTCAAACCTCCCCACACAACCAGCCGCATTCCATGGCCAATAACGATATGTAATCCATATTTTCTCAGTCTCTCTGAAGCAGTAAATTCCACATGTAAATATTTCCTTTTTTCATGACCCCAACTGACATCCTGGTGTATAAGATGGAGACGAGGGGAATATAAGGAAGGCTGAGGAAGATATTGATTTCGGGATTAGTGATTAATGTTTTGAGTTTCAAACGCACGCATTTGACAATGCCTAGTTGGTTGCCATGTGGCATGGGACAAGCATGTAGCTCATTTATGCCGACGGGTCACACATGACTTGGACTCTTCGTGATGATACATAAGAAGCTCCCTATATCTTATCATCTCCAGCTTGCACTTTGGCCGAGGGAGAGTTTTGACCGACTTAGTGTACACTGGTCGCACGTCACTGTTTGACAGACGTGTTGAGCATCCAGTGAACCCATTGACCTCTATTTCGGCCCTAGCAGATTTGACGCAAGTGATTTTCATTGAATCACACCATTATGAATCAGAGTAAATATTTGCTGCATATCATTTTGTACAGCAGAGGTTTTACGATCAGGTGGATCCAGGCTGTCCTGGATGGATACAAGTCTCTTTACTAACCCTAGAGGTCCCTGGAAATACCAATGATCAATTGATATATATTATATTCTGATATGTATTGGGGAATATCCTCTGGCTCCTTGTCTTTATTCATCATTTTTATCGGGGATTTTTTTTTTTTTTTTAATTCTAATACCTTAAGTCTAGAAGGGTGCAGTTCAGACAGTAACGGGCGTGACTCTGTATAAGGAAAGCTCCTTTCTGAGCAGATCGCTGCTATATATTGTTCACTTCCCTCTCAATTCATGTATTCCATCCCTCTTGTATGCCCCTGCCAGTTGGCACGGCGTAAATCCCATCAACGGAGACCCACCTGGAGGCACCGTGCATACACTGAGCTGCTCGGCCGGCTCCTCCGCGCTGTAACACATGAGGGAGCTGCTCTGTCAGGTCCATCAGTTCTTCATATAGGCTGCGGGCTCCACATATCATCCTGATGATATTACATATTACAGAGATGGCAGTTTTCCTCTTTCCCCAAGGAAATCCTTGTTTTCAGTTTCAGTTTATACAAATGTTTTCCTTGGGTAAAACAAAGAGAGAATAGATTTGGCCTCATGCACCCCAATAAGCAGTGGTTAAAACTTACCCATACGCCCAAGCCCCATTACCATGGCAAGTAACATTGTGTTTTCGGTGTTCTCCCAGTCACTCTGCCGTAGTAAATTCCACATGAAAAATATTTCCTCTCTTTTTCACGACCACATCTGACATACCAGATGTATTTAGACCATAAAAAATATAGCCTGAGAAGAAACATAGTGTGTATAGTGTTATGGCCCAATTTCTCCGTTTCACAACATGTTTCATGTACCTTTATGATAGAGACTTAATGGGTGTTTTTGATGTGATGTATGGCTTTACCTGGTGAGCCCTGGAGGTATTAGCAGTGGGATAATTTCATAAGGAAACTGAAGGTGGGTTGAAAGTGGGGTTTTCTCTGTGATCATAGCAGACCGGAGGACAGCCAAAGGAAGCAGCATTTTCTCCGTTTACATGTAGGCCACTCAAAAAAGACGTGCTTCTCCTCACCAAGCCATGAAAAATATGACGATGGCGAATTTTTTCTCCTTTTTTTTTTACCTTTTTTTGCTGGATCAAAGATGGCTTTTGAAATGACAAGTACCATAATTTGACAAAAGGTAAACTATTGCCTGTGTAGGCAGTATGAAGGGAGATATGAATACAACGGTTTTGGAGATGCCTAGATACACATACTACCACGTTGAATGTATTCCTGACATCAGGAGCTTTAATTTGATATCAAATACACATAACTTTTATGATATCTTTCAAGGTTCATCTTAAAAAAAAGAAGTAAATAGATCTTCTGAATATGTTTTTGCTGACGCGCGCGATGATGAGAAACAAGTTTTTTTAGTGGCCTGAAGCCCGGTTCCCACTAAGAAGGCACCCGTCGCCAACTATCAGCCAAAATCTTTAGGAATTAGGAGTCGTCAAGTGGGACCGCAAAATGGCAAAATCGACAGCGACTATTGCCCTACCCCCCCGTTGCTCCGGCTTAAAGCGGCGACTGGATTCCCTCTAAAAAGGGCACCAGTCTCTTGCGATTCAATTTCAAACATGTTTGAAATATATATCAAGGCATAGTCGCCGACTATGCCCTCCCACCCGCTGTGTGACTGCTGTTTCCCAGCGATTATGCCTGGCAGTAGTCTCAGGGGCAGGAATCGCTAGGTGGGAATGGGCCTTGCCACCAGAGGGGGCTGTAACGGGGGCGCCATCTGTCGGCAGCGAGCAGGACGTGAGCAGCTCGGCAGGTGTGATCCGCCAGACCCCGGGAAAGAGGTTATGATGCACTGTGGGCGTGTGTAAAAATAACCCGAGTACGTGTTCAAAAGTCAGCAGGTGTGGCGCGCATATAAAATACGCCAGGGCGGGTAGGGTCTACAGTCTGCCACCGGTAATGGAGATAAGGTATGGCGCAAATAGAAATTTTCCGTGTCTGTAATCTCAGTAAGGTCTGTCCCTTCTCCCAGCAACATGACGTGGAGAGATTTTTTTTTGCCGTAACACTCTCATAGACTGATGCCTCTTTGTTTGTCGAGATATATGATTCTGTTCATGGATTCTATGCAGAGAAAGTGTGCTTTACAGATAGAAATATATACCCCACCACAATATCGTTCAATTACTCCATATTTATCATGCTAGCAGGTCATGGCACGTTATATCTAGGAGCAAATGGTATGTTCATCATTGATAAATGATCCTGCACTTATGATTGAATAACAATTGAAAGATTTGGGTTACATTCAATCTGTAATTCTTTAACCCACTTCTTTAACACCAAATCAATTTGCCATTTCTATAACTGCCTGTATCTAGGGTTCTTACTCGCGCTAGGGACTACTTTCTTCGTAGTTCCTAGTGCAACCGGGAGAGAGCACCGCGTAGTAATCAGTCAAGCGCGCATACCCGGAGTGAACGGACGTGTTGAGCAGACAGACCAGGTAATTATCATTTTTATCACTGTTTTACACAGACTAATTTTGATATTTTCATTTGGATGTTGAATATTTATCATCATTTCTCCTGCGGGATACATTTTGATGAAAAGATTTCTGAATCTAATTCGAATCTTTGCTGTTCTTTGCAGACCATCAACATCCTTGCTCCGGCCGCGGCCGTTACGGGGGCATCCTCACCTCATTCAAATCTACGGATTGAAATTTACACCGAGGATTACCGTGAATAGTGACTGGAACTACCCAAACTACACACGATGTCAAAAACTGCAAAGACTTTGAGTGAACAAACTCAAATCCTTAACAGCATCTTACCGGATAAGTTACAGGATACCCAGATTCCATGCGGACAACGGGATAAATCCAACATGGCGCCCGAGGAAAACAAAGGCGACCACGCACTATCCGACTCTGACTCGCCCCCGGACGAGGAAGAGCTACGATTTCTGAAAAGGCGAAGAATGGAACGAAAACGAAAACCAACCGCCACAGAAACGTCCAACAGTGAGTACCAAGATAGTTCTAATCTACCGGACTTACAATCCTTTGTTCAAACATCCAACCAAGATGGCGGACAAGACGGGGTTTGGAATTTCCCATTGACCACTGATGCAGACTACAGTCTGCCAGACCCTCGATGTGAAGAATTAGACCTATTTCTAGCATCGGATAAGGGCTCAGTAATTTCCGAGAGAGATTCGGCCGCCTTACCAACTTCCACTCCGGTTGTCCTTTCACCGGATAAGTCTACGGAAAAAGAAAAAGAGGTTCCTTTATTCACGAACGCTAAGCCAGGGCTGATTACTACTAACGCCTTGGCCGCCATTGCCGCGGAGGGTAAGACGCCTGCTTCACCTCCCATCAACCCAGAACTCGCAAAATTAATTGACTCTTTCCTTAATTCGACCACTAACATGAGGGCCGGAAAAGAACTGATAGACAAGCATCCGCCCCCGGAAAACGTTAAAAACATGAGTATTCCGGTTATGGAGGAAAGCCTAAAAGCCAGCAAAGAGGTAGATGTCGCAATTAAAAAGAGCGACCAACAACTTGTGTTTGCCGCACAAGCTATGATGGCTGCATTCACGTCGCTCACACCTTTCATAGACTTGGCTTTCACACGTGGGGAAGATGACCCTGAGTTGAACACAGCTTCAGCCTCAGCGATTGACGCAATTCGCCTCCTATTCTACGCGAATACCGCAATAGTTAGGCGCCGGAGGGACGCTTTCAGAAGTAAACTAGCGAAAGACGCAGCAGATACGGTCATTAACTCCAAGATCGATCCCCACCACCTATTCGGAGAGGCCGTCCATGAGTCCGTGAAAGAACACGACAAAGACGGAAAACTGCTAAAGAGGATTTTTCAAAAACCGGAAAAATCCGAAAAGAAGAAACAACAAAACAAGTCGCCCAGAAAACAAAACGTGGGGTTTCGCAGACAACACTACGGCCAGCGACCCCAGGGGCAGTACAACAACAACAACAACCAACAGCAGTACAACAACTCCAAACCTTGGTGCCCGAACGGACCAAACCAGCAACAAGGGTACGGTCAACGATACAACCGCCCACAAAACCAGCAACAAAACCAGAACAAGAAAAAGTAGAGGTTTGTAAAACTCTCACTCACTGGGGAATAACACATTCTCCGGAAACGTTCATTGCCGGACAAACTTGTATGTACCTTGAAAATTGGAAATTGCAAACGAAAGAAAAGTGGGTTCATTCCACAATTTCCGGAGTAGAAATACCTTTTCTCTCAATACCATCACAAAATTCCGAACCAAAACCTTACAGGTTAACGATTCCGGAAAGAGAAAAAGTAAATGTCGAAATTGAAAAAATGTGCAGTAAGGGTATCATTGAAGAAACAACCTATTCTAAAAATCAGTGGATTTCAAATATTTTTACCAGGCCGAAACCGGAGGGTAAAATACGTATTATTCTAGATCTAACAGAGCTAAACAAATACGTTGAGTATACACATTTCAAAATGGCGTCCTTAACAACAGCTATTGAAATGTTACAACAAGGCTACTACATGGCCTCAGTCGATCTAAAAGATGCCTATTACTCGATAAACATAGCCAAAAAGCACAGAAAATTTCTCCGGTTCTACTGGAACGGAAAATTATTTCAATTTACGGTACTCCCAAATGGGCTGGCGTGCGCCCCCAGAATATTCACTAAAGTTCTCACCCCTATTTTCGCAACACTAAGAAAGAAAGGTATCACGAGTTTTGGTTACATTGACGACTCTTTCGTCATGGCAGAAACACCTGAGAAATGTCTAAAAGCAGTTAAGAAATTAGCACAAACGCTAGACAAACTCGGGTTTGTCATTCATCCTGAAAAATCTGTTGTAAAACCAACTCAGAATTTGTATTTCTTAGGGTTCAACTTCGATTCAAATGAGATGATATTGACTCTCAGCGGTGAAAAAAAGAGAGAAATTTGAGACTTATGCTACAAACCTTCTGAATACGAACTCGCCAACAATACGAGAAGTTGCGGGAATCATAGGCTTAATGATTGCATACTCTCCAGGAGTTGATTACGGATTAGCTCATGTAAAACGACTAGAAAAAGCAAAAAACGACGCACTCGCTCTCAGCAAAGGTAACTTTGACGAAAACACAACCCTTACTAGCGAAGGGATCGCTGATATAGAATGGTGGTTGAACCACATTCACCTATCTGAGCGAAAGATTCGCACAGATGACAGCGAGTTTATCATAGCGACAGATGCGAGTTTAGAAGGATGGGGAGCACATTGCAACGGCATCTCAATAGGAGGCCGTTGGTCACCAGGTGAAATAAAACATATAAATGTTTTAGAACTGGAAGCAATCTATCTTGGTCTAACGAGTTTTTTCAAGTGTAAAAACACTCACATTCACGTCCAAACAGACAATACAACAGCTCTCTGTTATGTATCAAAGATGGGAGTTGTGAAATCGCCAGAATGTGACGAAATCGCAAAGAAAATCTGGGAATGGGCAGAATCCCTAGAAAATTGGGTTTCAATCTCGTATCTTCCAGGGAAGTATAACACCCTGGCAGACGAGGCCTCTAGGGTTTTTAAAGACAACTTAGAGTGGTCTTTGTCAGAAAACATTTTTCAAAACGTTGTAAAACGTTTCGGAAAACCAGAAATCGACCTCTTCGCATCATTTCGAAACAATAAATGCGATGTGTACGCATCCTGGAAACCAGATCCAGGATGCACATACATTAATGCCTTTACAATACCATGGCAAAATTTGAACGCATATGCTTTTCCACCTTGCAGTCTTATTCTACGCGTCCTTCGCAAGGTCAGACTAGAAAGGCCAGAACGATTCATCATGGTGACCCCCAACTGGCCGTCAGCAGTCTGGTTCGCCCCGCTGACAAACCAAACGCAAGCTTCAATGGTAATCGGAAGATAAACGAAAAACCTCTCTCTTCCGAAATCCCAGGTAAAATGTTTCCCACAGGGAATAGGACTTCGTATTTCTCTACTTTAGAAAGGAATCTCGTCCAAAAGGAGGGTTGTAACAGAGACACTGCTAAATTCCTGTTGGAATCATAGCAGGATAGTACAAAACAGACATATAACACTTATATTTCAAAGTGGTACACTTATTGTTTAACCCACAGAGTTAACAAAGAAAAACCGACAAACTTTGAGGTTTGTTCTTTCCTAAAATACCTTTCTGATCAGAAATTTGCCTATGGGTCGATAAATGCGGCACGCTGCGCATTGTCCATTCTCTTACCAAGGTTAGAAAATGGCGACACAATAGGAAAGGATTTTTGGGTGTGTAGAGCGATAAAATCAGCCTACCTCAAAAATCCCCCACAGCCCAAGTATTCAGAATTTTGGGATGTGGGAATTGTTTTCAAATTTCTTATAAATTGGGGAAAAACAAAAGACTTGTCTCTGGAACAACTCACCCAGAAATTCGTTGTCCTATTTCTTTTGATTTCGGGACAGAGAGGCCAAGCGATAAACGCTTTATCACTTGATAATCTATCTTATACCGATAAAGGACAAGCTAGATTCTTACTAACAAAAGTGATGAAAACAGCGAGGACAGGCCAACCATTGCAAACGGTAGTACTCGATCCTTACGATAAGACTAAACGCCTGTGTATCGTAAGAACTCTCAAAGCATATGTAGAAAGAACGAAAGATATCAGAAAAAGCCAGATATTGGTCCTATCTTATCGCAAACCGCATGCACCGATACACAGGGATACGGTATCTCGATATGTCATAAAAGTATTAAAGATGGCAGGAATCAATACAGAACGATTCACAGCCCATTCAACAAGAGGTGCGGGAATATCAACTGCTGCGAAATACGGAGTAGATACGAACTCGCTCCTCGCCTATGGTTCTTGGAAGACGGAAAAAACCATGGCGAAACATAACAAAAAACCACTACAAGAAAAAGAAAAACCAAAAACAGTAGCTTCAGTATTATTAGAAAACATTCCATAATTGTTATCGTTTTCTTATGTATAACATAGACCTCTGAATAAATCAGGAATATTCACAGTCTGACATAAATACTCCCCAAATGGGATTTTATGGATAGGTGCTATAATTGTGATAATCAAATGATTTGTGATACTATTAAGACTATAATCATAGCTTATAAGACTATATCCATAGCTTATAAGGGTATTTAACCGATGACGATAACCGTCCGCAGAGAATCTCATGATTCTTATAACCTTATGTCAGATATTTCCTTTTTACAAATTATTTCCAAGAGGAAACCATGGGAAATAAAAGACTACGAAATGTGTTCAACATATATAATTTCGTTACCCTCAAACAGTATTCAATGTACACCATTATGTATTACATTATGTATGTATCGTATGGTTATGTATCTATTCATACATAAAACCCTGTTAAAAACGGGTTATTGTGTGATTTTAAAAAAATGTAAACGTTTCAATGTACCATTTACATTTAAGAAAAGTTGTCAGAGACAACACTTGTACTATTATGTACCATTATCCGTACCATTATGTACCATTAGGTTTACTATAATGACCACGATGTATCATTTTGACTGACATTATGATCTCAAACGATATCAGCACTCATTACCTACGGGTAACAGAACAAAAGAATGTACAACTATATTCTTCCAGACTTTTTATGGTGAATAAAATAAAAAAATTTCACAATAACAAGTCAAGTGCAATTATTTATAAAAAAAAAAAAAAAAAAAAAAAGGGAAAAAACTAATCTTGTGGCTTTAAAACTCTCCCGGTTGCACTAGGAACTACGAAGAAAGTAGTCCCTAGCGCGAGTAAGAATTGATAATTATCCGAATACTTACCTTGGTATAAGTATGAAGGAGAATTAGGGTTCTTGCAAAGCCTAGGGACACTTTCGAAGTGTCCTAGGGTGACAGGGACCCACCATCCATCCCCATTTTCAATTACAAGCCACCTAATTATTATTATTATTATAAACTACACATATTCCCCAAAAAACTACAAATTAAGATAATTTTTTCCCTAATTATATATTTATTCCTGGTATACACGCTCTCACGACTGATTACTACGCGGTGCTCTCTCCCTGTCACCCTAGGACACTTCGAAAGTGTCCCTAGGCTTCGCAAGAACCCTAATTCTCCTTCATACTTATACCAAGGTAAGTATTCGGATAATTATCAATTCAAACATAGTAAGTACCAGTGGGTCTTGAGGTAATTTTGTCTTGAGTGATTGGTCTTCGTCAGTTGGGCTCATCTCTAAGAACCTCAGACACTGGCTCCCTGCTCCTTTGCCAATATCATAGTGAATAGCACGCAGATATTGAAGGGATTGTATCTTTACAGCGTGCTAGAAGTCTGTATGTGACCACTCTAATCTTCAGGCAACGTATATAGGTCACGTTCTAAAAACAGAGATGTCAGTTTTCCATTTTTCCGTGGAAATCCACTTTTTCATCTTCAGTCTATGTAATTACTTTCCCTTGTGTCAGAGAAAGATAATATTGATTCGGTATCATCTACGCCAATAGAACAGTGGTTTAAACCTCCCCATAGACCCTCAGCGCCATGTCATGGCCGACAAGGACATGTTAACCAGATTTTCCCGATCTCTCTGAGGCAGAAAAATTCACATGAAAAATGTTTCCACTTTTTTCCCTGACCCCAACTGACATCCCTGTAAAAAGAAAGGTAATGAATTAAGTCCAGACGATTTACCAACTTGCAGCAGTCTGCAGTCTTGCAGCAGTCCTTTTAACCACGTTCTACTGTGTGTAGCTGGTGCGACGTGAGTGCGTGACCCACGTTTGGGGCCACGACCCTCTCCCGCCCCTGATAACGACCACAGGTGTAGGAGTGTGCCCCGCCACCAGGAACCTGACATTTCACGTCAAAATTCACGCTGTCTCTCCGCCTCGAGAATCTTTGATCGAGCAGAAAAATGGTGCGAGGCTTGATGTTAGTACACTAGCCATGATTTACTTGTATGTATGGTATCTGTAAAATATGTGAATATAAAATGACTAGAATAGATTAAATCTCATTATTGTGGATAGGACTTGAGAATAAATAGTAGTTTCAATTGATATGATATTTATACATGTATACGCGTAAAATCTATGGTACACGTATAACATATTTTCTCCATAGACTTGACATTAGGAACTCGTATCCAACGCCCACGAAATATTTATGAAAATATCCGATGGGAGATTATGTCACAAATGTTAGCTCATTAGTCCATGTGAACGGTGAGATAAATTCAGAAACCCATTCAAGTTTTGGGTCAGAGCTCAATTCCATCTCGTTTGAATCGCTACGTAATTTACGCAGCTTCACCTTGTGAATCACTACGCGATTCAAACTCGATGGGATATGAGTTTTTTTTTCTTTTTTTTAAAAACTTTCATAAGGGTTCTGACGAGTTTACAACTCTCCAAGTTCGGCCTAGGCCGCTCTGCCACCTGGTCCCTCTAATAGGGTCACAATAGCCAGGTTGTGGTAAGCCTATGGGTAGTCAGCTGCGTAACACAGTCTGAATATAGTATGAAACATCAAAGTACAAGGAAAATACGAGAACTAACAAAACGGTAATTCACAGAGGGGTCTAAAAACAAAAAATACAATTATAGTATGATGATGGACGATGATCAAATATGGATAAGTACAGTCAAGTAATCCGTGTGACCTTAATAAAATACATACATAGAGATAGGAAAAACCTTGAAAAAAGGTATTTACTAGTACAGGTTGTCAACCAAAGACACAAAGGAGTTAAGTACTATGAGCTAAGGTTACTTACAAATCCGTCGTCAGACACCGTAACAAACACAAACTGGTGGTGGGTCAGGATAATGTGTAAGATAAGAGTAGCTGGTATTTTACCAGAACCGAATAACAATCTAGCTGGTTTCCATTTTATAGTTAAGTTTGAGTACAGACTTATCCAATGTGGGAATCAATTACCCATGAGACCTTAAACTTTCATAGGTTTCCTCTATGATATATAGTGCTGTAATGAAGTCTTTGAATAGAAGTATAATACCAGTGAAAAATGCTGGCTACTGCGAAAACAGTAAAATTGTCACAGATTGATTGACCAAGGGCTCAGGTTAGATAGATCCCATAGCCTTACTGCACTCAAGCCTACCAAACATCATTCACTCCTGGCCAGCAAGCACTCAGTCATAACGTCGCAATCTACTTTTGGCAATTGACGGGAAGCCTGTCTAGTTTAAACATTGATCGGTCTGACGGTGGTGGATGGCGACTCGCCGAGCGGTGTGCTTTATACAGGCGCCTGGACGGGACCCTGGACCCCCTGCAGAGTGGAGGAGCCTGGACGCATGTCCACTATGATCACTGCCCAGTAACTTATTCCCTTCCACTGGTCTCAATTGCCACCCACCATTCTGCTGCTGCCTATTACCTGCCTCCCACCAATGGCATCACTGGCTGACCTCCTGCTTCCCACTACCTGTCTTCCACCACTAGCCTCACTAGTCTCCGGCTTTACTGGCCACCCACCTTCCTGCTGCTGCTGCCCACCTTCCTGCTGCTGCCCACCTTCCGCCTCAGGTTTCACTTGCTGCCCACCAGCATACTGCACCTGATGCTACTCACTGCCCGCCCTTATCGTACCTTTCTCCTGCGGCTCTCTACCTGCCGCCCACTGCTGACCCTGACTCTTTCCCTGGACCCCCTGCTACCCGCCACTCGCTGCCCACCTACCTCCTGCTACCCTCCTTCCACCCCAGGTCTCACTCGCTGCCCACTCACCTGATGCTACTCAGTGCCCACCATCATCTTGTCTTACTTGTTGTCCAACAAACCTGCTGCTGCCCACCTTCAGCCCCAGGTCCCACTCGCTGCCCACCTACCTGTTGCTGCCCACCTTCATCCCCAGGTCCCACTCGCTGCCCACCCACCTCCTGCTGCTCACTTCCTGCTGCCCACCACTGACCCTGCCTTTGTCCCCGCACCGCGCTACCCGCCACTCACTGCCCATCTACCTGCTGCTGCCCACCTTCCGCCCCAGGTCTCACTCGCTGCCCACCCACCTCCTGCTGCTCACTACCTGCCGCCCACCACTGACCCTGCCTCTGTCCCCGCACACCGCCCACTACCCGCCACTCGCTGCCCACCTACCTGCTACTGCCCACCTTCTGCCCCAGGTCTCACTCGCTGCCCACCCACCTCCTGCTGCTCACTACCTGCCGCCCACCACTGACCCTGCCTCTGTCCCCGCACCCCGCTCGCTCCCCGCCGCTCGCCGCTCGGTCATCTCGGTACACGTCAGACGGTGTGCTCTGTGAACGACGGTCGATGGCGGGTCAGGCATGAAATGTTCATGTTATGAGGGGAGGAGACGGGCAGACCCGGCGCTCCTGGGTGCTGCAGCACTCCGCCGCTCATGTGGGCGGCAGGCAGTGGAGGGAATGGTGTATGTATGTGTGTGTGTAGAGTAGACTTGCTCACGTTTTTCATTATGGACATTATTAAGAAATAAAACTCCTGTGCAACATTTGGACGTCCCCTAACGCCTGACAGGCCCAGGAATGCCAGCGAGGAAGGGGGAGGTAGGTCGAGGGGTAGCCCTAAGATGCAGGGACTGGAGCCAGTCTAGTGTGTGTGGGAGGGTGGTGTGGGAGGGGGCCTGCGAAAACAGGCCAACCGATCGCAGACTTCCGCAGTCCACTGGGTCTGCTTCACCCATCTAAATGTAACCGACTGGTGTAAAAACAGCGCAGTAAACACTGCCTAAACTAGATCCGCTTCTTTTGCATCTAGGCTGGGTTTTGGAGAAGTGTACTCTAGACGCTATTAAAGTTTTACGTTTGACAGTGTAGAAGCCCGCTGTCAGAGTTCAATTGAAAAACCAATAAAACCATTGATTACGTCCCCGGATCAATGCAAGACAAATTGAGTATCAATATTGAATGACCTGCTGTGTACCTGAATACATGTATCTCTGTATCACTCACCTGGTCTCAGAACCCAGCGACATGCCCGCGGCGTGGCCTCTGTGAGAACACAGCAATAACAGTTGGTTGGCTTTACTGGGAAGCCTGTTGGCTTCACTGGGAAGCCATCTGAACTGTCTAGCTCAGTCCAGGGTGTGAAGCCATTTCGGACACTGGAGCAAACTATTTATATGTAGCATATGCACATAGATGTATACATCTCCTGTCTATTGACAAAGTCTCCCTTGGATATCATTCTACTGCTTTCAGCGGTAAAAAGTATTGATATGGAACTTCGATCGAGAATCATATAGATACACAATACTCCGCCAGTTTGTATACGCCGCATTTGTCATCGAGGCGAAGCCAAGCGAGTGGAGTATTGTGTATTTTACGATTCGAGTGCAGTTCTGGATTTATCTCACCCCTTTCACTGACACTAAAATGGCATCACAATATCAGAATAATTCAAATTACTTCGAAAATCCGGTTGGTTAATACCAATTGACATCCTTTCACATTCATGACGGCCATGGCGTAGTGTTGTCACTTTACCAGGGTGATCGTTGAGTATTTTTTCTGACGTTATTCCTATGGCCAAAATTGTACCAGGGGTGAGATAATGTGTAGGTAGTCTTCATACAATGTATAACAGTCAATATTGAAGTAAGGGATGCAGTCCGTGGTGGTCTGTAGATTCAGTGGGCAGCCTCTGACCAACCCAGATCTCGGTATATAGGGCACATAGCTATTGTGTAATGGAGGCGGCTCAATCGCTCATATTGCCCCCAACGCTAAACCAAAAAACACCTGGTGGCAGGTCCCGTTATCAATGGATTATATATATATATATATATATATATATATATATATATATATATATATATATATATATATATATAAAAATTGGCAGGGTTTGCTATAAAAGGGTTTTAGCCTCGTTTCAATTACATATAAATTATGACAGCAGAAAATAGTGGTTGCCCCCCCCCCCGAACTACAGTGGCGCTATCGTATAATTTCCTGAGGGGGTGATGGTAGAACTAGCCATCACTCTGTGCCCCATAGAAGGAGTGGTAGGCTGAAAGTGGCCTTCGTTATTCAGTCCACATTCCAGAGTGACCACGACGCGATCCTCCTCGATCCATTATCCGGGCAGATCTCAGATCCTTGCATTAACATTGTGACTGGACAATGGGAACAGTGAAGCTGACAGGCTCCACTGCCTCGTCTTACAGAACCGGCCACAGGAACGGAAACACTGCCGGGCTTTCTGCCATGGTACATCGAGGCACTCAGCGGTGGGAAATGTAGGCCGTAGTAACCTCATTTCACGTCTCCCCATGTGGGGTTATCTCAGACTTACTTCAACTGTTGATTGTAGATGTAAGATTAGGTGGCTTTGTTACACTGTGATTGAGTCCTACTTGTAATAAAGTCAATTAGTACAGAGTAGGACCTGTGCAGTGTGGGTTGGGGTGGAGGGTTCTTGGAATAGTGGAATAGGAACTAGGTCCTGTCCGGACCTTTGTTCCTATCTACACTTTGACTTCGTGATGTTATTCCAGTTTATATAAACTGATTATAAAACTTCAGACTTTAGCTCTCGAACCAGAGCCTGGAATAGAAGATTCAGGCTTGAGCTTCTTGAGGCAACTATGAGTTCTATGAACTGACACCCGGATTATGTAAACCACCGTGACAGCTGCAGAAGTTGGAGGCGAAACACTCTGATCAGTTTTATTTTGGGGCTAGTTCGTAGCCTGTTGGTCGCTGGTTTATGGAGCAATTTGGATCACGTTTCCCTTTTACTAAAAAGTGCCGATTTTTCGGCAATAAGTTTCAATTTAGAAGATGTGAAATCCTCTCTCCCGAGGTTTAACCCTCTACGAATTTAAACGCATGAACATATTTTCGCTGTCTCCGTTCTTTCTTCCCTAAAATGAGAGAAAATACTACCTTGGACTGTATCTACCTGTGTTGTTGGATTGGAAAGTAATCAATGCTACATGCAGGTCTTGGTAAAGGAAATGAAAATTTCAGTCGCACTTTCCTCTCCCGGAAGACGGAATATTACTACATATTTCTGCGCATGCGCAACTCGTCTCGATTGCCCCATCAACTCGCTCAATTCGCTGGTTCCCAGAGGGTTACTGCTCCAAGCCCAGGACGCACAGTGACCGGCGCAGGCTCTACCGGAACTGGAAGCAGAGAGCCCGCTTGTACACACTCTCCAAGCACGTCCGGGCTGCTCTAGTACTGCTGCCTGGGCGTGGAGAGTGTCGCTTGGAGCAGACTGGGAGTCTAGGGCAGGGCATGGGGGAGGCAGTCCGGTTTTCGCTGGTCCCTGAAGGCAGGGTCGGGTAATCACATACACAGCGAGGGGAGTTTACGCTGCTTCCCGGCGGACCTCCACGCCAGTATACGCCTGTCTGCACCACCGCCCGGGGACAAGCGGGAACTTCTGCTGGTTGCCGGAAGGTAAGGAGAGCAACAACCAGCAGAGATCAGGGAGGAGCATGGGAAAAGAGTGATGGAAGGGAATGGTGTGGCGCAAGGTAGAGGAAGAGGTGCAGCAAGCTACTGCAAGGCAAAGGCAGATTGCGGGAAAGTATGCTTGGCGTATTGATATATGGTCTACGAGGGAATAGCATCGCAAAGCATGAAGATGGTTGGCAAAATATAGAGGAAAAAACACAAAATGATGACCACATAGAATAGTCAGTACATTAAATAGGTCACCACTTCCTTATGGATTTCCAAAAGAAGCAATGAGGTTGAACTATTAGAAAATCGTTCCTCGTCTGTCCAAAAAGTTTATAAACCAAGTCAGATTTGATATTGGCCGAAATGCAAGTTTTCAGCAGCCAGGAAAAAGCCTGGAATTTTATTGGGCTGTCCATGTACGAACCCAGAATAGGGCGGAAAGGCGCTGGCAGTCAGTGTATAGTCACTGACGTCTGTAACCAGCTCCGAGCAGCCCTGAGCAGCTCCGAGCAGCTCCGAGCAGCTCGCCACTAACCAGGACGATGACGAGAAGAGAGCCGCCCGCTTTACTGATGGACCCACGTCCATTCCCATTTATCCCGTCCCGATCCCGCGCTCATATTACGGGCGATTAATCATGGCCGGCGCATGCGCACACGGTGGGAACGCGCGGCACTGAGAAGTGGCCCCGAGTCCCGAGTCCGGAACGCGCGGTGCTGAGAAGTGGCCCCGAGGCCCGAGTCCGGAACGCGCGGCAGTAAGAAGTGGCCCCGAGTCCCGAGTCCGGAACGCGGCACTGAGAAGTGGCCCCGAGGCCCGAGGCCCGAGGCCCGGCCCGCGCCCGACCCGCGCCGCTTTCAGACCGGTTTCACATCCACTTAGCAGCGAGCGCGTGTGGTGGCACCCTGGTCCGCAACTAGCCCCGACCCGGCCACTTTGTGCCATTAAGTCATTGCGCGACGCATTTTCATCAATTCTATGAGACCCGACACCCAACATGTACGTGTAGGTTCTCTTTCTTTTTCCTCGCACTTTTGTTTTTGCACGTTGGATTTTCTTAAGCTGTAATACGGGGGATTGGAAGGTTCTGGTGTCGTGGTTCCGTCTGGAGTGATTTTTGCGACTTATTATGAATTTTAACGTAATTAAACAGGGAACGATTAACTTTAATTGGTGAAATTTGGAGTGGTTATAGAAGTATGATTGGTCTGAAATGGATGGCGATTTGAAACTCGTAACTTCTCTGACACCGACTCGATCACAGAATGCTAGGCTGTTGACACTGGTCAGCGATACACAACGAAAGTTATACTGTTAAAATACATAGCCTAATGAATAGGTGAATTAAGATAAATGATTAAGGTTTCAATGCAGAGACACATGGAATAAAGAATAGATGAGATGATATAGATAATTAAAGTTATACTGATAAGAAACTGATATACTGATATGAATAGATGAGATAAGATAAGCTGGGAAGAGACACACATTAATGACGGAAGTGAAATACATAATATTAATTCAGAGATGCCAGTTCTCAAGCTTTCCAGTGAAATTTATGTTTTCATTTTTAAAATGAAAAATAATCTTACCTATTGACATACCAACTGTTAAACAACCCAATTCAGCCACAGCCTTTGATTCACCACTGAACCTCCCCACTGACCCAAAATAGAAACTTGAGCTTTCCCTCGATCCCTTGAATCCCTATCTATATGTGATGCGTAAGCTCTTGAAAATATTTCAATGTGTTTTTTCTGACCCCAACTGACACCTCTGTAATGAATATCAGGTTTATATAAGGAGAGATGAGATCTGATGATAGTCAGGGGCAGGGGAGACACAGAACGATGGTCAAGGACAGATGAGAACGAGCATGCCGCGTTGAAGGTCAAGGCTTAGCAGGATTAACTGCCTCTAAATTGTGCGAATAACGGCACCTTTCCCTGGTCGAGAATCTCAAATTCACGAATGGATGGGAATGATTTTCCAGTAGAATGCTTCAGAAAAAAATATCTTAAGTCCAGGAGGTCTGATTTATTGGATTTCATGGCCCCTGCCTCTCAGGGAACGTCGCTGGGTAATTTGATTAAGGCTTAAAGTTAAGGCAGATGACACAGTCAAGTAGTATTTATAAATATTCATAATTCGGGCGAACTGGTCCCCTTCCACATGTGAAATTTAAATACTGTATTTCGATGCAAGGCTTAGTGGTTGTCTTGGATTTCACGTCTTGTTTCCAATCCGGAAAATTTAATTTTCTGATAAGGTTATCATCCTTCCAGTTTTAAAGTTTAAATAAATGATTCTGAGCCAGGTGTTTGGTAGTGGTTAGTTTTGGTTACAGGCATGCAAGTTTTCTGCCAGATGACGGAATTCCGACATTTTGTATACAGTGGTAACACTACCTGTAGTGTTAAAATGTGTAACAATTCATAGCCATTCTGTTAAAAAATAATCTTATAAATGATTCTGTTTTCCTTAGTCCCGACTTTCATCCCTGTGCATGCAATTCGGATATAAATACAAATAATTTCACTCCAGATTTTACATCGGTTCCTTTCACACAACCATCTCAAGGATAGCAACGTAGATGTATCGTCGACCGAAAGGAAATGTGTGAAAGTAACTTTTTTGTGCCGGATACAAAATGGTCTTTGGCATGTTGAGGAGCGCTCGCTATCGATGCCCTCAGGCAAAGACTGCATTACAGTATCAGAAATGTACCACTAAAGATCCAATCATACCCGGAGCACGCCCTTTCCATTACCCTCCTGTCAATGTATTCCTCCGAGTCGGATCCGCTCCCATGTTTTACCCCCTTATAGTTGACAACACGGCCACCCTAACACACAAAGCTCCGCTCGTCGTGGTAGTTGCAGAGGAATTCAAGATCACATCCCCTGCTACCCACCAGTACTGCCGCGTTAACCTTATCATATTGGCGTCGCCTGAGGACTAAAACAAAGCCGCCCGTTATTCCACTAACCAATCAGATCACTGGGCTGACAATGACGCCCCGGAACCGGAAATCAGCTCGGTGAGCATGCCCCGAGGTTGACGCCACCTATCGGAGAGAGCTGACAAGTTTGTCAATGTGGGCGTCTAGAATGTGGAGGTGGTGGGGAGGGGGAGGTGGGAGGTGGGGGGCACAGCGGGGTGCAGGAGTAAGTGATGTTGGTTTGGAGCAGAGATGGGCGATCGTTGGAGGAGCAGGGAGCATGGATTTCTCCAGGGGGTGGTGAAAGGTGGAGTATGGATGGGAAGTGGCAGGAGGCGGAGGAGTGGGGATAAAAGCTGATAGGAAACTACGGGAATTTATTGTCGGGCTGAGGGAAGGATGTGAAATTAAATGAGAGGAGGTGATGGGGAAGGAGTGACGTTATAAGAGAGAACAGTCCCGGGCTAGCGGAGAGGAGGTGGCGGAAACGACGGGCAGTGATTGGGGGAGATAATGGTATGTAGTAGTATCAAAAGAGAGGTACGGTTAAGAGAGAGAGAGAGAGAGAGAGAGAGAGAGTATGTCATGGGCTGATTCGCGTGTGTGTGTGTGTAAGGGGGGGGTGGCAAACAGGAAGCCAACGATGCATTATAAGACAGGGAGAAGTCCGGAGAGGTGAAAGTAGAAAGACTGGAAACCGTGAAAGGCTCGTAAGGAAAATAGTCAGCAGGAAATTGGTGTGAAGATGGGTCATAGATGTGCCTTGAGAAATGTACCTTGAGTTTCAGTGACATGATGAAACTGAAAGAAGTGATGGTGTGCGGGTATGTCAGTGACACGAGTAAGATGGAGCAGTGACGTGAAAAGGCAGGGATGTAGTGGAGAGAATACAGGGAGGGGTAACTGAACAGGGCGGCAGGCAGGGATATGGTGGACAGACTACAGGTAGGGGTAACTGAGCAGGGCAGCAGGCAGGGATGTAGTGGACAGAATACTGGTAGGGGTAACTGAACAGGGCACCAGGCAGGGATGTGGTGGACAGAATACAGGTAGAGTAAATGAGCAGGGCGGCAGGCAGGCATGTAATGAGCAGGGCAGTAGGCAGGGATGTAGCAGTGAGCACTGATATGAGAATACAGGTAGAGTAAATGAGCAGGGCACCAGGCAGGGATATTGTGGACAGAATACAGGTAGAGTAAATGAGCAGGGCACCAGGCAGGGATATTGTGGACAGAATACAGGTAGAGTAAATGAGCAGGGCGGCAGGCAGGGATATGGTGGACAGAATACAGGTAGAGTAAATGAGCAGGGCACCAGGCAGGGATATGGTGGACAGACTACAGGTAGGGGTAACTGACCAGGGCACCAGGCAGGGATATGGTGGACAGACTACAGGTAGGGGTAACTGAGCAGGGCGGCAGGCAGGGATATGGTGGACAGAATACAGATAGAGTAAATGAGCAGGGCGGCAGGCAGGCATGTAATGAGCAGGGCAGTAGGCAGGAATGTAGCGGTAAGCAGGGAGGAGGAGGAGCGATCGAGACCCATCTTCCCGCCAGGCACGACACACCAGACGATGCGCACCTCACAGTGTGACGGCGCGGAATGGGATTTGACGGAAGGGTAAAGATTTTTTGTTGTCCTTGTCGATGGAGATTACATCAGACCAGGTCCTGCTCCCCCGCCCACACTTCCCAGAATTGTGTTCGCCAAGATCGCTGCCAGCTGATTCTGGGAAGTGGCTGGGTGGCGGTTGGGTGGTAAATTAGATGGTGGAATTTCCTGTGAAGGGAACATGGGGATATAGGATTCTAGAAAAAAAATAGTGCTGATTCAACAGCTCCCTTAGCACCTGATGGAATGCCTAATTGGCTGACAGGTTGATGCACTGACAAATTGGCTTGATGCCTGTCTGGATCAGCAGTTTCCACCACAGCTGCATATTTAGTTTACGGACTTTTGGCTGGGGTTCTGCCTCATGGCTAGTTCACTAAATAAGGGTAGGTCAATGACTGTCAGCATGGAGTTGTCCAATTACACTAAGTCCATATAAGGAATAGAGTAGACCGAGTAGCCAATGACTTCATTCGCAGCAAACTCCAACCTTGACCCTGACCTCCTTACATGATATTTTCTAGCGCCTTGGGACGTAGACATCAGTCGAGAGTTGACCTCGAATCTTAGGGGCCACAACCACCCTCCTGTCCTGCTTGGCTGTGTCACTCACTAACTGGCTCGTTAGAAGGCCGACAAACCAAATAGCAGCCTGAACCAGGGGCTCTGATGCACGCTCTATTTATAAATGTGTGAATGCAAGGCATGCTGGCCAGCTTACTACGCTGCCATGCAGGTACTTAAATAGAACGACCTGACCATGCTAGACATACTACAAAATGAGATGGGGAATTGTTTTTTTTTACGGAACGAGGCCCATGCCGAGTTCTGTAAATAGCATCAATTCCCATCGAGTTTTATAGCAAGTACAAATATGCTGGGTCGTTATATATTTATTTTATACCCAAAATTAATTGAATATTACCATATATTGGCATAGAAGACATGTCAGCGTGAAAGTCCACACACTGCTGATGTTTCAACGTGTGCAGTAGAATAGTGTACTGCACAGGGTTCAGTATACAATTTATACTGCATAGGGAGCAGCAGTACGTAATTATCAAATATACTGCCTGTACATATAATAAAAACTGGTCTGTGATCTGTGTGGTGGACAGATTGACTTGCAGTGATACTTGTATACAGCCTCCATGCTGACGGTAAAGGGTCAGCTGTCTGTGCAGCCAACGAGTGTACTCGTCGATGCAGCTGAGGGTTCCGCATGACTGCTCCGCTGACTGTCTGACTGGTCTGTTCGCTGGATATTCCGACTGGTTGCTTGCATGCCGACTTCCATGTTTCCTACGCGTGTGACATTGTCGCAGGCATGCTTTCTGACCAATGACTTCTCTGTGGTCTATCTGCGGTATTGCTTGATTGATTCACTGCCCATTTCACTGGCTGGCCCTTTACTAGACGTCCTCGATGGCAGACAGACTAATGATTTGGCTAGCAGGCTGACTGTTTTAATGTCCATTTAGCTGGCTGACAGGGTAAGCGTCTGACTGTTTAGTGGCTAAGTGATTGCTGATGTCCGAATATTAGAAGGTGGACATGACTAAAGAAAAAACCAACAAGTTTTGGTCAAAGTCGTCATTCTCCACGAGTTCATTGTGGAGTGATATGAACGGGGCAATAGCCGAGTGAATGTCTTCTTTGTCCGAAACGAGTTGCTTTCTGTATTTATATCACACCTGTACATACACTAAAAAATGGATGGTGCACAGGATATAGACCATGAAGAACAGACTGCAATACTCGTATCGTAGTCTGTTCTCCATGGCCTATATCCTGCACAACAAACAAACAAACGATCTTAAAATGTTGGTAGTTAGTAGCATTGACTCTGTACTGGTTCCATATTTGATAGGTCGGTTTATGTTTGTATCACAATACTCGTAGAGAACTAGTTCCCAATGCTAAGCCTATGGAACAAAAGTACCAGGGGTGAGATAATAGTGGACGGGGAGGCCCGGCAGAGACGGGGACGGACCCAAGGGGAGACGGCACCCACAGCCGGGGTTTGAGCATCGATCTGGGCGGGAGCAGCTCACCTAAGGCCAGGCGGGGAGGTGGGAGAGGGACTGCAGAGAGTGTAGGTGGATGTCCCACACGCTCTGAACGATCCTCAATTTCTCTTCATAACGCGGGGGCCTCTTGGCACAGATGCCCGCCCCATTGATGGACCCCTCAGAGGCTGTTCCATCTCCGGGAGTCTTGGCTCTCTGCCCCTGCGCCATACCCAGCCTGCCTATATCTCACCCTATACTGGATCTACTACCTACCACATACCGTCTATTGCTTTGTTTCTTACAGAGATAGCAGTTTTCATCTTTTAAGGGCAAAATCCACCAGGCCGATTTCTCACCCGATCAATTGTTCCTGGGCCCTTAAGAGGAAGCTCTCGTATTGAAATTCATTTAATTCTGATAATAATAGTTTAATAAATGACCATTTTCAAAGATTTGAGAAATTATAGGGCATCCGATAATAATCGGCGATTGTCTGGCTACGGAATCGGCTACCCTCGGTCCAGTGGAACACCCCCTTTACAAGGAAATCCTTGGTTTTATATTCAGTTTATAAAATCATCTTTACTTCTGTAAAAGAAGGAGTGAATAAATTGGGCCTCATTCACACCAATAGCTAATTGTTCAAACCTCCCCACATTCCATGAAATATAACGATGTGTGGTCCATGTTTTCTCAGGCCCCCTGAGGCAGTAAATTCCACATGAAAAATATTTAATATTTTTTCCATGACCCCAACCGACATCCTTGTTTTGACAGACTACCTACTGATCACTCAAAGTTACCCTGTTTTAGTAAGAGAAAAGACACCATAAGAGAATATAGAAAAGGCATTGTTAGTCACTCTTCTGTGCCCTCACAGAATAGAATAAATGAATACAGACGTGATTTAGACATATATAACTGTCATGCAGATTAGTTTTTTTTCTACTTATATTGATGTTCTTGCACATACACCTTGCATGGATATGTGTGCTCATCTTACGAAATTGAATAGAATACTAACTGGAAATTAAATTATCCGTATGTTGTGCGGAAAACAAACAGAGTATGCATTCCTCTGTAAGACTGTATCCTGGAATTCCCCAGCTATAGATGACTGAATATTATATATCACCCTACATGGAATTTACATAATTTTCTTATCGGATCAGTTTTGATCTCGTTACTGAGATAATCCTTTCTGGATTGACAGTGGGTAGCCATCAGTAAACACCGGGGTACTTGAGTAGGGACGGGGATTTGTGTTGGGTCCTATTCACCCGGGAACCGTCTACTCTACACGCCGCACTGTCCACACTCAACCCAGGCAGCAAATGACAGTCAACATACTGTCAGATATCCCCACTCTCCCACGCCACTAACAAATATTTGACCGGGGTAATTGATGATGACAGGCTTGGAGAGTGCCAGGAAGCCATTTCACGGGCAATCACAAACAGGTTGGGCGACTAGCACGGGCAGCGAGTAGACAAGACCGAGAAGCCACTGGGCGCAGGCCATAGGGGACCCTCGAAGAACTCCTCCGGGGAAGCCACTAATGAAAAACTTTTCAGACTGCAGCTGTGGGGAGTCAATAGAAGGGAAACCGCGGGTAGAATACCGGGGAAGTGCTCTGTGGGATCAACATTGTGGGGAAGCCGCCAAGGTGAGACATGAAGAATTAGCCTCTTTCAGAGAAGCCATTAGGTGGAAGGCGGTGAAGCCCGTAGAAGCACAGTGGAAGCCACTTGTTGGACGTCTACACAGCGCAGAGTAGGAGGGCTTCTGTAAGAGGTGTCTCCACTGGGAAATATCGGGTGGGAAATTGTAAGGGAGTGATAATAGTAAGGGATGAAGGGACACAATGGAGCGAAGGGAAAGGGAGTAGGAAACCAGAAAGAGGGGAAATTCAAGGTGGAAGGAATGTAAAGCAGGTCGAAAGGAATGATCGAAATTCAGTTGAGGATGAGACAGAATTCATCTGAAGATGAAATGAATCATTTTTTCTAATTATGAGATTGGAATTATTTTTTTCTAATTATGAGATTAATCTTTATGTAATGATAAAGATTGATGCCAGATTCGCAATGAATCCTTTAGATCTGGCACTGATTTAGTGAAATTCGCATTTCTGTATTCAGTTATACCTTGATGTTTTGACACTGAAAGGCTGTTTGCTTCTGTGTGGCGGCAGCTGGTAATGATGGCGTTATTTTCATACTAATCACGTGATGTGGCCATGACAATACCGGCATGACAAGCCCAGCCATCACCAACATCCACTTATAGCACATGTCTAATTCAAAATGTAATTTCCAATTACATTGAGGCTATAACATCGGGCGATAATAGAAGCAATTACAGCCAACATGGTTGGGGGCATTATTGTGACCTAATCCAGCTTTCCGCCCCTGCAAATGGCCAATCCTCATATTTTATTGAAATGGTTTGCCTCCTGTACAACATAGACATTAAATAATACAAATGAGCATTTTATACGTGTTTGTTTAGTTGATAAATGTCCTGTGCCATACCCAAACCACCTGCCTTGCTCATTTGAATACTGAAGAAGCGTTAAATGATGTTCCCTGACTGGTAATAGCTCGGTGCGTGAAGGCGCTCATATTGGGTTCAGCTGATGTTGCTTTCGTCGCCTCGTTGTTTTATAAGGCTTGATTAAAAACCAAGTAAAACGCAAGGAAACCAACATAAATCCTCAACAGCTTAACATGCTTATCAGATAAACGTCTGCTTAGCAGATAAACGTCCGCATTGGAATGGTTCTCTTCTAAAGGAGCAGCACAAAAAGAGCAACCAGTTTCAGGGGAGCTGGTTGAAGGTGTTAGCAGCCTAGATCGGCGGATGGAGGCGTGTAACCAGTAGAAATAAATCATAAGGGAAAAGGTATATCTAGGTATAGCCCTTCAAAAAGGAACAACAGGTTTGAGGTTTTCTGCAAACGAGAATCCCACTCTCTTGGCATTTCAGTCCCCAATAAGTCTAATTAAACAAATTGGCATTAAACTTCCCAAACAAACAAAAAATAAGTCTCCATTGACAGGTCTAGTTCTGTCTGTCTCTATGTGGGGGAGAAACTCCAAGCAGATCCTGTCGAAATCGTACCTTTTTATATATGGCAGTTGAATAACCTTACGTTACTTTGTTATAAGGCGAGCAAGAAGAAACGATACAGTTTTTTTTACTTACTCTTAATATATTCTGTAAATTGACAAATTAGTTTTAATAAGTATCCGGATTATTTTGATACCACGCTTTTAATGGCATTCACAAGGATGCAAACCTAGAACACGGTGTTATTTCTTAAAATGTCGGTAGTAAGTAGCATTGACTCTGCACTGATTTCATGTTTGATAGGTTGGTATACGCGTCAGTATCACATTACGCAAATGCCGTCATTGACGTTATGCATTTATACATGATTAACCCAATCAGGGCGAGTGATGCTTTGAGGCATTCCACAGCATAGGGCGAATGATGCTGTGAGGTATCATTTACAATATTCCCAATAATATTGTATCTCAAGAAATAATGGATCTATATAGCTGAAATGTTTTCATCCAAATTTTATTTGATGAAAAAAGGGTTGAATGATGCCTTGAGGCATTATTTACAATATTTACAATAATATCGTTTTATTAAGAAATAATGGATCAATAAAGCTGAAACTTGAACTTGATATGACATTTAACATTATTATGTAAAACAAATAATTGAATTAAGGTTGAAATGTCATTTCACGTGATCAGACAACTTAATCTGGGTTTGGACTGATAGGCTCGCCCCCTATCATTGAATCTTCCCTGGTACCTGTCCCAACCAACATGGGTCTGTCACAGATGCCCGCCTGTAACGGGTCAACTGATAGTTCAACATGTATACCCGTTAACGACAAATGATATTGATGTGGGATAAAGATGTTACACCCCCTATAGTTAGCATCGACCTGGTTGTCACGGTGACCGGTCCACTCTGGAGTGAAGAGGCACAGTCGAGGAGGTCAAGCATGGTTTACACAACACTAACAGTACGCGGTATGGTGTCCACAGTCAGATCGTCCATTGCCATGATTAACACAGCGCGCGGCGAGTTGTCCGTGTCCTGTGGAGTGGAGGCAGACCCAGCTGTGTTGATGACTGAAGAGGCCATTGGGACGTCTGTAGTGGGGGATACGCGTCACTATCACCCGCCCCACAATCACCCGGTCACGTTCTCCCCCGTCGAAGCTTGGCCGCCTACACCCGTCCGCGGGCGGCATGTGTGAGGTGTCAATGGCCCATCTGAAAGCCTGGTAGCGAGTCGGTAGCAGTCCGGCCGGGTATATATTGTTGAAAATAAAGTGAAATCGGCAACAAGTTTAGAATGTCCCTATTCAATGTCTATACATTGTCTTTATTTTCTAGCACCCAGAGTATATACTACTGTAAAATAGAAGGATTCAAGAAAACTGAAAGTAATAACCCTATGATAAAATGACAACAACTTTCAGGATACAGAACATGGGTGGTAACTGACGGATATTTAAAAGCAAATGAAAATACAGATATGAACCCATACCTTCTACATATGATATGAGTAAATATTAAAACAAAAAATCTTTGCAGCATGAAAAAAAATACGAGATTCAGTTATGATTTATAGCATATCTGCACTTGTACTGGCCGAGTATATGTTGGTCCAAGCGGGTAAAACATATGCCCAGAGTAGGTCTACCCGGCCGTGCCCCCGGCCGCGTCCCCGGCCGCGGCCGCGTGTGTGTGGGTACAAGCGGCCGAAAAAAGCTACCCTGAGTCGGGTGTCGCGCCGAGGGGAGAACGTGACCGGGTGATTGTGGCGCGGGTGTTAGTGACCTGTATTCGTAGTGGGCTATCTCTAGTAGTGCTTCAACATTTCAATGGATGTCCAATTTTAGGGGTGCTGGATGCAGAAGTATGGTGCGCTTTGTTGATAGTATATTCGGGTGGCAGTGAGAGAAATTCTGTAATTTGGAGTCCTATACTTAACCAGTGGATCAGAATAGTGTCTGTTATTTCCTAATGTATTGGGGTTCTCTAGTGCCGTTATAAACTTATCTCTTTGTAGGTTTGACTAAATCTCAACACATACCTTATACCTACTCAGGGTATTTTGATGAAATAAGCATTTCTTATGGAAATAAAACTTGTAAATATTCTGGAAAAGTAACTTATGGACTACCTTATGGACGGTTAAGACCCTTTTAGTAAACAAACTTAAATATTATTAAACAATAAAGCCGGATGCCAATCTACCGATTCAGGATTGAACGATTAGTTCCCAAATTGTATAGGAGTCGGTGAACTTGTCATAGGCAAATTACGTAACCCTTCGCTCGACGGGCAGACATTGAGGAGAGGGGTTGGTGGGTATTAGTCCTAAGCAAATCAGTCTACTAATCGGTGGCTCACCCTTGCCTAGCTGTCCTACATCTACCGACTACGGCCGACTCTGTTAGGATGCCTCGCCTGAGACAAATTACCGTTCGTTTGTCGCCGACAAAGGTAAATAAATGTTCCGAAATCGGTAGATGGGTATTGGGCTTTACCCTTGTATGAGGTACAGAAAAGGGACTTCATGTACAATCCTCGATTATTAAACGGGCCCCAGACTCCCATCACCCGACTTGAGGCCAGCTGACTAAATTGCCGCATAAATGCCGGGTCGGCAATTCCTAACGTGATGTGTACTCTCTGTTGGCTGATGGGTCATTCAATTAGTCTCGCGTTAGGCAGATGAGTGACTGACTTAAGCAGCGGATCTCCTAGAAGCGTCACGTTGTTCATATTACTCTCTGACCGGGGCAGTAATTGGTCCTATTAGAGCCAGGCTCTCTCAGCTATATGTGTTGTATTGGTAAAACGTTGATCATATCCTAATGGCGTGTTCTTTGTTTTGCAGGTGAGTTGTGTTTGCTGACGTTGTTGTTGTTATCGTGGTCATACATGGTAAGGCTTGGGTATGTATAGTGACAGATCAGATAAAGGACGCGACAATATCTGTGGACAGATTGTAGAGAAGTATGTGATATTGTCATGAAACATCACAAAATTTCATATGGTTGTTTATCTGGAGTGATATCTGTAGCGGAAGACAACGAATGGCATGTAAACAAGTATATGAAATTGAGTGATGTTTTAATTTTATCCTACCCTGTCACATGTTTTTAGCTTCATATGAATATTTTATGTCATAACTGTGGCATACAGGCCCACCATGTTGAATCTTTGGAGATTTATATGAGGGATAGGATAAACAAGTATCCGCCATCTTATCATGAACCTAGGGCGCCATCCATAAAGTGCGTACACACTGAGGGAGGTGGGGTCAGGAATTTCGGAAATTTTACGTATGCGCCTTCTTTGTTCTGTAGCGTACAATATTAAGAGGAGGTGGGGGTAGGTCAGAAATTTCGGGAATTCTGCGTACATTCCTTTTGGATGGCCCCTAGATAAGGACGATATATTTATCGGCTTTCACAATGAACAGAGCATAGAACTTTGTTCGCTCCCCACCATGTAATGGTGGACAGAGAATAGACCATTTTGTGAAATTCCCGCCAACTTGCCTTGGATAGAGTATAGACGAATCATTGGTAACTTACCACCTTGTATAAAGTATGGATGACAAAGTGGTAGTTCTAATATAGACTTGCTCAAGTCTTTGATTATGAACAGTTGTTAAATGATTGAAGAACATCAGAATATTACAGTGATAGTGTAATATAATATCCTTCCCTGACTGGCCCACCGAGGAGGGGTAAGTTAAGTGGAGGGGTAGCCAAAGGAGCCAGTCTAGTTCTAATAGACATCTCAGGACTTGGTGTGGTCTCTTCACTAGAAAGAAAGATGATGTACTACCAACTGCCGCAATAAGGACTGCCGGGGGAAAACTTTATGAGTAAAAATCTGTATTCTTTATTAAAATTTAGCTTATTATGTACTGGGAGACATTTTGTTATGTAGATGCATTTCAGTCGTCTTCCCCGGTTTCTGTTCCCAAGCATGAACAGGATCAGCTAATCAGGTCGGCAGAATTAGGTCAACCTTTTCTGTTCTTTATCATTTGTGAATTCGTCTCAATTAAGCAAGATTACGGCCAGTCAGTTCCAAGGCGGTTTTCATCCACACAAAAACAGTTTAATGGATTAATTGTGAACCTGGAGCAGATAATTGTTGATTAATTGATGCCAGTAAACCATGAGCCTTCCCGGAAAATTATTGAATTTACATCAGCTAGCACGAACTGCCTTGTTGCGGAGGTGGGGGGCAGGGAATAGGGCAGTGATTCTCTCCCCCGCGTATCTTAATAGCCCGATGGTTTTTTCGCATTGAAATTAATAGCTTCCAAGAGTCTCTACTTCCTATTACAGTTTAAGAAGAGCAATATCTTGATTCACGTATGGGGTGAAAATATGAATACACATGTTTTGCACGTGGAAGTTTTAAAACCTCTCCATGCCCTTCCGAGTATTGCATTCCATTCTCCATGGTCTATAGCCTATGTGTTGTCCTTTCTTGTAGAGTGTACATGGTAGAGATAAATACAGAATGCAACTCTTTTTCGTCCAATAACTCGTTCTCCAACTCGTGATATTCACTCGGCTGCTGCCTCGTTCACATCACTCCACATCAAACTCATAGAGAGAGGGTGGTTGTGGCCCATTAGATTGTAGGTCAACTCTCGACTGCAGAGCCGTCCCAAGGCGCTAGAAAATATCATGTAAGGAGGTCAGGGTGAAGGTCGGGGTTTGCTGCGAATGCAGTCATTGGCTACTCGGTCTACTGTATTCCTTATATGGAATTAAGGTAATGGGACAACACCATGGTGGAGAACTACAAGTTTGACCCAAACTTTTTTTCTTCTCTTTTTTCTTGGCCCCTCCTCCTTCCACTGACCCTCCCCCGGTCTCCCCCCGCCCTTGGCGCTCCTCCCCGGTGTCCTCCCCTCCGTCCCGTCCTTGTCGCCGCCCTCCATCGTCCACACCAACGGACAGCGGGCGACCGGGCGAGCGACAAGTCAGTCAACAGCGACCAGTATGAAAAATTACCGTCTGCCTCTGGAGGGACGCGTGATGGATGTGCGCTGGTGTCGGCGGGCGGTACCAGCTGGCCGCGACCAGCGGAGGCCCCTTGTCACGTGACACACAGCGTCCGAATTCGTCACTGTCGGACGGGTGACGTCACGGCCGGTCGGACGTCCAAACGGGACGCTCGGCAATAAGTCCTATGAAATGTGCTTGGAGATTGATGGTATAATAGTGACGTAACGGCCATGATGACCTACATCAGTCACTGCGTCCCTCGCTACGTCATTTACCGCTGTTTCAGGGTGAAGCTTCTTGTAGTGTGGTAAATATAAAGCAGAGGGTGGGATAGCAAGGAATACAAGTACATGATTAATTATAGACAAGGGATTTCAGTCGCGGCACTGGGCATATATATTACGTGTTGCGCCTACACTGCTGCTATCACGACTGTATAATCAGTCTGTTCGCCGGGCTATTTGTCATAGACACAGGCATGGGACATCTCAGGATATTTCCGGGGTTTTGGACCACCCAAGAATCATTCTTGAAATTAATTTAAATCCGAGAAGAAAATAAGTTAACATAATGAAAAATCGCTCTCAGCTGAGGCCGAAAATTCACTTCAAATAGGGAAAATACAGGCCTCCGAACCCCTGGAAACCCTTTTTTCAGGATCTTTTGTTACTTTCAGATCCCATGCATTTAGAGAGTACGTTCGGAGTTATTCATGTTTACAATTATTGAACAACAGAGGCAAAGACAATGAGCAAGGGTAGTGTTTGTTCAACAAATCCTCATCTCATCAAGTCCTTATCTCTACCTCTCTGAGAGCACTTCCTTAAATAGTCCCTTTTTCACTTTCTTTCAAATGATAAAGTTCAACATTAACTTTGCATAATTTTTATTGGTAAAGTTCTTTTATTGGAAGAAGATATGTTATTTTCTTCAAAATATTTCACCTGAATAAACCTTGGCCACCACGGGAATTGTGAATTAGTAAAGAGGATCCCGTTTTAAACCTGCTGAAATAAGTCACTTAACCGGTTCTACAGTCAATGAAACATTAATGGTGTCATGGGACCGTCTCTCTTTGGGGAACCAACCACAAGGAATAAATCACACTTAGGCCACGCAAAAAAATGTCTCTCATCACCACGCGCATCAGCAAAAACGTTTCTAGAAGATTTTTATTGATAAGATGAACCTTGATAAAAATAAAGAAAGCTATATGCATATGATACTTGTCACAGCACTTGTAACACCTTTTCTTAGTACATGTACATGTGAAATGACTGAGCTATTAGAAGTTCAAGATAGAGCAAGAGCGATAGAAAACAAGATAGGACTGAAGCCCATTTTATGACGCTTCAAAAGCTATCTTTGATCCAGCAAAAAAAAAAATTTAAAAAAACCCTTCGTCATATTTTTTCATGGCTTGGTGTTGAGAAACAAGTTTGTTTCTATTTTCTAGTGGCCTTACAGCGGCAAAAAAAAGCACGTACAAGATGTCGGCTTAAACTCCCATCACTTGAACGTGTATATAACTGGTATGTAATGTCAGCGTCCTACTTCCGCCCCTTGTGTCAGTGTACAGGGAGTTACGGGTGTTTAGAGAATGCTTTACGGGCTGTTTACACATCTATACGTCCTACGACAGCCGGTGGAGACTTGTGGGACACTCGGGCTCTGACACAGTCCTACGGCAAACACGGCTTTTTGTCGGGGGTCGCGTTGCCTTGTTTACTGAGGGAACCCAACTTTGTGTGGTGCGCGGAAGCTTAGACCCGGTTTACACTGCAAGACACCGGAACGGACCAGACGTATAGGCCGCGTGCAAATAGAGACGCTGTTTACACTGCACAACCTTATACCGACTTTGTTTACAGTTTGAATAAGGGCAGGAAAGTTGTGCATGTAGGTAGCGAAGTGCATTGTTATCACTATGGAGGTAACAGTAGCATTGTTAAAATCGATAGGTTTAGATTCACTTGGGATAAAGATATCGGGATTCAGACTTATTCTCTTGATGGAGACCTCACGATTATAGGGCTACCGACTGTTTCAGTGCCGAGGTAATCCTCAGTTATCCCCCCTTCATCCTCATACTGCGTCAACACTGCACGACAACGCCTCTGCCCGACCACCACTGAATTGCCCATTTGTACAGGCAATGTCAGATTGGATACGATTTGCTGTTTATTACCTGCAACATGTGAGCAGTCACAATACATGTACTCAACTAAAAACAGTTGTGCAAACCTTTATTTGGTCCCCATAATTCAAATAGCAGTTTTCTGCTTTTCCCTGGAATTCCTTGTTTTCATTTCCAGTTTATGAAATTATTTGTCTCGTACATAACATATATAGTATAAATTGAACTCCATTTATGCCAATAAAACAGTGGTTTAAACGCCCCACACACCCTATCCTATGGCCAACATTAATGTGTTTTCCATGTTTTCCTGGTCTCCCTAAGGCAGTAATGAAATATGTTTCCACTTTTTTTTCCTGACCCCAACTGACATCCCTAAACCCATCACCATAACTGACTGGTGTAAGACCCCCATTTCAAACGCTCACCGTGTGGATGTTGTTATACATGTTTCCTGTTCAGCGTAATCCCCCAGAGAAGGGAGTCAGCCATAAGTTATATCAGGCTGTCTTGAGCCCCACGAGTCAGCAATAATCCCGTGTTGAGCTTCCAGAGCAGATTCAAATCCACTATAAGACCAGGGGTTCGATCCTAAAATCAATCTTTAGAACCTCTTGAACGTTAGAGTCCCTACAAAATTCACATTTTCATTGGTCAAATGGAGGTTAATAGCAGCTAGATGATAATTCAATCTGCACATTGAAGGACTGTTCAGAAGAAGCCAGTCTTGTCTGAAGGTGATTGGAGATGTTAATATAGCTGTGCGGGAATGTCTCTAACTTACTGGCCACCTTTTCTCGGATTCCATGACAAACTAAAAGTCATACTGCCTTATGTACAACGTGACTCGTTGAGTCAGTAGCAATGAGGCTTTTAGGGTGGCTGAATTACTTCTCTTCCTTGTCGTTTTGTTCAGGATAGAAACCTCGTTCTTTTTTCTCTTTTTTTTTTTGCTTTTTTTATTGAGTAGATACGGTTCTTACAATAGTAAGATCTTCCATTGTAACTGCGGGCCAGATCACAGGTAACAAAATGGTTTCTCATTATATGACATACATTTGTAACAATGGAATAAAGAAAAATAACATAATTTTTGGTAAAAAGTAGATGAAGATGGGGGTGATATGAGAATAGGATCCCTGAACTCAGCTCTTTTTATTCTAATTTTTTATTTAACTTGAGACATTCGTCAGCTGGTTTGATTGAACCTCCCAACGTGGAGGATTTTAAATATTGTTTCACCTTCTTTTGTATAACAATTAACATAAGTGATATAAAGCCGACGAACCCAACTGTTTCTCGATTAAAGAAGTAAATACTCGACAGCAAACTCCACTTTTAAATGTTTATTGCAACAGTGCCAACGTTTCAACCCCCCTTGGGTCTTCCTCAGGGCAACAATAAACGAAACGGACAATTAACATAGTATTTCCGACACAAAACAGCACGGAACAGATTCTATTCTGCCCCCCTAACCATATCTCCGTGACCCCTGACTTGGTGGTCTTCCACGATGACGCCCCGCAGTTGCATGAATCCTGCGCTGATTCCCATCAGGGAGCAGTCACTTCTGACGTGTGTAAACACGGCTTGTGCTATGATGATAATATGGAGAAACCAAACAAGAGTTAGTCGTGTTGTTGTTTATTGCACGACGGCAAGATCGCGTATTCCTGCGCGAGGCGGAGCCGAGAGCAGTAATACGCGATCTTGCCGGAGTGCGATGAACAATAACAAGAGTAACTCGAGTTTGGTTTAGAATTTATCCTACCCAGCCCGTCTAACTTACTTCTACATTAACAAATGACGTCATTTGTCAAGTGTATCCCACTAGAGCGATATTTTTCCTCTGAACTCCAGACCGAATACAGTGACCCAATGTTCAGCCTATGGAGTTTTTTTATTAGGGGTAGGATGAATCCAATGTGTGAACCAGTCTTTTTCGTCACCTCACCAGTTGACACCCGCTAACACCAACCTCTCCTCCACCGCCACCCACTGCTCTCTGACGCGCAGTTTAGTCCTGTGTACTGTATACTCACACCCAGCTGGTGTTGTGTGCTTTGTCGACGGGATAAAGAGTTCTTCTTAAAGATGTCAGAGGGAAGAAGAAAAAAACACGTTTGTTTTACTCAACGTTAGAGTATCTGTTTCCTTTGTGGCCTGTGACGGATTCAGGGCGAATGTAATGTCTCTGAAGATCAGAGGACGAAATTCCGTCTCTTAAACGAGTTCATCCCCGCTCCTTCCAAATTTAAAGTGTTGCTGTTGGTGTGTGACACGAATCGATAATAAGAATAAATAACACACAATGTCTGCAGAGCGAGAAAGTTTGCAGGGGAAATACGATATGGCAACGTGAGATGCACTTTAGTTAATCTTGTCTTTACTCGGACAAAACCATGTAAATGTTTGAAACGAACCAAAAGTATTCATGCATTATGCATAATGTTATACCCCACTGTCTCCTTATCAAAAGGTGATTTTTCCATATATTACTACATGATATTCCATCCCATATACTATTATCAACGTGACTATGTATACATCATGATTACTGATTACAGAGTACTGTCTGACCACGATGCGTTGCATTGGAATACCAACACCATGGTGAATTACTTGTAATTTAAAAAAAAAAGAAAATTAACTTCTAGTAGAACTGAGAGAAATCCAGTAGCCTCTACTCTAGCAGGTGGAGTGTTATCTCTGAAATGTACAGTGCACAGGGAACCTAAAAAGATTTGGAATGTAAGCAGGCTAATTTATGAAATGGATCTTTCACTCCTAATTAGTTAAGATCTGATCAAAACACGTTTTACTATATACGCATACCGTATATACTGTAAATACGCACCGTTTTGGCATATGACTTAAAAATACTGTACGTCCGTACACTAAAATACGGACCACCTAGCCATACACATTTATTAAAATTTTAGTTGTCAAGAAAAATGAAATTGATCTCTTTTTTTAAAATTTCGGGTATATAGTAAATATATAACGTCCAACCATGCTTGTACAAGTCACAGAACTCGATGCTAATTTACTGTTTGTACGGAACTCGGCGTAAACGCCTCTGTCCGTATATAGAACGTCCTGACCATGCTGTACAAGTCACAGAAAGAGATGGTAATTTACTGTTTAAGAACTGTAAGGAAGGTAAGCTCCGGGACCGATACGCTGACAGGGACTTGTACGGGTCGAGTATTCAGTGAGAAGCGAGGACCTCCCTCTCGTGAGAGTCCAACATTTCTGCTCGCTTATAATTCAACACCATCTGACTTGGCAACGTGGCGCTTTGAATACATTGACTCCGACATCGCTGGCTGGTATTTTTGCTCCCCATGCTCGGCTCTCATGCAATGTTCTAATCGGCGCAAGCACAATGAAACAGCGTTTAGTGTTTTCGGTGGCGTAAAAACGGGCACAGCTCGTGTCTGGATTTGACAGATTTGCATTATTAGACACCTCCGTCTTCTAGGATTCAGCCCGCTCACACAAGTACCATTTCTCTGGTTTTTACATTCTCCCTCAAAGAACGCCTCCCACTCTGCCCACTTCAGGGACGCGCAAATAATCCAGACGCCCGACGTCATGTATGACGTCATGCCCTGTGCGATTGTTCCCGGCATGCGGCATCAGGCAGCGAGGCACCAGCGGCACGTGCGCGCGCCTCTGAGGTGTCGGCAGGCGCTCCACTCTCCCAGCATAAACGTGGACACCCGCTTGGCTGTATTTGAAGGGAAGCTGTGGGAGGAGAGTGGACGTTATCGGGCCCAGCCAGACAGCCTTCTCAATGACCCACCGGGAACCAGTCAAAAGAGGCGATGTGCTTCCCCCGCCAGGTGACGCCACTTGAGACGGGGGTGGGAGGGGGGCAGGTGAGGGATGGTTCCTTCATAACCACCAGTGCCCTAGTTATCATGGCTTTGTAACCGGCAATATTTCAGTCGGGTATTTCCTCCATAAACATCACTGTCTTTGCCTGTGAACTTCAGACCTTCGCCTGCTTCATAAATACCATGATCAAAGTAGTTTCACCAAAAGACGAGTCAAGAGTGGCTTCGGAATACTCAGGAGAGCCGCAGTCAGTATTGCTTCATGGATCCCATTATCCCTGGCATCTTCACCATTGTTATCCCCACAATACAAGAATTACAACGACTTTATCATGGCTGAAAGCATTTCTGGTAGTGGGTTTACCATGCATATTATTAGTCCAACTCTAGAGGTTTCAATAGAACTAATGGACATTTTGTATAAGATCATTCCAGAGAAGATATTATCATCAGTTTTTTTTTGAAAGAGGCAAATCTCTTTGGTTATCTATAAGATATTTGAAATAATTGAAGAAATTGACTGAATAAGGCTACAAAAGTGAAAAGCTTAAATCATTGATGGTCACGTTATACCCTCATGGTTCCCTGGGACGTTAAACCACAAACAAACAAACAGTCCTACCCGACCATAAAACACAATGAGAATTAACACTTATATATTCATAAACCACACAGCCGTCGGTGTTTCCTGCTTGTCTGTCATCCTCATCTCCTAGATTTGATCTCGCCATGATATAACGCTAGATGCTGCTACGGCGAAAAACACCCATCAGCCAACACGGATACTGCTGCGTCTGTTAACGAAGAGACACTCCCCCGCACCGACGACTGGGACCCGCGAACTGTGTCTCGGAGAGAAAATAGCTCGCCTGATTCTGAGTCTGGCCACACCTGCCGCGACACCCGTGACACCCGTCATTCCACGCCCAGCACCTGATCACATTAATAACACCTCTCACATGGTGTACTGGGCACGGTATTCACAGCTCGTCGTGTAGGCTGCAGCGTGTCCTACTCGCCATCTCTCCAGGTCAGACAGCCCCGCCCCGACATAGATAACCTCTCCACACTGCACCGCACCGCACTGCACCGCACTGCCCGCCGCTATACCGCCCACCGCCCTGCCATACCTCCCACAGCACCCACCACCACACTGTTCCCACCACACCAACCACCACAGAACCGACCACCATACCTCCGACACCACACCACCACCACACCGCCCACCACATCACCCACTGCCATACCACCCACCCCCACACCGCCTACTACCACAGCTACCACCAAACCCCCCACCACCATACCTCGTACCACCACAATGTTCACCGCCACAGCTCCCACCAACACCCACCACCACACCACCACCACCACACCTCCCACCACCACAACGTTCACCGCCACACCGCCCACTGCCATACCACCCACCCCACACCACCCACCCCACACACCCATAACCACACCCCACACCACCACACCATCCTGCCATCACCCACCACCCCCACCACACCACCCACCACACCCACCACAACACCAACCACCCACCGCCCACCACACCACCCACCACCACAACGTTCACTGCCACAGCACCCACCACCCCACCCCACACCACCACACCATCCTGCCATCACCCACCACCCCCACCACCCACCACCACACCCACCACCACACCGCCCACCACACCCACCACAACACCAACCACCACACCCACCACAACACCAACCACCCACCACCCACCACACCACCCACCACCACAACGTTCACTGCCACAGCACCCACCACCACACCACCACCACACCAACCACCACCACACTGTCCCCACCACACCACCACCACACCCACCACCACACCCACCACCACACCACCCACCACACCAACCACCACACCACCCACCACCACACTGCCCACCACCACACCACCACCACACCAACCACCACACCACCCACCACCACACTGCCCACCACCACACCACCACCACACCAACCACCACACCCACCACCACACCACCCACCACCACACCACCACCACACCAACCACCACACCCACCACCACACCAACCACCACACCCACCACAACACCAACCACCCACCGCCCACCACACCACCCAACACCACACTGCCCACCACCACACCACCACCACACCAACCACCACACCACCCACCACCATACATCGCACCACTCAACGAGTATACTCGTTGCACCAACACAACACAACACACCACACCACACAACACCACCCGTCACCGCCTGTCGCCCTCCGCACGCCGCCACCCCGCCCCCACCACACCCCCCACCACACCGCCGTTCGCTCTCCTCACGCCCCTACACCTGTTACAGACCTGTCAGAGCGCGCCACTCCCCTCCCAGCATTCCCTGTCAGTTCCCATAGCAACACGACGCCGTTACTATGGATACGATCGTCCCTAACGGAGAGGCCCACTGGGTGTTCGTCGGACGTCTAGAGCTGGTGGTGGGGAGACCGAGGTCTGATCTTGTGTTGGATTAGTTCTAGCACGATGATTGATGGCGAAATGGTGATTACGTGTTTGTGCTACGGACTTCATACAGGTCAACGTTGAGAGGGCCGAGTGATTTACCATAAGACACGCACTCATGGCATATAACGCGCAATTTCGTTAAAGATAATAATATAAATGACGACAATGTGGTTTAGTCGGTAGCGTACTTGACTGCGCAATATGAGGTCCAGAGTTCGAGTCTGATCTATTACATCGCCTACATAACAGATATACCGTTTCCCGATTATTTCTGTTGCTTTTATATTGCGCGAAATCTTCATATTAGAGGTGTCGAGTTGAGATAGGCTGCAAAAATAAAATGATTAAGACATATTCCGTTTTTTCTAATAGTACTAACATCTCAAAATAAAGTCAAATCTCTTTGATTCGATTTCTCCCTGGGATCCTTTATGGAGACCGGACTTGTCGGAATGGTTACTTGCAAGATTTTCTAGGGAGTTATTTTGTGAGAAGAGCACTTAACTTGTAATCCTAAGGTTGTCAGACTTCGTGGGTTCGAGTCCCACTGCAGCCACTCTTCTCCCTCATTCCCAGCAGTGGTAGATTTAATCATATATCTAAGGCCAATCCTTCTCATACCATGTCTACGTTGTGTGGGAAGTAAAAGAACTCTCACCTCGGTAAATGTGTAGGGGTGAGATTTCTACTGAAATTCATCTCATAGATTAAATCACCTTCAAACCCGAAGTAAGCTTAATAGGGCATATTGGACGTTGAACTCCAAAAACAACCAACAACTGGTCTGAATTTATTTCATAGATTTGATCAAACCCAAAGTAAGTTTGATTAACCCTTTAGGCGCAGCATGATGCCTGGAGGCATTCCCGTGCGAACCGCAGCATGATGCCTCCAGGCATTCCCGTGCGAACCGCAGCATGATGCCTCCAGGCATTCCCGTGCGAACCGCAGCATGATGCCTTGAGGCATCATAGAGTTGTTATTTTTATAAAGTCATTTTTTCAGTAGATTTAAGCACAGAAGGGTTAAGAAAAGCTCCATATATAAATAAAACAGTTTAAAATCAATGTATTTGTGTGTATTGAGTCTATTTAGTGAAATGGAGATGTTTATTTGCGAGTAGAACACGGAGAAAAATTAAATAATGCACCGATCGAGTCGCGCCTATGGACGAGTGGAGTGCCTGACAGCGCATTTCCCGATATAGGGAAATGTGGAACGAGTTGTCACATATTTATAGCCTAAGGAATTGGTTGTCTTGCTCACACAAGTTCAGAATAGTCATATACTATCTAATTTGCGAGTTTTTAGGCAGTCTTACCCTTTCGTTTTTACTATTTTGCGAATTCTCCGCCGATGTTTACATTTTATTCGACACCAAGAGCAAACGCAGCAGTGGAGAGTTACACTTCCGGTCGCCCTAGTTTTACGTTCCCGCCCCAACCACAACAATGCTGAGACGAAGGAAAGCACCAAAGCTCATATAATATTGTAAATCGAGACCAATAAATCATTGAAACCTGTCGAATATTAAAAAATAGTATAATGCGTAATGAATCTGTTCATATTTGAATATGAATTAACCCAGATCTATCGCCTTGTATCAGTCACCACACTTACAGCACAAGTGTATGGACATGTTTAACGAAATATAGGCCCCTAGTCGCTCAAGCTAGAATATCATTTTTTTTAGTCGCTTTTTACGCGAGTAAAGTCGGAAATTGTTAGGAGACGTTCAAGATGTAAATAAAACATTATAATTTCGATAAATATATGTTTTTGGGGTTCATATATTGCCATGGCGACGTTGATATGCGACTATAAAAGTCGCAAAAACTTTCGATGATGCGTAGAGCGCGTCGCACTTTCACAGAGTGAGCCTCTACACCACCTGCTTAGCGAAACACAACCAAATTCGCTAACATGGCCTGCAATGATCCATTTGAAGACGTCTACGATGACGAATGGGAGTTACTTTTGGATTCCTCTTCGGAGGAGGATTACGAGAGTGCGGACGAGGAACAAGAAAACTCGCTCCAGGACGAATCGACTGTCACGATAGCGACTACTCCAGGAGGGCGACGATGGGTAACTTACCCCGAAAACATCGGACGGTGGGAAAGGCTGAAACCCACTGAAGGCACACCTGGAGTAACAGCAGCCGTCGACACGGCAGAAACGAAGACATCGTTAGACTTTCTGCGAGTTTTCCTTTCGCTAAGTTTTATAACGAGTTTGGTGGACAGGACCAACAGATACGCAGAGGCGAACAAGGGTGGGCGTGGCTTGCCGAAGAAAATGACGGCCTGGACTCCTGTGGGAATCAACGAGATGTTGCGGTTTATCGGCCTCACATATTTGATGGGAATACTGAAGAAACCAGATGTGGAGCACTATTGGACAACGATAGTCGAATACGCCACCCCTGGCTTGAAGTCACTGATGTCCAGAACTCGCTTTCTCTCTATTCTACGGTAAGTTTAATTCGCTAATGTTGACAGTATCATTGTTTATATTTCAGCCCAGACTCAGAGCTGCGCAAGCGCAGTGAAACGATTTCCAGATACTGTAGCGGCGAATCGATTTTCATATATTTATATCGCAAATATAGCCCTGTCTTCCTCACATTAGTTCAGAATATACATGTATTATGTATTCCTAGAGTCTTAGACCATTCTTCCCCTTGTATTTTAAAGATTCCTGCATTTCTCAAACCCTGACGTTACGACTGGAGCAGACGCTGGTCCTCAGAGCGCCGCATCCGGTCCCGCGACAACATCCGGTCCATCGACGTCCCGCCCCAGATCTCCACACATGATGACTGACTTTTTATTTCAGCATTTCAATTCTGTTTGTAATTCCGTTTATGTCCCCCGTCGTGAGGTTGCGATTGACGAAACAATCGTGAAGCACAAAGGCCGTACCCGTCATCGCCAGTACATGCCTAACAAACCGTGCAAATGGGGTCTCAAGTGCTGGGTGCTGGCGGAGTCGGCTACGGGCTTTGTGCTTCAGGTGATTCCTTTCTTTGGCCGTGACGACCGTAAGGGAAGTAACTCGACAGAAAATATAATTATGAGGCTGTTACGGGGTGCTAAACTATTAAACAAAGGCTACCATGTTTTCTTCGATAATTTCTACACTGGTGTACAGGTTCTCGAACGGCTCCACTCACTTCAAACCTACGCTTGTGGTACTCTCCGAATGAATCGCACGGAGGTGCCTAAGTCCTACATGGCGAGGAAACATCCCGAGTTGACACAGCGGGGCGACTCGATTTTCGCTAAGGCTGGGTGCTTGTTATTGACTTGCTGGCTAGATCGTAAAATAATTCGTATTCTCTCCACCATTCACGGCTCCACTATGTCCACATGTATTCGAACACTACGGGGTACTGACGGCAAATTCGCTAAGAAAGAAATCCCTTGTCCAGACACTATAAAATCGTATAGTCAGTACATGGGCGGGGTAGACTTAGCTGATCAAATGGCTTCGTATTATTCTTTCGGGAGGAAAAGTAGGAAATGGACCAAGAAATTCTTCTTTTTCGTGATGGAGATCATGAAATTGAACTCCCAGATAATGTACAACTCACTTTCGGACAAGAAAATCAGTTTAGTCGACTTCTCTCTCTGTCTGGTCCAGCAGATTATGACTGCAACTAACGAGGAAGTCGCTAGACCCCTTTCGGATTCTGCAAATCGATTAACGAGTAGATGTTTTCCTGACGATTTAGAGCGTAAAAGTTTTTGCCGGGTTTGCTATTATCGTAACAAGAACGGATTTGGACCTAGGAAGCAAACTCGCTACGGTTGTAAAACCTGTGGTACTCACCTCTGTCTTCCACATTGTTTTCGGATTTATCACACAAAATCAAATTTCGAAATTTCTGACAGTGCCACAGAAGAATAGGAAGTTAAAATGATCAGCCATCTCACCCCCCCCCCCCCCCACACCCTTTTAGGCTCCAAATTAAAGTAAAAATGTCAATAGCACACTTCCCACGATATCCAAATTTCTCATATTATCGGTGAATTATACCTTGTTAAATATTAAAATGCCTGTGGCGTTTGCTACTTATAATTTTCTATCGCAAAAAAACCCTTGTCAACTCAATTTTCGAACCTGAAATTCTAAATTATATGTATACCCCATGTGACTTTTCGATCGGATGTCTTGTTGATAACCTATACACCAGTAAATCTTTTTTTATTGGTTTATTTTTGTATCTAATATCGACCAGAAGTGGTTAAATTGATTATTATATCGGAGAAAAAGCCTGTAAGTCCGACCACGTCGAGTGCCAGACAGACACTGATAAATTTATATCACCCTGAACCATTCCTATGTGATCTAGCACGTAATGCTATTCTATGATTCAACTGAGAAGTGTACGACCACGAACGATATTTTGGTTTTGTATCTAATCCACATTATCAATCTGAAACAAAGTAATCCTGAGCAATCTATGTATCATCAAGGTTCTCTACATGTACATTTTGTGAAAATATATCGACCAGAAGTGGTTAGATTGATTATTATATCGGTGATAAAGCCCCCAGGTCCGACCATGTCAAGTGCCAGACAGACACCGATAAATTCAAATATCAACCTGAAACATTCCTGCCTATGTAATTTAGCACGTAATGCTATTCTATGATTCAACTGTTAGTGTGAATCGTTTTTTAGTCGCTAATCGATAAATTTATATGAGCCAGAACCTTTCCTGCCTATGTAAACTAGCACGTAATGCTATTCTATGATTCAACTGTGAAGTCTATGGACACAAACGATATGGTATTTATATCTAATCTACTGTATCAACCTGAAACAAAGTAATCCTGGACTATCTATAGACCTTCAAGGTTCTCCACATGTACATTTTGTGAAAATATATCGACCAGAAGTGGTTAAATTGATTATTATATCGGAGAAAAAGCCTGTAGGTCCGACCACGTCGAGTGCCAGACAGACACTGAATATATTTATATCTTGTTGAATCTGAAATAAAACATGCCTATCTGTGTATAGCCAACACTAATCTATGTACATATTGTGAATACGATGACGACTGCTGCACCTGGAAATGTATCAAGCCTTGTCAACCTGTGTATATATATATATATTTAACAATATTGATGAATAATTGATCTGAAAGAAAATACAACACATTATTAAAATATATTTTAAATCTTACTTCACCTACCTTGTCTTCTTTTCTGCTTTTCAGAAGTATTCGTCTGTAGATATAGTCAATCATTGTCCAGCAATCGATTTAAAAGTTAACTCCTCCTGGAGATGTCAATGCTGAATAGGCACAAGTCGAATTTTCCGAATTCAATATATCAGCCTGGACATTAAATATATATGTAGATGATCCTTAGAGTGTGGGAGATAACCACATATAGCCTTGTAATGATCAAACTCCATTAGAATCCTTAGGCGAGTCCATAGTATAATCAATGGCGAAATAAGCCAATATAGTCACTGCTCGAATCTAATTTTCAAAAATCAATATCTAAGTCCCAACTTCTCCGAAATGGTCGAGATATATATCAAATGAAAGCTGAGAGTATCTAATTTATGAATATTGATGTCTCCAATCATATATTTCAAGTTAAATCATGAAAATAAATGATTTTCTAAATCATGTCTTGCCCAGCGCCTAACTCCCCTACCGCACCCATAGTAAAGGCTCAGCTTAGATGACCATTACTTTTAATTCAATTCTAAATCATCCGCGGGTTCAAAATGATTCATATTTCATATAAACAAACCTCAGACAGTGTAGTTTACCCTGATATAAGTCCCCGTTCATAGATTCAAGGTTAAAAGCCTCAAAGAAATCATTTTGAAACAGCTGTCTTAGAACCTAGCTATGGCGAAATAAGCCATTTTATTTACTGGGTACTTTTAATCTTCTAAATTCGATAACTGAATCCCACTATGTCCGAATTGCACATTATATATATCAGGAGAAAGCTAAGGACCCGTAGTCTACGAATATTAATGTCTCCAGTAATAGAATTCAAGTTAAATCCTCATAATAAATGAATTTCTGAATCATATCTCGACCAGCGCACCACTCCCCTACAAATCCTATAGTAAAACTTTTAATACATTAAATTCGATAACTATGTCCCAAATCGTCTGAAATACACAAATTATATATCAGAAGAAAGCTGAGAATCTGTAGTTTACGAATATTAATGTCTCCAGTAATAGAATCCAAGTTAAATCCTTATGATAAATGAATTTCTGAATCGTGTTTGGCCCAGATCCACACTCCCATACTGAACCTATAGTAAAGTATAGAAAGTGTGTATGGCGCATCTTAATACTTCGATTACTTGGTCTCGATTCGCCAAAAATGGACAATATTATATCATCATGAAGCTGAGAGTGTGTAGTTCACGTTAGAATATACGAAAATCCATTTATCTAAGATTCAAATCCCGAAATATATGATTTAGTTAGCCAAACCACAAAACTGCGTAATGCCGACTTTCTCTGTTTGATTATTAAATCTAACCTGGACTAATCTCGACAATATTTACATAGGATTGTAGCTTAGAGTGTGTAGATGATCAATATATAAACAGAATTACATTAATTCCAATGATAAACTCTGGGCGAGATGATTTATGATTCAATCCATGCCCCACTCGGCAGCCCCCTCCACACAGTAAGCTATGGACAGACGGTCTGATATAGTCTGCGCGTTGACCAAACAATATAATCAATTTCTAATTCGCCAGTGGCCAGATAACCAAAAAATACATACTGGAACAAACCTTAGAGTCCATAGAATGTGAAAATACACTTCCCTGTGGTTAATTATATTGTTTAAACCCTATCTGAGCTAATTTTGTGATCATCATATGAAATTCGACTGAACCAGCAAGCCGACTGCGTAATACCCAAGTTTAAATTTGAAATATTAAATCTGAACTCGTCAAACCTGGACATTATTTACATAGAACGGTAGCTTAGAGTGTGTAGAATAACAATATATATATGATTGATGATGAATCTAAAGTTTAAACCCGGTACGAGCTGATTTCTAATGACAGCTCGACCACCCTAACTACACAGTATGGAAAATGGCGGATCAAGCTAGGCCAGAATTCAACGTGCGTAACTCGCATCGTAATATTCTAATATCTTGGTCTCTTCTCGTCTAAATATGATAAAATACATACTGGAACAAACCTTAGAGTCCATAGAATGTGAAAATATACTTCCCTGTGGTTAATTATATTGTTTAAACCCTATCTGAGCTGATTTTGTGATCATCGTATGAAATTCGACTGAACCAGCAAGCCGACTGCGTAATACCCAAGGTTAAATTTGAAATATTAAATCTGAACTCGTCAAACCTGGACATTATTTACATAGAACGGTAGCTTAGAGTGTGTAGAATAACAATATATATATGATTGATGATGAATCTAAAGTTTAAACCCGGTACGAGCTGATTTCTAATGACAGCTCGACCACCCTAACTACACAGTATGGAAAATGGCGGATCAAGCTAGGCCAGAATTCAACGTGCGTAACTCGCATCGTAATATTCTAATATCTTGGTCTCTTCTCGTCTAAATATGATAAAATACATACTGGAACAAACCTTAGAGTCCATAGAATGTGAAAATATACTTCCCTGTGGTTAATTATATTGTTTAAACCCTATCTGAGCTGATTTTGTGATCATCGTATGAAATTCGACTGAACCAGCAAGCCGACTGCGTAATACCCAAGGTTAAATTTGAAATATTAAATCTGAACTCGTCAAACCTGGACATTATTTACATAGAACGGTAGCTTAGAGTGTGTAGAATAACAATATATATATGATTGATGATGAATCTAAAGTTTAAACCCGGTACGAGCTGATTTCTAATGACAGCTCGACCACCCTAACTACACAGTATGGAAAATGGCGGATCAAGCTAGGCCAGAATTCAACGTGCGTAACTCGCATCGTAATATTCTAATATCTTGGTCTCTTCTCGTCTAAATATGATAAAATACATACTGGAACAAACCTTAGAGTCCATAGAATGTGAAAATATACTTCCCTGTGGTTAATTATATTGTTTAAACCCTATCTGAGCTGATTTTGTGATCATCGTATGAAATTCGACTGAACCAGCAAGCCGACTGCGTAATACCCAAGGTTAAATTTGAAATATTAAATCTGAACTCGTCAAACCTGGACAATATTTACATAGAAAGGTAGCTTAGAGTGTGTAGAATATCAATATATATATGATTAATCATGAATCTAAAGTTTAAACCCGGTGCGAGCTGATTTCTAATGACAGCTCGACCACCCTAGCTACACAGTATAAGCATTGGCGGATCGAGCTAGGCCAGAATTCAACGTGCGTAATGCGCATCTTAATATTCTAATATCTTGGTCTCTTCTCGTCTAAATCTGATAAAATATGTACTGAAACAAACCTTGGAGTCTATAGAATGTGAAAATACACTTCCCTGTGGTTAATTCTAATGTTTAAACCCTATCTGAGCTGATTTTGTGATCATCGTATGAAATTCGACTGAACCAGCAAGCCGACTGCGTAATGCCCAAGGCTAAATTTGAAATATTAAATCTGAACTCGTCAAACCTGGACATTATTTACATAGAACGGTAGCTTAGAGTGTGTAGAATAAGAATATATGTATCATTAATCATGAATCTAAAGTTTAAACCCGGTGCGAGCTGATTTCTTATGACAGCTCGACCACCTTAACTACACAGTATAAGCGATGGCGTATCAAGCTAGGCCAGAATTCAACGTGCGTAACTCGCATCGTAATATTTCAATATCTTGGTCTCTACTCGTCTGAATTTGCTAAAATACATACTGGAACAAACCTTAGAGTCTATAGAATGTGAAAATACACTTCCCTGTGGTTAATTCTAAAGTTTAAACCCTATCTGAGCTGATTTTGTTAACCTCGTCTAAGATTCGACTGAACCAGCAAGCCGAGTGCGTAATACCCAATGTTAAATTTGAATTATTAAATCTAAAGACGTCAAAGCTGGACATTATTTAGATAGAAACAAACCTTACAGTATGTAGAATAAGAATATACGTATCATTAATCATTTATCTAAAGTTTAAACCCGGTGCGAGCTGATTTCTAATGACAGCTCGACCACCCTACGTTTCGAGCAGTGACATGGTTTCCCATAGACTCAACCTTATAATCTACACAGCACTCTATAGAGGCTTTGCCGATATTAGTTACAAAGTGTTATGTTAATTCCACCGTGTCAAGTCTGACACCCTCGTATAGCTGATGATCAGATGAACATAATGCTGGTCTCAGTTTACACTGTTGACGCCATAGGAAGATATAAATGGCAATTCTGTGGGTTGTCGCATCGACTTGTAGCAGACAGCTTAGCAGACATGTCGCTGTCACTGGACTTGACACCTATACTCCCAGCCTCAGATCCGAAGTTATGACAGTATTAACCACACTTTCGATGGTTTTTCCGCCATAATATTTATATCCTTTTGTAGGCACAAGCCTTATAATGAAGTTGCTGGGTTTCATTTCTGTTGTTAATCCGCTATTTGACGAGGGGAAATGATTTTACACAGCGTCCATTGCGTAGAGGAATCTGCTTAGCCATCCATGTTTACACTGACACTCCCGCCCCCACCAACGGTTTTGCTATGTCCGCGAGTTCAAACTTTCAATATTGCTTAGATCACCTTAGGAGTCGTTTTATTTCATAATACTTTAGAATCGTGTAGGTAGGGTTCATATTTGAATATCAATGGGGGTTTCATCGACTTTAACGACTATATATATTGATGCGAAGAAATCTGCTACAGTAGTGTGTAAGGCCTAAGATAGGCGGACGCCATGGACGGTTATTTTTTACATAGGCGCGTATTTTAGGCCAACTTCAGTTCGAGATTACATATATTCAACCGTTAATTTTATTCACAAAATATATATACACACCAAGATACAGGTCTTGCCGTTATAGTAATGGTCATCTTTTATTCATAAATCATCAATTTACGGAGAAAATGGAGAAATTCTACCACTACCACCTTCCTCAGACCCCTAGCGGCAAAACATGCCTGCGGTACAGCGGTGAATCTGGTAAAAGCCTGCTGCGGTAGTACACAGTATAACGATAGGTGGCGCTGCGATCGAGTGGCCAACCGGGTAACACCCTGCTGCGGGGAATGGGTTAACCATATTGGACGTTAAACTACCCAAACAAACAAACAAACCTGACAGATTGTTTCCCGCAAAGAGCCATCCACCTACCATTGACTCCCTCTCATCCTGTGTGGGCGCCAGATGCTAGACAAGGAGTGAACAACCAAAATAAATCCTTTCTCATTGAAATTGAATAAAACGCAATTTGATAATCATTTTCCATAACCTGCCAGTACTTGTCCAGTCTCCCAAGAGTGCGTTGACAACGAGTCTGTCTTTTTCATCTCACTCTTACTTGAACAATTTTCTTTCCGTTAAAACGTGTGCGAAAGAAAATGGAGGGGGAAAAAACCCCATCTGTTTTCTTTTTTAAGAGTTTAATTTTCAGAACCCGCTTGATTAATCTGATTATTGGTTCCCATTCTGAAATATCTCTGCCAGTTAAAAGTGGTCATTCTTTGAAGATTTTTCTCGTCGCCAACGTTTGGGTGTGATTTTATTCTTTTGTCTGGATGCGGGCAGTTTTTGGCTTGAGGCCGCTGGAAAACACCGTCTTCATCCAGGGTTGTCTCTTAATGCACTTAGTTTAAACGCCAGAAAGGCCTGCTGGTTGAAAGCCGTAAACAGCTCAATGTTAAAGGCCTGGCACCTCACCTCGAGCCGTCCGTGACGATGGGTCCTGCTCCACCAGGGTGTCTTCAAACAACTCCAAGTACCAGGCCTCCCAGTGAAACCTATATAACCTATAAAAACCTTTATCCTACCCCTAATATAAAATCCCATAGGCTTAACATTGACTTAAAAAATCGCTCCTAGGAGCGTACAAAAAATGGACCAATCAGAGATCAGCAGCTGAAAGTAGTTCCAAGCGCCTTCAGAGCAGCAAGGAGAGCTATATGGAGGGCTTCAGAAAGTTTTTATCATGTTTTTTGTTATCATCCTCACATAAAAATATCGTTCACAGGGGGTAGGATAAAATCAAAACCTTATTCGTTTTAATCTGGGCTCCCGTATGCGACTCCTGGAGTTTTGGCTCCCGATATCACTCGGCTCTGCCGAGTGATATCACTACGCCAAACTCCAGTCGTCGCATACGGGAGCCCAGATTGAAACTCATCCGGTTTTAGGATAATATTTTTATTCTTGAGCCATTATTTTTTTAAAGAAACCTATATAACCTATAAAAACCTATATTTTTTCACTGCCATACAGATTGATGTGTACAGGAAAGTTTAGAAGTTAACTTGACACCAAGTCAGATTGTCAAATGACAAGAAATCCACATTGTCAGTGTGTTTAAGAGGTATTAAAAGTGTTTAAGAATCAGCAGTTTGTATGACTTCTTGCCAGTCTGTCTTGCCTATGTTTTGGACATTGAAAAACCTGTAAAAACCTATATTTTGATTTTCAAAACCTATCAAAAAACCTTTATTGAGGAAGTGGGGTGCTGAGAGGCCTGAAATACTCTACGGCATGAATGGGCATTCGTTATTCCAATATAAATGTTGTTGCGCTATTTTTTCCCCATATGTGTACACTGTAAGATAAGTATACTGTACTACAGTTAAAGTGTTTAAATTTAAGGTCTGTGTAAAACGAATGTACGACCGGGTGGGGAGTTAGCTCAGTGGTAAAGAGCACTGGACGTTGTTGATATGTTGTTGCAGTACTTTTCCATATGTGTACACCAAATTGAGATTACTATACTTTGTATTTTATTCGCAAAACGGGATCTATTCATTTAATTATTTCTAATAGATAATCTCTTGATTTTGTGCACAATACGTATGGATTGCACTGTGGACTAGAAACGAAAGCTGGGCAAGTTGGCAAAGCCTGTATTCATTTAGGACTTTGGCACCGTTGCCGATTAGCGGTAACTGCAGGCTAGATCGCTCTCTAGATTGTTGTCCGAAGGAGTGACGTGTCCGACCTTGAGTTGATGCTGTAAGTAGTATAGCAGATCGGGGAACTAGGAGCGGCTCCGGGCAGTTTTCTCCCGAAAGTTTCACAAGCTGAGGTATTACTACTAAGGTGTTACCCCTGTGACAAATTGCCTACTCAGTCATTGGACAGTTTCTTATATGAGTGTTATAGTACCATCTTGAGAGTTATATTTAGTTTAATTATCTATCGTATACAAAGACCTCATTGAAAATGTATGGGGACTCAGTAAATAAACCACGACCGATTGCATGTATATAAAACCTGTCAGATACCATAACTGTGGTATACGGATTCAAATCTGTAGTATACGGCCTCAAAGCCATGGTATACGGGAAGAATAGTCCATATTTGCTATAGAGCAAAGAATTAGTCTCTATTGTTATGCCCCTTAATATGGCAATTACTGGGCCTAATTTATTTGAAAAGATGGATAATAAATGCAACAAACGATGGTTATGTGGACAGGCTGCCGTAAACCACGAGGGATTGACGTGTAGTAATACACGAGCCGAGGTTAAACATGCGAACGTTCTGTATTCATCTTCTTCATGGGCTGTGATAAGAGTGTTGTGTTTCCACGTCTCTAGAAGTACCTACGTCCTGTATTCAGGAAGCAATACGCCATATTCTTGTACTTTAGTGGGGTACATAGACAATTCTGCATGACTAAAAACTAGTGGTAGTTAGTTACAATCCCACCAGGCGGCGTCTGGCACCTTGACTACGTCACGAAACACCAGCGTCTCACCAGCGTCCCCCTAGCGTCCCGGGCAAGCACCGGATATGGAAGTGGCCGGTTCCCGTCGTACTGCACTGACAAAGAGTGGTGGGCTCCGGTAACCAGCTTGACGCCAGTAGAAGCCTGGGGGAAGTCGGGGTCACGCTGGTGGCGGCGCCTGGCGGCCATGGCGGCTGGGATTGATGGATAACCGGGCAGATTGGTAACAGGGTCTCTGTGCTGGCCGACTCATTAAACCAAACTCCTGCCGCTAGCCACACGACCACCTACAAACTCCCCGCCCGCCGAATTATTCACATTTAAATTCTAACATGACACGATGGCGCGCTTGACCGCCCCTGGGGACCGTGCCAGGGACCGGTCATTGATCTGTGCATGCTTGTAAGACTGTCAGCGGCGTGCAGTGCCGTGAATTGTATCTCGTGCCTAATGCCCGACACCTCGTTTGACCCTTGTCTCGTATTCATGGGCGCACACCGCTGCGACTGACACAGCTGTTGGCGATAAATGCGCATTCAGGATAAACTAGCTTTGATTTCTTCTCTCGTCGGCCTCTCGTGGGAGGGTGATGTATCGCTAGTGCTTCGTCATGCCCATTTGTTAAGCTCAACTTTAACATTTCTATCCGTCTTTGCCTTTTATATCTCAATGTTACGTATTTTAAAAAGCTTGATATTTCTTTTGATATATCGATATTTCGATATATATACAGGGATGCAAGTTCGCCGACAATTGACGGAAATCAGAAATTTCTGCATCTTGAAATATCATTGAAATATGTATGAAAATCATGAAATAAAAGTATGAAAATCATTAAATGAAACTAAATTCCAAGAAATGACAGATAATTCTGGCAGCAGGCTCTCACCAAGGGCGTATAATCCTCCATAGGCCGTTAGCATTGATGCACACGCCGGGGAAACGGGCAGTCAGTACTTTGGCGGCAGTTAAACGCGCCAAGGGCCGTTGACACTGCCGTCAAAGTTCCGTCAAGTGCCGAAATTTTGTTTGACGGAACGGGGGGGGGGGGGGGGGGGGGTCCCCCAATACCCCCCAGTTTTTTGTGTGTTTTTGTTTCCGACTTTTTCATCAGTCCCGACTTTCATCCCTGTATATATATATATTTCGATATATATAGGTATATATATATAGGGATATATATATATATAAGGATATTTATATATATAGCTACATTGTATTTGATATTTCGACGTATTGATATGATATTCATTTTGTAAGGGAAACGATAAGGGATTTACAGGGAAACGATAAGGGATTTACACTCTTTCGTGCGACTGTCAATACACAAGACAAGGTGCACAGAGGCTTAGTGATGGCTGTTTTACTGTGTTGTAGTGTTGAATGCCAGAGCGGAGCGTAAAGCTTGAAGTGCTATACAAAGACATCAGACAAATCTAGTCATTATGGGAACTGCGGTATGAGTACAGTGAATTACATGTGCTGATGTGACTTGGAAAGTGAATTATGCTGAAATCTAATCATAACACGAAGCCAAGAAAAGGTTATCCATAGGTGATATTGCCTTACAAATACTTCTTTGTCTTTTGTCATTTAATCACCGAACTGTATGCTCGATGTTGAAGTTCATTGTGTAACTTCTTGTACGGCATCTTGGATATCGTACTAGTACAGGGATGCCGACTTGCCGATAAATGACGGTAATTCCTACACGCTGCCAGCACCCACAATATCAGGCTGTATCCATTCCCTTGTCCACCCCCAGGCACGGTGAGAGTGACTTTCAGGTCTGTCTTCAAATACTAAAAGTAAGAGTGTATTCAAGAGAAATTATAATAGATATCAATTCATAGCCATTATTTTCCGAAATTATTTTATATATTTTTGTAAAATTTTCCTCGTCCACAACGTTCATCCCTGCAGTAATAGAACCCATGCCCAAAAGTTATATAGAGAAAACCTATGAAAGTTTAGGGTCGGAGCTCGTATCCCATCGAGTTTGAATAGCGTAGTAATTCACAAGGCTTAGCCGCGTGATTTAAGTATCGATTCACCTCGTTTGACCACAGAGTAATCCACGAAGCGCAGCTGAGTAAATTACTCGTGACATAAATTACTCAAACTCGGTGGAGTACGGACCAAGCTATTTTTATCTTGTGGGTTTCCTTCTAAATACAGCACGTTCTGGCTTCAAACAGACCCCCAAGTTATTACAGAGAAATGATGCTGAGTGAGGGACGGCTCCACGGACAGCGGACACACACACGTGCATCTTTACACCCACCGCCTGGGTCCTGTACCAGTCACCGGTCAGATTTAGTAGAGCTACAGATAATCCACACTCTCCTCCACATAGCGGGGCCACTTTAAACTGAAGCCGGACGGTTTACTCAACTCTGACAGGCTTTTATCGGGCATGTGAGGATGTAGGAGTCTGACTCATTATCGTATATGATGAGGTAGATAGACTTCCGATGAACTGTCGTGAGCTATCACATATGTATTGGTGAAGGGGAAAGAAATACTGAGGAACAGTAAAGAAAGTGGGACTGCTGATGGGATTCTAGACTCCTGAAGGTCTGGGGGTATAAGTCCAGAGATGATAGCTCTCCATTTCTCCATGGAAATCCTTTTTTTCATTTCAGTTTTTGAAAATATTATAAAACAAATATTATAAAACAAAGATAGTATGAATTGGGCTTCATTCACATCAATGAGAGAGGAACACCCTCACCCCTGTTTCACGGCAAACAATGATGTGTTTTCCATGTTTTCTCATTTTCTCTGAGGCAGTAAACTCAACATGAAAAATGAAACCACTCAACATGAAAAATGGTTCAACTCTCTTTTTCCTGACCCCAACTGACATCCCTGTATTACTGATGAACTCTAACAACTGTTGGTAAATACCCTTTAACTGCCAGGGAAAATATACAAAAAATGACAATCCAATGGACATTTAGGTATACTGATGTATTCTTAGATGGTAGCTGCTAGCTGTCAAGAGGGGAACTGCTGATGAACTGCCAGAAAGGAAATACTGATGAACTGCCAGAAGGGAAAATAGATGGAATACTTCTCTTAGAATACTGGATAATTAAAATAAAGGTATCTAAGTGCATATTTTGATGGATACAGTTGGTGATCTCGTTCAGACAGGAAACTAAACATATAGTCAAAGCCAACAATCTATATAATCTATGAATAATGAGAGATGGGGAGCTACTCTACCAGTGAATTGAGGGGCGTGTTTTGGGGGAGGTGCTCACAATCTGTTTGCTTAATGGAAATCCCCACATGGGGGCCCCTGGGTGCTAACCCCGTATTTCCCGTATGTAAACATCCATTACAGCATCTTCAGCTCCCTCTGCTGATCTGCATATAAATTGATACTCTCACACACAATTTACACAACCCCCTCCCTCTCCCTGCCCCACCAGCGCCCTACCTACAACAAAAACAGTATTTGAAAGAAGAAAAACAAACAAAACAGGTTGAGCGTTGTCATGCCTGCTGTCAGTGGGCTCTGGAGTGACTCTCTATCTCCCTGATTGGCCACTGCACAGTCGATGGTATTCTACAAGGCCTTCCTTCTTGCTCGGTCTGTCCCCTTGTCTTTTTTCTCCGCCCGTCGGTTGACGACACAAAGCTGATGGTTTGCCCAATGAAATATGGCCGGCGGTGAAAACAGATGCTCGCCTGGGGTCCTCATGTGCTCGTTTGTATTCGGCGTGGGCCATTTGCTCGCCTCCCCGGAGCTGGGCCCGACTGGCAGAACAAAACGGGAACGTCGATGCCGCCTTATTAACAATTTATGATCCTGATACCTTACTCTGGCGCGTGCGCGTTCCCCCTTCACCACTGTGCTTCCGATGGCGCCGATTGCCGGCGTCTCCCGGTGCCCAGTAGGCGTTCTGCGCTGGTCCCCAGGTGCCTGGTGCTCGTAGAGGCCTTGCAGGGAGGGCAGTAGAAGCTGATGAGTGGAGAGGAGGATTTAGTGGCGAATCTAAATTGATGGCAGGTAACGAGTGTTGGCGCGTTACTGCTAGCCGCGAGGGGATAGGTCCGAGAAATGAGTGTGCCTTTGTGGGGATGGGTAAGTAGGCTTTATGTGGGGGGTATGTCAGAGGGATACAGGTGTGAAATCCCCTATGTATATACACAGATCAGTGTACTAGGCTAGGGCCTCTGTGAGGAAAATGGAAATAGGTTATATATATGTGAGGGGATATCATAGAGATAAAGGTGTGACATCCCCTATGTATACATATATATATATATAGATCTTTGTACTTTTTTCACGCTTTCTGGTCTAAATCATGATGTGAGAGCGCCCACAACAATGTGATGTCATCCTTGTGAAGGGTGGTTGTTATGCTGCATTGTTCTTTATGACACTGCTTATTTGGAGATAGCATAACAACGGTTTGGATCTGACGAGGAAATTGTTATTTCAAGGAAGCAGCGGTTGGAGACAAAAGTGCTATTCGCCACGTATTTTAAGTCAGATCTGTGTAATAGGCTCGGGCCTCTGTGAAGAAAATGGAAGTATTTTTATATGTTTGAGGGGTTATCATAGGGATAAAGGGTTTGAAATTCCCTATAATAACCCAGATCTGTGTACCAGGTCAGTGGTTCTGATAAGGAAAGGGAAGTAGAAAGTATGTGAGAGGATAACATAAAGATCAAGGTGTGGAATCCCCTGTTTAGACACGTACCCCTAAGCAATAGACTAGTTCCTGTGAAGGATATGGGAGTAGGCTGTGTGTGGGTATGTCATCTGTGTAATAGACCAGTGGCTCTGTGAAGGAAAGGGCAGTAGGATGCATGTATGGGTATGTCATAGAGATCAGTTTCCTGTATTTGAACTGGTATTATACAATTATAAGGTGACTTTGGAAAAAAATCACAAGAAAAGGACTGGGGATTCAAGTACTTCTTATTGTGCCGAAACACTAAACTTAATCACAACAACATTCAAGATGGCAGTCAGAGTAGACGACCCGCCAATTTCACATTTGATATTGTTTATACTCCACCCTCGTGTCCATTATATGAAATATATATATACCATCTCGCAGGTTGTTGTTTTTTGTCTGTATTGTTCACACTTGGTGAGTATAATCTAAAAGTCGTACAACAGTAATAGTAGAGATTTAGTGTACAGATCTGTAACCAACATGATTAGTGGCTGCGTGTAGGGATAATTACTTGGGACTGTTGACAAGAATGAGTTAGATCCTGGTCATGACCGTGCCTAAGAGCAATCAATCAACTGCGTTAGTGCAGGAGATCCATGTCAGGATGCGTATGTTTCCATATCTCTGTATTGTGTTTTCTCTGACTCCTATGGAGAATGGGAAAGCCAACTTTGTAGACAAGTACTCGTACAGAGAGAATTGTAAATCCCTGTTTAGGACCACAACACTCAGTACAGCTGTACTATAACACGTATTGTCATTAAAATTCTAACGTGAACTCCCAGGTGACAAGAGCTCTATATGGCATCTTAGCTCTGATTTCATGCATATATTTAGAAGGAAACCCACGAGATGGAAATAGTTTGGTCCGTACTTCACCGAGTTTGACTGCAGAGTAATTCACGAAGCGAAGCTGAGTGAATTACTCTGTGCTTCAACGAGGTGGAGTGCAGACCAAGTTATTTTCATCGAGTGTGTTTCTGATTTTATCTCACCCCGTATAACATTATTTATTGATGAAATGAATCACCAAATTAACCTTGAGTATTGGGTACACGAACCTCACGGCCGTGGAGTACGAGTTCCTAATGTTAAGCCTATGGAGAAAAATACCGGGTTGAGATAATATAATCTACAACAAGATCGAAATCCCTGTTCCCGCTGTGGTCAATGGAACTCATAGCTTAGCTTGACTTGCAAGTCGGGACCTTACCTATACATTCACATGATGGTTTTGAATAAACATATCAACGTTAAGGTGATAACTTACCAATTGATAACGCAGCTTAAGTAACTCAATTAAGTAACTCATTAACAATGTTCTTTATTTTGTCTTTCAGGTAAGGCATCTACGGAGTAGACTGTGGTAAAAGAAGCAGAGATGACAATGATGAAAGATAAGTCATGATATAAAGTGATCTTGCGGTATAGGAAGCATTTGGAGAATATATACATCGTAATACTAACAAGGTGAATTCGCAGTAAATTAAGCCAAGAATTCAAGAAATATATAGAGAGAAAAAAACGCAGGAAAACTGGTTACTGCTTCCTCTGTATTGAAATTCCCCTGAACCAACCCGCTCAGTACATGACTAGCGTTTAACAAAGAGCCAACAATAATCCAATGGTCATTGGCACCCAGACCAGGTAAGCGTGGATAAACCAGGCTGCCTCAGTGGATTGACTTTGTGTGTCATTGGTCTTTGAGAGCATAAATCTCCTAAAGCCCAGGGCATGCTGGTGGGAAGAGGGATTTGCCTGGAAAGCCATCTTAAAGCCAATGTAGGGATTCGGGTGATGTTTTAAGGGCCGGAATATCAAATTGCACCCTTGGTAAAACGTGCTGGTGTGATTTTCTTCAGGGTGTAAAGATGTAAGACCCTCCTAGGAATAGAAACTCGGTCTGAAACCCTGAGGGTATATATAAAACTCCCGATGTAAAGCATTAAGGGTTTGAAGGTGTAAAAGCCTGCTATGTAGGACCTGGTATAAATGCTGCACACCTTTAGCCTTCAAGCCTGGAAAGTATGAGTCCACGAATCTGATGGTCTGAGTACCTAAGGCTGGAGTCCCTACGGTGAATGGGTGTGAAACTTTGAAGGTCTATCTTCAGCAGCGTCTGCCTCTGACCCTATAAAATTTGGTTAGGAGCGGTTTTTCTATGTTTACATTTCTGAGCCTTCTTTATGAGTCCAGCGTGAGCAATATTCTTGATCATGTCGAAGGTTAAGCTCGGAAAATGAGGCAGTAAATCCCACATGAGAAATACTAACTAGTTCCTCTCTTTTCTTGACCCTAACTGACATCCCTTTGTATTATGATCCTCAAAATCACATGAGGATAGTCAGAAATACGTTTTACTTATATCTTTCAGATATAATATGGTCTTATATGCCAGATCTCCACTTTTCCCAGGAAATCCACCTTTCATTTCCAGTATATGAATTTTTTTTTATTGTGTAAATTAAAGAAAATATAAATTAACCATCATTCACAGACATAGAACAGTGAGTTGACCCTCCCAACATACCATGAACCGAATGTTATGGCGTGATTTCCATATTTTCTTGGCCTCAGATTCAGCAAGTTTCACAAGAAAACTATTTCCACACCTTACTTTCTGGTCCCAGCTGAGATCCCTGCTCTTTCTACGTGGCTCATGTGGACACGTACTTAACGTCCTGGGGCGTGTTCTGACGGTCGTATATTCACACCGTGGAGGGTGTGGGCGAACAACACCTCCACAACCCCCACCGTCCACTCACTGGTCGCGCACTTTACGAGGCCGAGCCCACACCCTGCCCCCTCCCCCCTGATCTACACGACAGCCAACCCCCCAACCCCCTGTTCGCAGGTCATGTGGTCTTGTGGGTCACGTGATGGCCGGCCTGCCACCTGGCGGCCGTCGGTCACATACACAGGAGACGCTGAATAATGCAGAGCCTTACAATAACCTCTGCGCCGCCCGCGCACTGCACCGCTTGACCGTGGGCCTGACTACATGAGGGCGGCGCCGTGTGACACACTGCCTCACTCCGCTGGTAGATCAAGGTTACTTACTGACGAGTTTTCTATGTGCTGAGGTTGCAGAAAATATTTTTTTTGTATAATTTTGATTTGAGTCATTGCCAGCATTCTGCCCTCCATGCCCTTGTCCTGCCATACAATTACCTGCTTTGCAATGCTTCGCAATACCATGCCATGCATTGCCATGCCATGCCATGCTCTATCAACCCTACTTCGGTTGATTGTAGCGAACCAGAAAACAGTGATTCGGGTTTAGACAGGCCTCGAGTGATATATTTTCCATAGATCTTAGTTGTCATGTCATTTCCTGGCCCTGCACAGCATGCGGTGTCATTGCTTCACTGAATCTAGAGCAGTTAGAATTTGCTGGAGCTTGGCCATAGAAAAACGTCAGATATCTGGATGAGCTGATAAAACCTAAATGTGTAATTAGATGCAGTGCCATGTCTGGCCTCGATAAAACACAGTACTCTCTCACAGAAAATAGTTGGCAGAAAGTCAAGGGCTCGCAATGAGCGTTTTTACCCAAAATGATTGATTATTTTGACACGCTTTCATTTTCTTAACGCCGCTCCTCCCCAAAATCGACAAGACAAATAAATGTTCTTCAAAAATGAAAAAGAAAAGAAAAGCACCCTGATTATTGGAGGTGTTTTTGGCTCCTGTTTTCACCTTTGTGAAGAGGATGAAGGGCAGGGTCGTTCTGCTTCTTTGATCTAAGAACCTTTCTCCAAGTTCTAAATGGAGGAACATTTAACATTTAAAAAAGGAAATGCTGCACCGCCCACAATGCTATCTTTCCCAGGCAGCTGGTTGTCTGTGCCAAGTAGGATTTTTAGAGCGCCGTGGGTGGCCGGCAGTTTGTCAGTGGAGGTATGCTATGAAAGGAGAAATAGGAGGCCCGCGGCCCAATGATAACGCCACTTTTTGTCATAAGTAAAAAAGAAAGGAAAAAGCTACCGGAATGGAAATGGAATTAAACATTCAAAGCTAATGAGCGAGCCTTGGAACTCCGACAGGATGCCTGTAATCATCCGCTTAGGAAACAAAAAAGTAGTCCGGGAATGATGGGAAGAAATATTCGCAGATTGACTCAGTGACTGGATTATTCGGCGATCATTAGTTTTATAGAATTGGCCGGATTTCGCTGAAGGTTCTGATTGGTTTTCGTGGTCTCGTCTTTGTGGAGTTCTTTCGCTGTTTGTTTAACGTGGCGTCCTCATGGCGCCCTAAAAGTTTGTTTCATAATATTGATAACATTTCTGGAAAATAACTCAGCACCGAAATAGTCCTCGCTCAATAATACAAATTTTACTGGTCTGTAGGTTTTTTTTCTTTAATAGAAATAATTGATCTAAACAGAGAATTTCGTAAAGACATAAATCCTTTGACGAGGTTTAGCACTGAATATTGACAATATTGCGACCTCATGATCAGTAGTAAAACAACTTGTAACGCGCTGTCTGTAGAAAACTGTTAATTTATGGACATATTTATAATATTGAGGAAAAATCATATGGTCCTTTATATGTACATGTATATTCATACGAGCACATGCTTTGCCCATACCAGCCATGTTTTTGATAAACCACGCTCTCTTTGAACTTCTTATTTTAACTATTAATGGACCAATGAATGAAGTCATGGATAAATTTTCTTATTTGGTTTGATACGTAATCCCGATATATAGTTGCTTTATAGTTCACAATGTGTGTGAACGAGGTATTTTATAAAATAATCACAAAAATAGGGAATACCTGTCATAATACTGACAGTACCGCCCATATGTTGGACTTGTTCTTTGATAATGAATAGTCATCAAGTATATCAGGATGAAATTATATTCAGAGATGGCGGTTTTCCTAGGAAATTCTTGTGTTCATTTTTGATTAATAAGGGATTATGGGTTGTTTTTTTGGTGTAAAACAAAGAGAAAATAAATTCGGCCTCATTCACAATAAACACGCACCCCAGCCCCATTCCATGGCCAAAAACGATTCATTTTCCATGTTTTCAAAGTCTCTCGGAAGCAGTAAATTCCACATGAAAAATATTTTCTAAGTTTTTTCATTACCTTAACTGACATCCCTGGTCTATTATTTTATTTTTTTTAAATTTTTGTGTTTGTAAAAGAAATGTCCTTGCCCGCGTATCTATAACCTGGTCTAAACCTGTAGTTTTGCTGAGGATGGGGTAGGTCTCAGAGACTGAGGGCAGTCTACCCAGCTGCCTGCTATCAGAGCCTGCTCTCACGTGGCCATCACAGCTGTGTCCATTAAACCTGCTGATTAGACATTCAAAGAAATGGTATCAGGGACGACATGCTCACAAAATGATTTTTACATGCCTATCTTGTCTCAGACTCTGTTGATTCCCGGTGAGAGTGTACATGATTTAGCTGCATCCATCATTTATGAAACTTCCCTCATAGACAGCTCGATAAGTTTACACCAGGGAAAACATTGAAGGATCAGCAATGGCTGGATCCTAATTCAATTCTGGGAAATTATTCCCATTCACACCAAGACATAAATTGTACTGTAAAATGACCTGATACTAACGCTAGGACCGGTCAAACCTATTATGAACAGTGCAAAAGTTTTCTGTTTAATAAAAGTTATCTCAATATTGCATTGCGGAAATATCCTCCAGGATGTCAGGGTTAACCATGACAGTAGCACACTGATCAGATGCCACATTCGCTGCCGACCACAGACCAATATATTGATCGCGTTCGGTCTTGACGGGGTCACAGTACAGGGTATGCTATATATGCCCATAACATAGAATAGACCGGGGCTTTGTTATATTGTTTACCGTCTCTCTCTCTGTTTTTGGTACCGGAAATTGGTTTATGATATAAATCTCATGGGAGATAGTGGACAATGCTGGAGGGGCCTATGGCCTGCCAACCACCCCCATTCTACTAGATTCCACTATTGTGTGTCTGTATAACTGTAGGCATGACTTGAGGAGATCTAGATGTAGACTGGCCTCAGTCCCTGCGTGCTACCCCTGCGCTTGACTGGCTTCAGTTCCTGTTTCCTATGCCTACCCCGACCCCTGCACCTACTTGCCGTGCATTGAAACCAGCATCTGTATTTGCTGAGCATTGACCAGTATAAATAAACGACTTAAAAAAAACTAAAAAAACTTCCACCACTCCTCGCCGGGATTCCTGGGCCTGTTAGGGGAAGTCCAAATGCTGCATGTTAGTTTAATTTCTTGATTATGTCCATAATCAAAGACTTCAGCAAGTCTAGCCCCCCGCCTCCTGCCGCCTCCCTCACCTCAACCCCGGGGGCCTGTTGAATAATCTAGGCTCGTACATGAAAACCCTTTACTCTACGCCAAGGAGACCCATGGACGATGTGGGTCAACTTTATTAAACACTTATGGACGACCTTATGGACAGATAAGACTTGTCTTAGTGAACAAACTTAAAATATATCAAACAATAACCCTTGTACGTGGTACAGAAAATGGTCTCCATGTACGATCCTAGATTATTAAACGGGGCCCCGGACTCCACCACAGTCTTCCAGAGGGAAGCTTACATATCATAATCCAATTAATCCTGATTTAGTTTGATTTATTTATGAATGTTCCCAATCGGAAACTTGAGCAAGTCTAATCTAGACGGTGTACATAGTGTCGTGGCACATTCTCCCCGTATTCAGCTGGCCCGTGCTCACCAAGGTCGACGTCGTCTCTCATTAAATTAGTCCGATTTGTACACGGGTCGACACGCCTACGTAAGCCGCGCTAACTCCGCCTCCAACGGGCTTAAGGTGTCTAAGTGGATTGGTCTCTGATTTTTGTTCGCGGCAGCGTATGGGGATAAGTGCAGGAACTGCTGAATACATACTCTGTAGTCGTAAGAGAAACACCAGGGGAAATGTAAGCAGGTTACGTAAACTGTACTCTAATCCCCAGATCAGACCGTTAATCTAGTTAATACCAGAATGTGCCCAGATTATCAGGCTGCAATATTTCCCCATGTCTCAATTCTGGTAAGATTTTTTAACTGTGAAGACATGCAATAGCTTTTGACCCATATCTTATATTTGAACTGTTAAAAATCTCGACATGATGTCGTAGACACGTCTTCATAATGATAATTATAATAAAATTTGTTATCATGAGTGCTATTCAATCAAGTACACCATGCCTATATCTTCTTGTGTATTATCGTAAAACTGGATGAGTTTTAATCTGGGCCACCGTATGCCACGACTGGAGTTTGGCATAGTGATTTCACGAGGCGAAGCCGAGTGAAGTCTGGAGCCAAAACTCCAGGAGTGGAATGCAGTGGCCACGATTAAAACGAATCAGATTTTGATTTTATCCTACCCCGTCTCCTCGATTTTGGAATATTACGTGATAAAAATTCTGTATGCCACTAGTGGCATATAATACTCTGCATGCCAGGCAGCGTGGCATACGGAAACTCAATGTTAAGCCTATGGGATTTTATTTTAGGGGTAGAAGTATATTTAATGTCTAAATATTACTATTTCATTTAGTCGTGGCGATCCAAACTGCTTGTTTCATGTTGTTACACAGTATTTGAGTATATTAGAGTATAGGGTCGGTCCAGTCTGACTATATTTCATTATGTGAATTGGGGTGCTACATTTTTACGATAATCAGCTTGGCGTATGTGCATACTATAAGTAAATGATTAAAGAATGAGCGCAGAAAACCCTAATAAGGCCCAGACTGTACGCGTCACTTCTACCGTCCGCTGCTTGTTCCTCACTTGGCTGGGGGGACTCTATTCTGATGGCGGATGAATATTACAGCAGGTAGTCGACAGTGACTGAGTGAGTGAGCAGGTCGGTCTCCAGTACCAACTCCACTCCCCATACACAGATCTGGTTTCTCTCCTTTTCCCCTCCACACCGCCGGCAGAGATTCTGTGTGGAGAGTGAATAATCTGTTCGTCCACTATCATACTGCTCTGCTCTGCTGTTCCCAATGCGCTGCTCGACCAATGCACTGCTGACTTGACTACCCCACTCATCTGGCACACTGCCCTGCTGGCCGGGGTCACTGCAGCGCTCCTGTAATCACACAGCACCGCTCTCTCAGCGCTCCAGTGACCAGCTCGGGAGGTGAGGGGAAAGCTAGACCAGATGTAGCCCCTCCAGTGTCAGACAAAGCCTCGCCAAATAAACAGCGGCACCGTGGAGGGTGCGTGGGGCCGCTTCCAGGGCACGTGTGGTGGTGGGCACAGTGTGGAGTGTGGAGTGCCAGTAATAATCCTACCCCTCATATAAATCTCCACAGACTTAACATGGTGTGACTGCATGCCGCAGTTATGCCATGTAATATATTTATTTTCATTAAAAAATGTCCTTATTGTGCGGTTTGAGACAATTATTTATATTTATGTGCCACACATGACATATGAAGAGACAATCATGTAACGGAGTAGCATAAAACCTAAACATAATTTTTTTCGTTCCGTCGGGGTTTTGCGTATATTTCCCTGGTCGCAAAAAAAGTCACACAAATCTACACCAAGCCACGTTTAAAATCTAAACGTCACTTAATTTCATATGAGTGTTAGCGGCATCTGCTACAGATATCAGTCAGCTCTGCTTTGTGATACCATTCCACGTAACCAACTCACTCCATATAAACAATCATATGCAATTTTGTGACGTTTCTTGATAGTACTCGTATTATGCAGATGTTGATGCAGATGTTGATGTGTGAGGGTCTGTAACGTAGAAGTGGTCGGGTGTTCTTCCTCCTCCTTTACCATTGTGGCTCCAGCTCCTTGTAATTTGTAGAAGTTACAAAAGAAAGTGCCATGGCACGGCTATATTGGTGCCATTGGGCTTGCTAGTGCTAGCGTATAGTGGTAAAGGGCACTAGACCCGAAATCTCAAGGTTGTTGGACTTTGTGGGTTCCAGTCCCACTGCAGCCACTTTTCACATTCACCTCCAGTTGTGATAGATTTACTGCTGTATCAAAGGCCTATCCTTCTCAGACCATGTCTAGGTAGTGTGGGAAGTTAAACAATTCTCACCTCGGTAAATGTGTACGGATGAGATTTCTACCTAAATTAATCTCATAGATTCGGTCAAACCCAAAGTAGGTCTAATAGAACATATTGGACGATGAACTACCTAAACAAACAGACAAACAAACAAAATAAGTTAGCATATTGCATATGAGTCACTATGACATTCAGAGATGAAAGAGTTCACATTTCCAAGGAAATTCACTTTCTCTTTATCAAATTATTTTTCCTTGTGTAAAACAAAGACAATATAAAGTGGACCTCATTCACGGCACTAGAACAGTGGAACCTCCCCACAGACCCTCAGCCCCATGCCATGGCTAAAGCAGGCGTGTTTTCCACGTTTTCTTAGTCTCAGAGACCCAAAATTTCCATGTGGAAAATATTTCCATTTTTTTCTGATCTCAACTGAGATCCCTGCTATGTGTGACCCAAACCAAGAGGCACGACTGCAAATCTATTATGGACAAGCTTTTGAGATGACCAGAATTCAGATATTCATTTGATTTTAGACGGGTATACGGATTGTACCGAAAGGACGCTGTATCATGCAGTACCCGAGCCAGCTGTGTCGTTGTATGCGGCGTGGTCGGGTATCAGGGAGCAGGGTATCTACCGTGACCGCGGCGTGACCTGTCTCACAAAGACCTACCAGATAACACACAGCTCTAGTGTGACCTCCAGTGTGACCAAGGGTGCCCTAATCTGTGAACTAATCTGCCCCAGTCCACATTCACTGACAGTGAGAATCCTGTGGCTTTTCTGTGAAAGTGTAAGATGATCCACGATGGTCTGAACCGTATTACTTTAAACTCGATTGTGATAAATTAAACATTTGAGTAACGTTACACCAGGGAAGATCTGTTCCACGGGACATGATGTCCTACTGATAATAAAGTGATAACCTTTCCATACACATGCTTCAGGCAGTAAACTGTCAGGATATTGCCCTGGATGGAAATCGAGCTGGCTTTATCTGATGGAGAACTGAGTTCACGCGGTAAACTGACCTGAGTGGTGACAAACCCCGCGGCCACAATCAGGGGCCGCTCCCTAAAAACAGTCGTGAGAATCCTCTATACAGGGTAGGAAATGGTTTATTTTAAATATAAAGTGTAGGTTCTAACACAGATGAAAATACAGATTACTAATAGGTCGTAATTTGAGCAATGAACAACCAGCGTAGTTTCGGTATGGCTTGAAATAAATCATAAGAGCAAGGGTATTTCTGCCAATAGATCTACAAAAAAGAAGAGGTTCTAGTTTTCCCTCCACGAGATTCTCACTCTCGTGGCCCCTCAGTCTCCAAACTTAAGTTTGGTTCACTATATCTCTATGTGCGGGAGAATCTCCAAGCGGATCTTACCGGAATCGTAGTTTATTAGATAGAGTAGGTAAAAAAGTACATACGGGAAAAGCTAGACTGGCTCCAGTCCTTGCATACTATGGCTACCCTCCTCGTTGGAATACAGGGTTCAGTCAAGGGACAGTCAGAGAAGTATACATACTAAAATGAACTTCATTCTGATTGTGATTAATCATTTAATGAATGTCCATAATCAAGGACTTGAGCAAGTCTAGGGAAAAGCCTAAGGTCGCTGCTCTTTTCAGAATCATTAGATTCATCACTGGCATTTCAAATAAGAATTTGTGGCTTCTTCGATGGTTATTATTTGCTTCTGCGATAAACAATGACTTGTGTAATACACAATGGCATTCATGATAAAAGCCACTGACTTTTCAGTGAAATTATAATGCCTTTGCAGAAGATGACAACTGGCTTCTGAAATGTAGGTCACTGACTTCAGCAGTAATGACCGCTGGCTTCTAATGTAAAGAAAGTAGGTTAACGGGCACTAGCTTCCCATGTAAAGAATAATGGACTCAAGGATAATGGGCACTGGCTTCCTGAAGAGTTGTCCTGACCACTGGATGCTGCCTACAGTTGTCTAAAAGTTTCTCACCGGAGACACGGAAGGTGAGACAGGGCAGTTAAGATCTGATGGACGAGTCCCCCTCTCCGCTGAAAGAAGATCTCCTGGTAGTATTTTGGTCGTTTTAGGTTAAACGGGATGGAGATTCGCTGTCCGTGTGAGGAGGCTGAAGTGACAGTCATGTCTTGGGTGAAACTAGAGAAATAAAACTTAACGACGTGCAATGAGACGTGTTGATGGACGCCCGGTGTTCGGCCGGCACGGCCAGCCACCTAGCGGCCACCTCACGCGCCAGCACGCACGCTCTAAACATGGCCGAGGAGATTTCACTTAGTACCGGGGATGTCAGAGTTCAGGGAAATCTCTGAAGTCTGGGATCTTTATAAAACACTGAAATATTGTCCTCACTATTTGAAGGCCCCCATAGAACCTGTGTGTGTGTGAACTCCATATTGTTCCACATTTCCATCGAAATCCACTTTTTCATATTTAGTATATAAAATGCTTTTTTTTAATCTGATAAAAGAGTGGTTAGAACCACCCCACATAACCTCAGGCTTAAGCTATAACCAACTACGACATGTTTTTTTCCACGTTTTCTCTCCAAGGCAGTAAAGTACACATTAAAATATTCCCACTATGCTGGTTTAAACCCAACCGAAATCCGTCCTCCTTTTAGCTATAATATTACCGGGTTCTCTAATATTCTGTACTGCTATACCTTTCACTGCCTTATCCGTCCCTCCATATTATTGTATTTTTCGTTTATTGCCCTGATCAAATCATTGATATTCCCCTAATTTGCTCAGTTTTAGGGAAATATTTTCTATTCTCATGGCTTCAGATGATAACGCCGGAAATATTCAAAGTAACACCTTCAGATCTTTGACCTTGTGCTGGTGGAAATTACATGTTTCTTTAATACATATGATTTTCGTTTATCTGTGGGGATTATATTGGAACATTTAATTGTTTTGTTAAATATTGATACTATGATAAGCTCGGTTTATCTTATAATTCGTGAAGGGATTAGGTGGAACCATGAAAATAAACTTTTGTTAAGTTGGGGCCCCAACCTATTTCTTGAATACCATCTGATAAATATCAACTTTAATTGTAAAATAGAGGATTTGATGTAAAAGAGAGATGATATCAATAAAGATAAAAACAAAATTTTAATCTCTCGGTAGAGAATCTCACTGAGTCAGACTATGAAGTGTCGCGTGTAGGTCGGCGCGGTGACACACTGGGGCTGACATAGACTTGCTCAAGTCTTTGATTATGAACATTCAGTGAATTATAAGAATAAATCAATATGAAATGCATTACACCATATAACCTTCCTATAGCTGTCATCTGTGAGGTGGGGGGTATGCTGGGGTGGGGGGGGGGGGGTGGCAGCAGGGGTAAGACGTAGGACGCAAGAGACTGCGGCCAGTCTAGAGCTGACAATGTAACTGGCCCAGTGGAGCCGCCCGTGGTATGGATCCCGTCTTATCTCTGTTATCTGCCGACCTACAACTGGCCGACCTGCACCCAGCTCCGGGCTGCTGGAGGAAGGCGGCCGCTCTCACTGACATCCAGGCGGCAGATAATCGCGTCAAATGCCTCGTTAGGCCTAACCTAGGCCGTCACTAGGCCGTCGGAGAAAAGCGCTTTCCTCACGATAAGGCTCCACTTGTGGCAGGCCTCAGGCTGGTTGGGTTACACTGATAGCGGACCTAGATCCGTGCTCAGTTCTTTCACCCAGACTTTCACTCCTCCTGGACATTACCCACCTACTGGGAGGTACATAGACAATATTATCCCACCCTGGTTTTTTTTCTCCATAGGCTTAACACTAGGAACTGATACTCCACGGCTGTGAAAGCAGTGTACCCAATACTCAATGGTTAATTGGGTGTGGGGGGAGGGGGGTATTTTATTGGTTGATAATGTTTCTGATCATGTGTACAGGGTGAGATTAAATCAGAAACCCACTAGATGAAAACAGAGATGTCAGTTTTTCACTTTTCCGTGGAAATCCACTTTTCCATGTTCAGTATATGTAATTTATTTCCTTACGTCAAACAAATATGATATGGATTTAGCCTCACTAACACCAATATAACAGTGGTTTGAAACTCCCAACAGACCCTCAGCCCCATGCCATGACAGACAGGGACATTTATCCATGTTTTCTCAGTCTCTCTGTAGTAGAAAAATCCACATGAAAAATATTTCCACTTTTTCCCCTGACCCCAACTGACAACCCTGTGAAAATATCTTGGGTCTGCACTCCACCTCGTTTGACCGCGAAGTAATTCACTCGGCTTCACTTCGTGAATTACTCCAGTCAAACTTGGTGGAGTACGGACCAAGTTATTTTTACTTAGCTGTGAGTAGAGCAGATGAGGTTAGATGTAATGCTCACTATAGGCATTACCAGGTTGGGTTATGGAACCGCCATATTGAAAAGTATATTCGTGTGCATGAGAAGGGGCCTGCTGGGGTGGACAGCAGTGATCTGTGTGTTCACCCTCTTGGTGGCCTCGCCTCTGCAGTGCAGGCCAGATATGCTTACATGCAAGCATAACTAAAGTGACCAAGGTGGGGAGGTAGCTCAGTGGTAAAAATCACTGGACTGGCAATCCCAAGGTTGTCAGACTTTGTAGGTTTGAGTCCCACTGCAGCCAATTCCCCCCCCCCCCCCCCTAGCAGTGGTAGAGTTACTGTAATATTAAAGACCAGTCCTGCTCATACCATGTTTATGTGGTGTGGGAAGGAAAAGATCTCTCATCTTGGTAAATGTGTAGGGGTGACACTTCTACCTAAATCCATCTCATAGATTCAATCAAAACCAAAGTAAGTCTGATAGAATATATTGGAGGCTAAAGTGCCCAAACAAACTTGGGAAGTTACCTGTATTCACACATATTGATGTTAGGGCATTAACCATACCCACCTCATCTCCATTTGTATTGTTTCATGTAATTCAAGATGGCCGCGTCACCTATAACCTCAGAAATGCCTATTGCTCACCAGCGCTTGGCCTCATTGATTGAGTTGCTGGCGAGTAGTCCGTCGGCCGGACGCTCCACGAGGCCAGCACAAGGCCATCAACGTACATTCATACCACAAATATAGTTAGATAACTCGTATGACTTTCGTTTATGGTATCTGCCAAAACTGTAAAATACTGTAAACACCATCAGAACTTGGCCTCTATCGAGTTGATGTTATTGTCCAGCGATGGCGTATTTCCAAGGATAAGTAAATGGCATTTGCTCGATTGCCTGGGAAAAACAAGAAGTCTTTCTTCCTTCATATCCTGGAATAGGTTGATGTTATGCTGGTTCGACATACCATGTGGCATAACGTATACTTAAAACTAAGAAGGAAATTGATGAGTGTTTAGTCTGTGTTCCCGTTCTCTATCGAGTTTGGAGCCTGGAGTTATAGAAACAAGGCGATAGCCGAGTGAATATTTCGAAGCGCTCCAAACGAGATGATGAATGGGACTCAGACCAAACATGAATATGTTTCTGGTTTTATCTGAGCTTGTCAATATATGTTTATCAAACGTTGCGTATGAGCTACCGTACTCGCAAGCCTGTTGAGTTCCTAATGCTATGCCTTTGGACGTTCATACCAGGCTAAGATAATAGACTTTATCTCACCCATGGTATTTTTCTCCATAGACTTAACATTGGGAACTCGTATCCAACGCCCATGAGATATTTAGGAGAAATGTCCAATGGGAGATTATGTCACAAATGTTAGACCATCATTCAATGTGAAGGGTGAGATAAATTCAGAAACCCATCACGTAATTCAAACTCGATGGGATACAAGCTCTGACCTTAAACATTCATAGATTTACTACATTCTATCTATCATACAATATAACGATCCTATGATAGGATAATACGAGGCTGTCCTATACAACATATGATGATCCTGTGCCGTTCCTACATATCATGTAGTAGGGCGCTATGTCAAGTCCTATGTATAATTGTGTAATACGACAATCCCATGCCAGTCCTGTATATCCTTGGCTCGGGTAATACTAGGCTGGACCTACTTATGATGATGTAATAACGTGCGGCGACCAGAAGTCAGTAGCCGAGCTCGTGTCCTCAGTTGAGGCCGAGAAGGCAGCCCAGTGGTCCCAGCGCTCACCACTCCCACTCCCACGAGACCTGCTGGATTACCGGTATTACCAGGATCTACGCCAGCCCTCCGTGTCTCTGCTGGGAGAGTGATCCCAGATTAACACCTTTCTCAGGCCTAAGCCACTCTCCAAGCCCAGCTGACGTATACAGGTACAGCCTGTCGGGTAAAGGAAATCTCTGAGTGGATGGAATGGGAGCTGGGTTTTGTGTTCTATGGTGGTGTACAGGTGGTGTGGATTACTGTGTAAAACACTGAAATGCTGGAGGGAAGAGAACCTGAAACCAGTTATTAGTATTGTAAATCCCGCTATAAACACACGAAGAGAGTATTATTCACTTTTAATATCTTATATGGGAATACGTATATAACTTTTAATCGCATATCTTATCATTTTACGCTGCTCGCCTGTCAAAATCATATCGTTTTTTGTCTCTTCGAGATATGGCCCTACAGCATGGAACGTTACACAGGTTTAAATTGATTCCCATCATCTTTTCTGTGTATTTCTACCCGGCGTTTCCCCTGTTTATAGTGATACTTGAATTCAGTCATTATCTCACCCCTGGTATGTTTTTCTCGATATACTTAACATTGGGAATTCGTATCCAAGGCCCATGAGATATTTAGGGAAAATATCCAAGGGGGGGTTATGGCACAAATGTTAGCACAGTAGTTAATGTGAAGGGTGAGATAAATTGAATTCAGAAACCCATTTAAGTTGAAGGTCAGAGCTCGATCCAATCTCATTTGAATCGCTATGTAATTCATGCGGCTTTGCCTTGTGATTCAGACTCGATGGGATACGAGCTCTGACCCTAAACCTAAATGGGTTTCTGTAATTCATGCGGCTTCACCTCGTGGATTACTACGCGATTCAAACTCGATGGAATACAAGCTCTGACCCTAAACTTAAATGGGTTTCTGTAATTCATGCGGCTTCATCTTGTGAATTACTACGCGATTCAAACTCGATGGGATACGAGCTCTGACCGTAAACCTTCATACATTAACTGAGGAGTCGACACCTAAAACTTGGCATCAAAATTCCTTGTCCCGAATGCTGCAATAGAAAAGAAATGCCCATGGAGTGGAGCTCCTAGTTTAGGATAGTGAGAGTAGCTCTTGTTAGTGAACATGACAGGTGATAGGGGCTGGTCTATCAAAGTATATCTGCGTAGCACACACTTCAATGCTCAGAGACAGGCTTTTGTGGCAGTTGACTCGCAGGCGCAGGCGGTGTAAAATTTGTTCAGGGATTTGGCTCGTAAACTGGTCAGTCGCCCCCAAAGGGAATATCAAGGGATGGGAGGGGGGCTTAGGGTGTATGCCTGACTAGGCAATGTAAGGCAATGAGGCAGGGCCGGCACGAAAAGTAAACCAATTCTCCGCTCCGTTTAGCCAGATTACTGGTGAATGAAAATCTAATAGTAGTGATCAAGTGGAATGAAATGTGTGTTGACGGTAGTTACTGTCTCTTCAGATTCACCCTCTAGAATTTAGAACCTGTCTTCTGACTTAGCTCATGGGTCCTTGCACATGAATCCAGTGGAGAATCCACCTGAAAAAATACCCTGGAGATAGGACATTAAATCAGCCAACCTCAGGTCCTTAGGCTCTAACATAGTTATTGTTGTGTAGATTCATGTGTTATACAGATAGGAACGACTTGGCGAACAAGTCCTTACCTCATGATACAAAGAGGTTTGTACCAGTCCAGCAGTGCCCAAAGAACTTGTTTACGATGGTTTTTCTCTCTCTTTTTTTAACCAGTTTTTCTTATTCTCCCTACTCTTCAGTGGCTGTTTTTATATCTGGGCAAAAGTAACAAGAGAGGCAGTAGTAGCCAGGAAACAGAAGAACTGTCGTTACTATCTTGTTGTACTGGAGGAACTACAACAAGGGTCGAGTGAGTCGGCAGGATTTACACACTCATACTGACTTTGTTTTTATTATCCATCGTATACAAAGTCCCCATTGAAAATGTATGGGGACTCAGTAAACCACCACCCATTTTATAAAACCTGCCAGATACCATAACTGTGGTATACGGCATCAGACCTGTGGTATACGGCCTCAAAACCATGGTATACGGGAAAAATAGTCCCTTTGTGCTATAGAGCAAAGAAATAGTCCCTATTGCTCTATACTTTAATATGGCAATTACTGGGTTCAATTTATTCGAAATGATGGATAATAAATACAACAAACGATGATTATGTGGATAGGCGGCTCTGTAAACCACTCGAGGTTGACGTCGTAATACACTCGCTAGGGCTCGTGTATTACTACGCGTCAACCTCTCGTGGTTTACGGCCGCCTATCCACAAAACCATCGATTATTGTCTATTTATTTTGATCAATTCAAGAATTTTGGGACGTTCGCTCGTGTATTAAAGCAGGTCTCACTTTTTTTTCTTTTTTTTTTCTTTTGATGATTTTTATATGGGTAGTAACTTTACAAGTTTTTCCAGGTTCGGCATCGGCCGATCTGCCACCTGGTCCCTCTGTGGTTTCCAGGGGTATACATCACATATAAGTGCATACAGCAGTTGATTCTTATACAATATCTGGGAATCAGACATGATAGTGCACTTAACATATATATGAGAATGAGATGAAATGCAGTGATAGGATTTCATAGAATATGAGGATTATATTAACCCATACAAAGGAGCTCATACGATTGGGAATTCATGTACAGGACTCTTGAATAACCATTGGAGACTTTTCAAGAAGGAAAAACAAAGTACATTTTACCTTTGTTTGAGAAGGTAGTTAGAGAGGTCGTCATCAAGTAGAGGTACAATGTCTTTTTGATAAAGCCTCTTGTAACACAAAGAATGTCGACAAAAATAATGGAAAGTGTCACACGAGACCGAACACACAGAGCAGGCTTCTTAGTGAATAAAGGTTGTCTCCTTGCTTTGTGTCTAACTCACAGAGGAATCACTGGTCTCTAAAACGGAGATCTAGGCCTTTGATTCTGTATCTTGAAGACTTTTTTTTATAAATTCTTTCTCCCACCTTCGCACCTCCTGTGCTGTGTCTCATCAGTTTGCCACAATGAGGAGAATGTAGGACTGCAGATGATAAGGGTGGGAGTTCGAGTCTCAGTCATGACCTTGTTTACATTATAGGTCTGGCATGCTTATCTCATTAATTCAGTTATCTGACTCGTGTAAACATCACGTAAGTGTAAGTACTCTAAGCCAGTTCTCCCTCCACCCTCAATGTTGAAATTATTCCTTCTCACCCCATTTCCTCTCATGGTTTCCTGTACATAAAGGCCTAGTTATCCCTGAATATTTACTCATTTCTTATGAGTTAAAGCAAAGTTGCTTTATGTTATCCTACATCTATACAATCAATTTTAATTTGATATACCAATGTAAGCATTTCTAGGTATGCTCCCATTTATCACCTTGCCTTTGTTATGTCTGCCAGTCCTGCTAGGTCGAGTGCCAGATGAGCTCTGAATTGTATCACAAAATAATTAAGTTTAATAATGTCACTTTTTCCCTTTCTGTGGTGCATCCTGCAGGCCACATTTGAGTCACGACCCCAGGCAGACAATGCAGTTTTTCGGAGATCATACTTGTAACAACCTCAAAACTCTTTCGCCCTACCTTAAGCGGGATTTACACAATGGGATTCATGCACCTCACAGGGTGTATTTCTGAAGAAAAAAATCCTGCTGAGATTCGGGACTCGAACACAATCCCTTCGTCTAAATTGTAGGGTTTCATTTCCCTGAGACATGTTTTTCCATTGTAATTGTTGGCGACATTTACCCCTAAACAGTAACAGAATCTCATGAGATTTTTAACCCCGTGAGGTACATGAATCCCTACCGATTTCGGAACATTCATGTACCTTTGTCGGCGACAAACGGACGGTAATTTGTCTCAGCCAATGCATCCTAACGGAGTCGCCCGTAGTCGGTAGATGTAGGACAGCTAGGCAAGGGTGAGCCACCGATTAGTAGACCGATTTGCTTAGGACTAATATCCAGCACCCCATCTCCTCAATGTCCGCCGGTCGAGCGAAGGGTTACGTAATTTGCCTACGACTAGTTGACCGACTCCTATACGATTTGGAAACTAATCTCTCAACCCTGAATCGGTTGATGGGCATCAGGCTTTACCCTCCGCCTGAATCACCCGCACCCCTTCCTCGCACACCTGCAGACCTGCACCCTACCTGAGCACCCCGCTTTACCACCCAGCCGTGGCGCGGTAAGTGGTGCTCTTTCTGTGTTGTACACGGCGTACGTTTGACCCGGGGCCTGTTTTCTGGTGAGGTGAACATCTCGGTCCCTCAGTGAAAGGCTGTAATAAGAACATTAGGACACACAATCCGTTGTGTTTGTATGCATTACCATGCGCGGGGGAATGCTTTGTAGTCTGTAGTTGACCCCTCTTTATTGAACTGATTGTTATAATGTAAAATGCAATGATGCTTTAGCCTGGAGCATTACAAGGATAGTGGAGCGAGCTCAGGTGGCTGGGGAAGGGTGGGGGTTGCCTTTGATGTGAGAGAATGGTGATCGTTTCCTGGGCACTTCCCTGTATTTCTCTTGGTGATTTTCATTTCATAGATTCGATCATTGTATAAATCATGTAACCCTAACTGTTGCTACAGCGTAATACTCACTCAACCAACCATAATAGGTTTGCATCCTACTTTACTTTTTTCATACATCACCCCAAATTTCAGGTACTTCAGGTATATAATTGAGTCTAGTGCCCAACAAACTTGCACCTTATTTACAGGTGTTGAATTTCACATTAGCCTTATGCACAACGAATAATAATGTGTCCATGCCTCTCTGGCCTGGGGTAGACAGCAGTAATCAATCTGTTCACCCTCTTGGTCGCCTTGCCTCCGCGTGGGGCAGGCCGAAATGCTTGCAAGCAATCATAAGTAGGGTGACCACTGTGGGGAGTAAGTTACATCAGTGGTAAAGAATCCCAAGGTTGTCAAACTTTGTGGGTTCCAGGTCCACTTCAGCCACTCTTCTCCTTCCTCCCCAGCAGTGGTAGATTTACTGCTATATCAAAGACCAATCCTCCTCACACCATGTCTTCATACCATGTCTATGTGGTGTGGGAAGTAAAAGATCTTTCACCTCGGCAAATGTGTAGTGGTGAGATTTCACCTAAATTCATATCATAGATTCGATCAAACCCAAAGTAAGTCTAATAAGAACATATTGGACATTAAACTAAAAAAAACAAACAAACAAACCATGCCTCTCCAAGTAGGCTTGGTGTAAGAGTTCTTAGGTATAGTGTACTTCTAACGGTCACATGAGGCCTCTCACAGCAGTCAACGCGGCTCGACCACCTTTCCCTGTTTTCCCCATTAGCATACGACGCAGAAACGAGTCCCATATCCGGGCATAAATATGTTTGTAACCAACGCAGGTCAAGTGGAAACCTTTTCTATAAAAAGAAGTTAGTCAGCCGATCTCAGACGCTGACCTAGCACGTGACCCGTGAAGTGCCCCCTGGTGGGCTAACCCCGGCGTCAGGTGAGCGTCCTCAGGACGAATGTCGTCTGCCTGTTTGAGTGGCGAGCATTCAGGCGGGCCCTACTCCCGCCAACAAAAGACACATTGAATACAAGCACCATTGTAGCCATTTTACGTGTAGACGCCTCTAGAACTCTTGGTCAGTGACACAGTTTCCACAGGACAACCTTTTACCGTCGCACTGTTTTTCAAAACTTTATTTATTGCTGTGATGTTGTTATATGAATTGTACATACTATAAGTGCAGTAGTTGTTGTGTTACTTGATTTGAGTATCCTCAACGGTTGTTCACTGTAGTCTATACTACGTTGTTGACAAAAATAAAGGGGTGCTTATCAGGCTTGATACAGAAGGAAACGCAATTTCTTCAGTTTATCAAAAAATATATGATGTTAAAAAAACATAAAGGAAGCAAAACAAAGTTTATGACCACAAAGTTATTATGGTTATAGGAAAAGTACAGAAATGTAAACCAAGGAGAGAAGAACATATGTTACGGAACGCATGTTTTGTGGAAAATATATAGGTTCCTCAAATAAAGAGGAAAAGAAAAATTAAGCGTGTTTTCATCCTCTGCCCCACCCCAACACTTATTCAGATTCGTGTTTAGTGTCATACATATAGAGGTTGCAGTAGCTAAATAACAGCATACAATTTAAAACAGCGATTTCAATTTGTTAGGAATTTTATGGAACATGTAGTGTATATTTTGCTGAAGTAGGAGGGAGAAGAGAAGGGACAATAGTGTGGCCATGGGGATATCTGAAAGTAGCGTGAATAAAGGGTGAATAATGTGATGATGAGAAGGGAGGGGCCTCCTCTTCACCTATATGAATTAAGGGTGAATAATGTAATGATGAGAAGGGAGGGGTACCCTCTACACCTATGTGAATTAAGGGTGAATAATGTAATGATGAGAAGGGACGGGCCTCCTCTACACCTATGTGAATTAAGGGTGAATAATGTAATGATGAGAAGGGAGGGGTACCCTCTACACCTATGTGAATTAAGGGTGAATAATGTAATGATAAGAAGGGAGGGGCCTCACCCTCTACACCTATGTGAATTAAGGGTGAATAATGTAATGATAAGAAGGGAGGGGCCCCACCCTCCTCTACACCTATCGATATCACACCACCCCGCCCTCGTCCGTCCACTAATCGCTATACTTATACCTACAGGAGTGGTCGATCATCACTAATCAAGCATTGTTCAATTATTGTAATTATCTCCCACCCCAGAGGCCATTCTCCATACGTTACTAGTTTTAATGAGGGATGTATTCGTAATCTTTTGGACCATATTGGGGAATGGTATATCATGATGGTACAATTCATCTTTATCTCCAGATATGAATATTTTGTGCAATATGCAAGTGATATCTTGGAAAATAAGTTTCTGCAATATGCAAGCAATATCCGGGGATTTATTTCGTGGCCAGTTTGTGGTCAGATTAAGTCAGGAGGGGCTGCAGTAAAGCGCCACTTCTCGCAATTATGTGGTGTAGAAAGGTGTTCATTGTTCAAAACCCATGTCAATGTCATTTACAGTTTTGTTTAAGAACAAAGAAAGGAAAATCCAGTATGTGTAGATTTTTCTGAATACAATATCATGCTTCACTATTTAACAATGTGCTATTTTCTTTTCCCTTGCAGCAGAACCAAAAAAATGCACAGGGTAACCAGTGGGATGACTTCTTGGAATCCAATTCTGCGGCGAAACCTTCCGAGATGATCAATATTGACGATAATCCTCCACAGGTAGGCCTGGCCAGCAGTGCCTTCAGCTTCTATCGATTATATTGATTTATCTGATTGAGACCACGTCAGGTTATTGATCTGTTGGTTGCTTTCCAGAATTCGCAATTTTGACGCCAGGCCAAATTGGTAGGTGAATATGAGGTGAGAAGAGAGTGGTAAAAAACTGTGGCACAGTTGTCTGGTTAGTCAGGTCTGATAGGAGCTGTGTTAATGGGAGTGCTTGCAAACTACAGGTAGAGGGGAACAGAAAGGAAATTCTAGGGGGGAAAAACAGTTGAGAAGATTTAAAGTTGTTCTTTTCAAATTTTTATCGATTCTTAATCTATGACTGAAAGCCAATTCAAACCTCCGTTCATTTAAAACCACTCAAGCAACACAATCGGCCAATAGTGTTTTTTTCTGTTAGGATATTATTTAGATTAATGCAAAGCTTTAAAAGCAATAAAATGTGCTTATATTCGAAACAATGGTAGGTCGATCATAAAGATTGAAGTAGACATTTCAGCGGCAAGGAAGGAATCCGTGCCCCTATCACATGTTAATCTGTAGGATTGTAATAACTATTTCCATTAGATCTCCCTATAGGATCAGCAGCAGTCCTTGGGTTTTTGTATTTTTTATTGAGGAGTTCGCTTATACATAATCTTCTGGTCTTCCATTTGTCATTATCTATGCACAGTTTGTATTGATTTTGTGTACGTGATTGTTACATTCTGTACACAGTATTGTCCGGTTAACCTTAGAGAAACCCATAGTATAGCCTGTGTGATATCTACATCATCTACTGTATTTACATTATTTACTGTGGAGTACAGCATATGTCTAGTCAATTGCCATTTTGTAAAATGCCACCACATAAATTTATATTTGCATCGAAACATGGAGGAAAGATGCAGAAAGGAGAGTGATCTAATAGGAGAGTGAACACAGCTGCTGGGGAACTCCCAGAAAAGGCGGATTGTAGCCGGAGGACGCTGTCATTCCCGCGCTATCATTACCTTGCAAAGCAGACGACATTTCTGCATCACGCTGGGTCCCGGTGGGAGGAGTTACTGTACGCATTAGCAGGGTGCTTTAGGCGGGGTACCGCCTCAGACTTGGTATCGCGTGCAACATGAGATGCATATAGAGGAAACATCCACAGGGCCCCACTCGCCTTCTAGCTTTATGAATATATTTATGAAACAAGGAGAACATACTGAAAATATGGCTAGTCAACGAGGATATGCCAACAGAGGTATTTTTACTAGCAGGCTGTGTTGGGGTACACAGTTTAGGGAAACAATATAGGAAACAGTATGACCAAATATGGCCTGGCGACTATGATGTCTGGACCCTTTAAGGATTAGCTGGCTGTAGCTTTTGGTGTTGCTAAAACCAAGACCTTTCTACCTCTAGAATAAGTCAATTATTCATTGGCATTTGTACAGGGGATTTTCAGCTTCAGTCTACAGTGAAAATAACATGACGAAACAAAGACACATGCAACACAAGCTACTTCATCACTCCGATGAACTAAGAAACACTGTCGCAGCCAGCATAACGATTATCAACCAAACAGTAATAGGATGATACTAGTATTACTAACAGAATCTCTAGATATAAAGTCTGGTAAGACTGGACGTTAAATCAAACCAAACAACAAAACTTTATGATATGGCACGACTATCCTAAAATGATTTGAAAATAAACTCGATGTTACCTTTCATAAACTAAGGAGGATATTATTGAAATATAAAAAGAAATACACGGCTCTTACGATGGCAACTTGATCTATAATAAAGGTTGTAGATAGTCATTATGGCTGATTGGAAGGGGTTATAAATGCAAAGTAACCCCTATAATTACGATGAGGACAGGCCCTATCTCTTATCCTACCCCTAATAAAAAACGCCATAGGCTTAACATGGGATTTGTTTATTTCATGGGTGTGACATAAAGTGTTGTTTATGCCACTACTTTCTGATACTGAAAAAATATGGAAACGGGGTAGGATAAAATCTAGACGCCACTCGTTTGAGTTTGAGTTTATTCATGCCACTCATTTTGTTGGCTCGTAATGTCACTCGTCTTCGACTCGTGAAATTATGGAGCCAACAAAATGCGTGGCATAAATAAACACCATCATCCATCTTTGAACGTGTACTGAGCTGACAATAACGCGGAAGCGGTGTGGACTGTGACTAGTGACCTATATAAAAGAGAGAGGAGCCATGACAGTAAAGGAGCATGAGCTAAAGTTACTAACCGGCCAGTAAGTAGGTGTCTCTGACTGCCGATCACCTATGAGTATTTGTGACTGATATTCACCCATAAAGTATGGGCTTACGAAGAGCACTCATCACAGAGATGGCAGCCTATTAACAGACAGTCATTTCTAAGAGTGTAGGCAGGAGTTGGCAATCTCCCTGAAGGGTGTAGTCTATGGCTGTGCATGATCATAAAGGGTTAGTGTGTGACTGACAATCACTCTTGTATTAAAAGTGCAAAGTTTTTATTTTTGAATAAGCAGGGATGGAGTAGTCTATTTCATAAAAAGGGTAGAATTTATGATCAGTGATCAGTAGTGAATAGCTTAGCTTTAGCAAATATCTTTTTTTATTGAGTAGCCTCAGCAAATGTTCACTATTTGCTCAGCTCAGGAAACCCATGACGCACATAGATATTGGTTACCAACTGTAAGGAATGTATCCCACAAGCTGCAAATAACGATGTGGTAGATAAATTATGACTGGCAATCATTTTGAAGGGCATTACCATTTAGTGACAATCAGGGATTCAGACAAGGAAGCCTGTAACCTGTTGCTGACAGTAAATTGATGAGAAAAGTGCTTTGAAGTGATATTCATCTTTCGGTGTCGTCTTCCATGATTGGCAGTCGTGTATGAAAGGCAGGGGTGAGATAAAGAAAGAATTCAGGTATCACTATAAACCGGGTAAACATAATATCCCTTGGGGTCTTTCGTGTATGAAACGCAGATGCATAATGCATAAAGGGTACGCACTGACTGTAATAGTTTGCAAATGATTCATCAAGTTTTCTAGGAAGTATTTCTTGTATGAATGAAATAACTGAAAGAGTAATAACGTGCCTAATCATCTGATACTCTCCAAAACAAATGTACGATTGTCTTCTAAAAGGACTGTTTTATTATAGTAAACGTTCGCATGTGCCGAGGTGAAAGGATAATGCCGTTTAAAAACATGGGGAAAAAAACCCTAATATGATACAACTTCGAGAAGCGTGTTCTAATAACAGAAAATGCCAGTCGTGGAGTTCTTGAACGTAATGTGTTCTCTCCTTTATGTGACTAATGATCTTGACGACATCAACCGACATAACCAAAAATCCAACCAGCGGAACCGGAAGTTGATGCTGGCGTCCCTCCGGCGTCCTGAAAAGAAGTACAAAGAAGCGTTCCTCGTAGGTCATTACAGCTGCAGAAATAAGTCAGCGTGAGGAAATAACATCCCTCAACACCGAAAGAAGACATCATTTGTTTCTCCTGCTGAAACCATCTGTCTTGATGATCGTTTATTTTTAAACACTTAATGCCGCCACGTGACGTTTCTAGTTGTTACCTGGTGGGCGGTGTTGTATTTGGGTTCCGTTATGGCGCGGGGCACACTTCAATCATGTTGCTGTAGTCTCATAGTACTGACGAAGAAACCGACAAGTTTTGGTCAAAGTCGTCGTTCTCCACGAGTTTGATGTGGAGTGATGTGAACGAGGCTACAGCCAAGTGAATATCATGTAGTATGGAGTTGGAGAATACCTTCTTTGACCAAAACGAGTTACTTTCTGTATTTATCTCACCCCTGTACACACTAAAAAATTGGACATCACACAGGATGTAGACCATGGAGAACGGACTGCAGTACTTGTAGGGGCATGGAGAACGAGTTCCCAATGTTAAAGCTATAGGAAAAAGATACCAGGGGTGAGATAATGCTCCGATCTGACCGGGTCTGCTGCTCCCACTGTGAGCTGCTCCTCAGCCCCTCAACAGGCACACTTCCAGGGATTGCAGCTTTCCTTTCTTCCCCCTGAGGAAACCCTTGTAACCCTTCACAGTTTACAAAATGTTTCTTGTATAAAACGAAGAAAGTATAAATTGAACCTCGCATTACAGTGGTTTGACGCTCCCCACACACCCGCAGCCCTATATCATGACCAACATTGATGTGTTTTCCATGTTTTCTTGGGTTTCTCTGAGGCAGTAAATTCCACATGATTCCAATATTTCCTTTTTTCCGGCTGGAATCAAATCGTGAAGCCTCTACGATAAATCACGATCATGATCGATTTTGTCGGAATGTCTGCGACATGACCATCCTGTCGGAGCCGCATTGGAGTGTGTCGGAAAACCATGTCGGAACGCAGGGTCCACTGCTACGAGAAACCCGTTCATTCCGACAGAAAATTTGATTCGGTGTCGGGATGCTTGTCGGATCGCAGTACTTGGAACCCGGCTTTATTCTACAGCAGTCAACAGGTTCCCGCAGTGAGCGGAGCAGTTTACCGACGTGCGGTAATCTGTGTAGCGCCGCCCGTCGTTCTACTGTCAGCTCATTTTGTTGAGACTCATCCCAATAGCACCTAGGAGGACATCAAAGACTTTCTTCAGCTCTTTAAGTCTCTGATGTACCGTGCCTCCTCGGTTACATGATCCTCCCTCCTCACTCATCCACCAACCCCCAGTACTTGGTACAGTTCTACTGCAGTGAGATATCCCCTCTTGTTGTCATCCTCCTCCTCCTCATCGAAATTCATTCTTCGTGTTCTTCCTCATCTCAATGTCTGATCGTCTCACACCACTCTCCCCAACCCCTGATAATCAACAATATTTTTCTTATTTTCAAATGAAATCCTTGTATTTATTTTCAGTTTATTAAATTTCATTTTCTTATGTAAAATAAAGAGGGAATGAATTCGACCTCATTCACACCAATAAACAGTGGTGCAAACCTCCCCATAACCGAATCCCGATTCCATGACCAATAACGATATATTTTCCATGTTTTCCCAGTCTCTCTGAGGCAGTAAATTCCTCATGAAAATAATGCCCTCTATTTCTTTCACCCCAACTGACCTCCCCGAATTCACCATAATATCCATATCACTACATCTTCCTCATCACATCTTCCTTTTCACCACGTCATCTTCGTGAGTACACACCTTCCCCACCCCTCACCGCATCTCGTCCTCCGCCAGTGTTCAAACCGTTACCTGGATACCAATGCTGGTAACTATGGCAACAGGAAAAGCCAATCAGGCGAGCGGAGATGGGTGTGGCAGTTAGAAATGAGAATGGATTGCATTACCTGGACCCGGACGGCGCCATGACGGTCACGTGACGCTCACATGACGCTCACGTGATGTGACGCCGGCGTCCCGGTAAACAATGCCGACATGTTGACGACTGCCGCTAGATGGCATTACCTCCGAGTATGTCGGGTTTCTGTTAACGGCACACTGCCAGCACCACGTGATCATTAATTGAAAGTAACGCGAGTGGCGTTTATTACGCTCTTCCCCCCCCCCCCCCCACACACACACACACACCCGCCCACCACACCCACACACACGCGCGCACACACACACGCCACCTGACGGCCGGCCTGCGAGGCAAGTCACCACGACGGGGAATTATGGGATTTTCATGTGATATTTTATTAGGCATGTAATTAAGCCTGCACGTGGCTTAAGAGGGATTCAACACTTAGATTCATCAGGAAAGGGGGCTTTTATTGGCACAGATCAGGCGCTGTGGGGGTGATTTATGAACAGAACTCGTGAAGGTTTTAAAGTAATCGTGTTCCTGGTGCGTAAGGCTGGAATGCCGGTGAGTGCCGATGGCATGACCGTCAGATGTTTGGTGACGTAGACAATATGCTTCAGACTGAGATATGTAGGTTAATAAGTAGCGTAGTTTAAGACGGCAACGCTGATCTTACCAAACAGAAACAGCAATTAGACAAAATAACAAAACGTATGTGTTAGACGAGGCAGATTGCTTATCATCATTCCGCTGTACGACCACAATAGAGAGAATGGGTCGGGGTGAATTCGTCTGGCGAAAAAAAAAATCCAACATATTATGATGAAAATTTATCGGAACGAAAGAATTTGCACCGAAATAAGAAAACGTTATCACGTTAAAAGCTAACTCTGACATTTCTGTTATGATCCTTACATTTCATTATGCGATCCATTCAGGTGGATGCATAAGTATATGAATGTATTTTGCGATTTGCGCTATTTGATCATGAAAATATGATACACAGTACTCATATAAGATGTAAAATGTCAGAAGCCTATGAGTATAGGGCATATAGTCTATGATCCATGGGTGCCGCCATGACGCCCCCTTAGTAGGTGTTCTTTACTAATGGAGGTAAAAAAAGCAGGTGTTCTTCACCAATGAAGGTGGAAAAGAAGTAAGTGATAATTGGGAATTGTCGCATCTCTAGCCTTGCTCACATATGTATACAAAGTTTTCCATGTGGAAAATATCATGTCTTGGGTTTAATTATTTTGTCATCCTGCTCTGGGATGGGTGTAGAGAGTCAAAGGAACCATGGTAAAACATTTGATAAGTGGTCGCAACAGCGGTGGGTTTGAGACGCAGTGGAAGATAAGCCTCGTTTTCCAACAAAACATTGAAATGCAGTTGAATTTCGTAAGAACAAAGAGCCAGAATACAGGTTTTGTCCATCGACCACCTAGTGACTGCTTTATGAACTAACACTGGCTCTGTCCCCTATAGATGTGATGATTCCATTAACGTCCTGCGATAGTCTACATTTTCATATTAGGGTCTAATTCCATTAGTGATCGCTCATCAGAACACGAAATGATAATTTTGATAGCATAGGAAATGTAAACGGATGTAAAATAAGTTATTTCTGTATGATATGTACCATCACTGGCTTCAGCTACAGAATACACCTTCTGTTGTGACGTCTTGCACGGGACATCACGTGACTAGGTGACGTCAGAGATAATTTCATATAAGATTTTCGGACTAATGCAATCTGTACAAACATTCTGCGAGCTCGGGAGACAAATTTCGTTCAATTTACTCCGCTGTATCTCTGCTACCGTTGATTATCCTTAAAGCTGCCAGATGAAAGGTGTGTTTGATGACTCTCTGAGAACAGGAATACGACAGGCTGAGCTGAGTGGGAAGTGTAGGGATGCAGGGAAGACTTTTTACAGGGAATCGGAGCGGGACCTGGAAGGGTAAAAGGGTGCGGATGTCAGGAGGGGTTAGGAAGGGGTTTCAGGAAGCTGTGAGAAAGTTGAATAGGGAAGGCCGCGTGAAAAGGATCGTAGGCCAGACATTGAGAGGACCCCATCGTTAAATCCCATAGAGGACGGAGGATTACTGCAGACAGCCATTTCACACGCACACAGCATCTCCACAGGGACATTTTACCTTCACTGCGGCCCCAGAAAGTGCCATCTATACGGTGCTGACACAAGAGAGAGAGAACCGTGTAGACTGTCAGCAGAAACCGTGTCTACACACCGGTGTATTCAGCATGCGTTTTGTTTTTGAAGATCAAACAGCTTAATTAGCTTATCGCCGAGGCGCAAACAGCCCTGGCGCCCGCCCTATCAGGTAACCATGGCGACGGGACGCAGAGGTAGCGGGGGTGTCGGGAAACTGTGTCTGGTGAACGGAGGTGGCAGAGTGGAGGAGTTTCTTACACACGGAGTGGGGAGGGGGTCGTATTGATTCGTGTGGTCAGTCTCATTCCGTCTGCGGTCCGTCAGAGATGGTCACCGCTACGTTTTACACGAATGCTAGTCAACTCGTGCCTTAGTCAACTCGTACCTTAGTCAATTCGGGTTTTTCGTCCTTTTTCTGGTCAACTCGTCCTTTTTCATTAAACATGGAGTAATCCTGGATGTATATACATCAAAATGTTCGGAAACATGCGCTGAACACAAATAAAACTTTTATTCATGCATACTACTAAGGATTAGCACATACCATTAGCTAGAAGTTGCCGCGACTCAGGTGCAAATGTATTTTCATGATTGAAATTTATGAAATGAAATTGGAATGTAATCATATGTTTATGAAATGAAAATGGAATGTTCTCATACTAATATCAAGTTCAGGTAAACAATTGCTATCTAACATCATATAGTTGTTATCTATTATATAATTCAGTTATATATAGGTGTAAGACAATTGGAAAACAAAAAGGACGAGTTGACTAGGGAAAAGGATGAGTTGACCAAAAAAGCACGAGTTGACTAAGGGACGAGTTGACTAAAGGACGAGTTGACCAGTCACCGTTTTACACTGGATCTCTGTCACATCACCATCAGTCCTGTCTCATCAGGATTAGATCACTCGGGGCTCAGTGTCAAGCCGGGCACCCACTGCTTGCGATATGGCTCTGATGTGGATATGGCATAGTTATGAATCGAAATGACTGCATCATAGAATTTTCAAAATGTTGAAAAATTCGGTTCTATAAAATTTTATCATCAGTGAATTACTGCATCGTCACTGTGTCGAACTTCTGTGTCGTAGTGTGTCGAGAGCTCAGTGGGCTCCTGGCCTAAGAAAGAAACGGATGAGTGTTTGGTTTGTGTCCCCATTCGCTATCGAGTATGGACCATGCAGGAATATGAATGAGGTGATGGCCGAGTGAATATTCTGAAGCAATCTAAATGATATGACAAACCGGGACTCAAAACCTAGCATATATGTTTCTGATTTTATCTTGGCCTTGACATACTCATCTGTTTATCTTCCATTGAGTATGAGTTACCGTAACCACAAGCCTGTTGAGTGTGAGTTCCTCATGTTAAGCCTATCGATGTTTATACCAGGCTAGGATAAGAGATTATACTCACTTCAATAATCCCTTATCAAACCCTCATCAGAGCCAGGGGTTAAGCCATGCGACTGACATACATAAAATCCCTTCAGAATCCTGGCCCTTTTCTGCACTGTATTACTCTGCTGCCTCTCATCTCTTCCTTCTCTCAGCAATAGAATTGCACACTTCAGTATGAAAATATTCTCTTAGTACCAGATCATTGTTACTGCAGCATGGGTATTATCTCAGTACAGTGTGCATCCTTGCAATACTCTATTCTCATCCTAGTAACCAGCTTGATTGTTTGCTGACAAATGCATTGTGATGGTGATTGAGAAGCAGAGAGGACTAAAAGCAATAGACAATATGATAGATAAATTTAATGATGTAGTCCTGATGTCAGGAAGGGACAGGGACAAATGTACTGCAGGTTATAGGGGAGTGAATGTCGTAGATCAAAGAAAGGCAAGGTGGCAACTGAAATGCACATAATTCGATGTGAAAGGCATAGACTAAGATGATAGAAGGCAGGCTGTATGTACATGTCATGTGCTCTTCTTCCCTTTTTTTTTTTTTTAATGTTTACTGGTCACAAGATTGCCAATTATAGGCACAAACTTTGTACACTATGCCTCAATGTAGCATCTGATAAACTCACCCTGGTGAGATTAAAAAAAAAAGAAAAAAAAAGAGCTTAACATTGATAGAAAGATAATGACAAGAAGGATGTGAGAAGGCAATGTAGGACACCTGGCTGATCCTCCTTCAGTATGAAAATATTCTCTCAGTACCAGATCATTGTTACTGCAGCATGGGTATTTTCTCAGTGCATCTTTAATTGATTTCTATATCCTCTGGACACCATCCCTACCTACCCTAATCTACCTTCACACCCCAACCCCTCTTTTATAGACCCTTATCACGAGTCCCACTGCAGCCACTCCTCTCCTTCAATCCCAGCAGTGGCAGATTTACTGCGATATCAAAGGCCAGTCCTTCCCATACCTTGTCTATATTGTGTGGGAAGTAAAAGAACTCTCGCCTTGGTAAATGTGTAAGGGGTGAGATTTCTACCTGAATTCATCACATAGATTCGATCACCACCCTTGTGGTGTACAAGAACCTTGAGAAGTCTGGTAAGAACCTGTAATGGTTAACTGAACATTAAATCAATCAAACCAACCAACCAACCTAGCTAATAATGCCCCCTCCAGCCTTACATGTGCTAATCCTCTGCACACCATCCCTCCCTACCCTAATCTACCTCCACACCCACAACCCCTCTTTTATAGACCCTTATCACACGCGCACACCTCCCCAGCCACCTGCCCGCCTCACCCTCTCCAGCCTACACACGGGATCCTTACGTTGGATCCCTAGTCCTAAACCCAATCAGGGATCAAAGAGCACCCCCTCCTGCTGCCCTCTCCCCAAAGTATCCAGAAATAATTCCCGGGGGCGTCGGCTACGACACCCTCACGGCCCTAGCAGCCGAGATGAGGACCGTAGCATTGTTTTCCCCTCCCGCTTTTAGAATCTGGAGACCCAGGATCATGCAGATCTGAGGCACGAGCCCACCCTTGGTATTTTGCGTAAGGTCCCCTTCTCTATTTTCGTTTGATCTTGAATGTGCTGTGTCCCCGGCACCTACTTGTGCACGGGGATATTTGTTTGTAAATGTGAATGTGGAATTGTAGGAAACGTCGATCGGTAAACATGGTACGTGGATAGACTGTAACAGCTGCCTGGTTCAGACGGAAAAAAATATACACAGAAAAGCAAACACCCACTTCATTAAAATAGAAGTAGTGAATGAAATAGAAAATGATGAGAAAAACTAGCGGGTCGATTTATTGGCGACTGAACGGGCACAGAGGGAGAGGTATGTGATGGCTACAATCACGCCAAGTAGGCTGATCTTTATGACGCCATGAATATTTGAGTAGACGTCACTTTGGCGCACCTCTAGGCTCTACAACCCCAATTACCCTGTTCTCCAACACCACACGCTCATACCCACTGACGATCCACTTCCTCATGGCCCCACTTCTCTCAAATACCCTCACACCTCTTCTCACTTTGGCCCCAAAAAAGAAGCCAATAATCATGCCTTCCATTAAAGATTTTAGCATTTCAATATTTTCATTCGTAATCAGTATTTACAGTCGTAATGGTCTACTGGTATGAATACATGTTATATACATGCATACGTTTTGGTTTTAATGCCTGTATCTAATAAGGTCTGCAGTCTATGATATACAGAAATACTGGCAGATGGAAGGATTATTTTTTGTTTTCACCTGACGCCAAAGTGTATTAATGTAGCAGGTACTCTTCCTTTAATAACTGTAGCTGTTACCTACTTGAAACGAGGACAAATGTGGTAAAAACAGGTAATTTCATAGGCACTTGATATAAAATAGTTTGAAACCTGTAATTTCTGTGTCATATACATAATGTGTTTACGGAATGGACATCATATTATATTCTTTTAACGTAATACGATGCTCCCCAAATATTCCTGCTGTTTCCTAGAGACATAGTCCAGGCGTTGTGTCAAATCTATACGTATGACTGCTGTCATTGTTACAGCTGATTACACGCTCATGCATACTACATTAGACCTACTGCAGATAATGCTGCCGGTTTAATAATTCATATCTGCTGCATGTGACATAGCCCAGGCAATGTAGGCATTCTCAGCGTTAACAAGCTCCATCCTTCACCAGCCGTCAGCGTTTTAAAGGAGCCCGAAGGGGGGCGTCCACCAACCACGACAAAGCTACGACAAAGGGTTCCCGACAAGGTCCACGATTTGCCTACGATTGGAGGCCTTGTCGTGGTTGGTGGACCCCAGTTCCCGACAAGAGTCTACGACAAGGCCACGACAAGGTCACGATTGGGCTGCGAATAGAAGCTTGTCGGGAGCCTTCCGACAAGGCTATGACAACGTCGAACATGTTCGATTTTTCCCACGACTGTACCCTTGTCGTGGAGTGGCATGGTTTCCTCGATATCACTGTCGTAGTGTGTCGAGACCATGGACGTCTTTTTTACGGGACCCAGCAACGTCTACGACACGCCCCGACAACGCTGTCGCAGAGCCCCCCTTCTTGCGACAAGGCGCCGATTGGAATTTTCTCGTCTGCTCTTGTCGTAGCCTTGTCCTGGTTGGTGGACGCCCGCCTTTACTAGTGCAAGCGGAATCTTATTAGATTCTGGTATAAATGATGAATGATGCCCTTGTTTAAAAACGCAATCAGTGATTGGGTTAACTTGACAGGGCACAGGTGTTTGTCACTATTATGAGAGCATACTCTCTCTACCGTGTGGAAGCGTTTCTAAATATTAAATCGTTCAATCATTGAAACATCCATTAAGATCTCCAGGCTTTTCATTTTGAACAAAGCATGGCAATATTACGAAGACCTTGTTGGTCGATGAAATGTCAGTGCAGATAAGATTGAGGGATAATGGTGTCGAGCGTACCAGAACTCACTAGACGCATCTTATAGGCGGGCCTCCTTAATCCAATAATATCAGCTTGACGTAAAACCAGCATGAATCAGGGAGTTGTCAATTAAGTGTCTGATATTAGATGGGTAAAAGAGACAGAGACTGGAGGGAATCTAAACGAGGACAGGGTACATACTGTAAGTTGTATCGTCCTAGTTAAATGACACATTACGGCCATGGATTTTATTTCAAAAATCTAAAACGAGCGCTCATTAATTGCCCCTTCTCCCCTGCCTCTACTTGAAATGTGGGGGGAAAAAGAGGGTGAAATGAAAGCTGATTAGGAAGATGCAGGCAATGAGTGGAGATTTATGGATTTTTTTTCTCATGATTTACAGACGAGGTTGTAAAAACGACTAACCCCGGGTATTCAAGTCATTCTACAGTTATTGCATTGAATCTCTCCCGAGTTTTACCGAATACTGCCGGGTGTTGCCGAAGATGCATGTGCGTTGCCAGCTGGCGTGTCGTTGTTTGCAAAGACCTTTGAACGTTGGTGAACAGTGTCATGCATTATACAACAGCAGCGGGTAATTTGATATTTGCTTTCTTTAGGGTTTTACTTTGTGGAATTAGGCATGATCATATGGCTGCACTGTCAGAAGTAAGAGATGAGATGACAAGAAAACAATGTAGCTGAAGCCATTGAGGCACTGACGTATAGGACAAGAGAAAACAGGTCAGGGACAGTCAGCAGCTGTTGCCTCTCCTCGTTAATACACTGCCCCTTGAGACGAGCCTGCTAAAGAAGTTTGAAATCCGTATGCGGGATTCACACGGTGGCATTCATGTACCTCAGAGGGTGTTTGCCTGAGATAAATCCTGCTGAGATTCTGTACTGGATCACAATATCTTCGTTTAAATTGTAGGGTTCCATTTCCCTGACACATTTTTCCCCTTTAATTGTTGGCAACGTTTACCCCTTTAACGGAACAGAATCTAATGAGATTTTAAACCCTGTGAGGTACATGAATCCCACCGTTTGAATCCCACTTTAGGAAAAGAAGTACTTGTTGTATCTGATTTGAAACTGGCAATTTGTTAAGGATAGATACATTGAACAAAGATAAATAAAACAAAACTGCCAATCGATAAATATTACATGATCGTATACAGATTTCAAGCAGGTTTGAAATCCGCAGAACAAGTCATATTATCTGAAGACCCGAGACTGTCCAGACTTGTTGGTTTCATCTTGTCGGCCATGTTTGATTGGCTTCGGCAAAGCAAGCGTACACCTCGGTTCTGAGTCAGCTAAATGACAGGCCAGCCTACTATAAGTAAGACTACATATACGTTGAAGTTATTGGGCCTGACATACTGACAGACACTACAGTAATCACAGAGTCTCCTCCACTCCTCCTCACAGGGAAACATGTGACTCGCCGACAAGAAGATGAAGAGGTATTCTGTTAATTTACCTCTCTGCTTACTCCCCCAGAATGCCATCTTTCACCAGAGATAATTTGCGTGTCTGTTGTCAGTGTTTAAGACAGACGCAAAACCTCATGTGTTGTCATCTGTTGGCAGGAGCTCACAAAGAAAACCATGCTCACTGATGCATGAGCAGATAGCGAGGGTGTAATTACAAAGCCCAGTTTTTGAGTGAAATGCAAACTTTCGGTCATTATTGTGGAACTTTTTGTATTTTTCTTGGAGCCCCGGGGGCATGAGATTACTAAGGAAATCCATAAAATGGCATTGAAAAAAGTTCCTTTATCTGTCAACATCTATGCTGACAGAGCTCAGAATTTTTGTTTGTAGTGAAGTTTCATATTTTTGTAGCATGGAGTCCGTGGTTTGAGTCTCAGACGTTTTCTCTGCTTGTTTGTCATCCTCACCCCATACGCAGAGATGGCAGTTTTCTCTCGTTTCCAAGGAAATCCTTGTTTTCAGTTTCGTTTCATGAAAATATTTTTTTATACAAAACAAAGAGAGAATAAATTTGGCCTCATGCACACCAATAAACAGTGGTTCAAACCTCCACATACGCCCAAACTCCATTCCATGGCCAATAACGATGTATTTTCCATGCTTTTCCAGTCTCTTTGCGTCAGCAAATTCCACATGAAAAATACTTCCTCTCTTTTTCACGACCCCAACTGACATCCCTGCATACGTTTGTCTCACCAACTTTAAATACAGCTCTCCCTCTCCCGTCCTCCCCGGCTGTCATACGACTATAGAGTTCTGCTGTGAAAAATCCTTCTGTTTTAGACATTAATGGATTTCCACGTGGTTCCAGTGGATGCTGATTTTGATGTTCATTTATCAGACTGCTTTGAGCTGTGTGACCAATCGTCCTTGATGACATTGAACATGCTCCAAGATATTGCATGAAAAGGGTTAATTCTTGTCCAATCAGGAAGCAGGCGATATGGATTAATGAGAGGACATATTGGATTATCGTCTGATAGTAATATCAGGATCAGAGCATGGTGCAGTGGTGGTAGACGGTCCCTGTATTGGAGATCCACAATAATTGATCCTAAAAATAACATACCAAGGTCTAAGCACAAGCGATGTTTAATAGAAGAACTGATTTATTCACCTCTCGCTATAACTACCCTCATCACCACCTCCTCCGCCAATCAGAACCTGTCTGTCTCGTTAATGCGGAAATAAGCCAAGCAGGCCAATGAGAGCAGGTTTAACTGAGGCAGATGGCAAGCGCAGGAGGGAGGGCTTAGGCTGAGAGTCGCTTGATTAACGAGGTAAATGGACCCAGTAATTAGAGCATTAATCAAGTCACCTCTTGATGATCGTGTTCGATGCAGGCGCAGAGAGATCGAGCCTCCTAAATGGGCCATGATAGTCGTCCCCAAGGTGTGAGGAGCTGGGCTGACTGCAGAGTGAACAGTTTGGTGGCGGGTGTCTATAGGGTGTCAGGTGCTGGTAGGACTGTATGGTAAACTGTTTGGCCTCGTGTCTGCAAGGTGTCAGGATCGGATCTGAGGACCTGGGGCCCGTTTAATAATCTAGGATCGTACATGAAGACCCTTTTTGGTACCTCGTACAAGGGATATCGTTCGATGTTATCTAAGTCTGTTAAGACAATATTAGCTTTCCATAAGGTGGTCCATAAGTGTTGAAAAAAAGTTTACCCACATCGTGCCTGGGTCTCTATGGCATAGAGAAAAGGGTCTACATGTACGATCCTAGATTATTAAACGGGCCCCTGGTAAGCAGGCTGAGTTCCTGTCGACAAGGACATGTTAGGTTCATATGCAGTGAGCTTACGATACCGGAAGACTACACTCTCCAGTATGAAACAGTAGTATACGTGGCCTTTACATGATCTGTTGCAGTATTGGGATTAAATGATAAGTAAATTCCTCAAGGTGAAAAGAGTGACAACCCTCGAGGTGAAAGGGCTGATGTTGGAAGGTCATACACCAGAAAGACACGAACTAGTCATATTATATCCGGTGTGCTATCGAGGTCCATGCACCACATTATATGTGTATATCGCCCATGTTATCATAAGTTCCCAGTATCATTTAAAACATTTTTTTACTTAATTATCAGACAGGACAATATCACTTCTAAACCCATCTGATGTTACGTTAAACTAATCAAACAAACAAACTCGTTTACAGAAAAAAAATGTGTACCGTTGTGGAATATTTCTCCCATGTTGAACAAAATTACCAGTATCGGTCGTGCGCTTCCCTGCCGATCGCAGGATTTCTGGTTGGATTATTAACCGCGCCTCTGTGCTTCACTATTAAGAGCCATTTCCCTTTCACAGTAAAAGGCGTATCCCACTATCACGATTTGAGCCTCCGACACACTACGATAGCCTTACGACAAGCGTTCCGATGAAAAAAATTGAAATTTTTATCGGAAGGAACGAGTCTAGCTTTCACGATGGACCCGTTCCTTCCGATAAAAATTTCATTTTTTCATCGGAACGCTTGTCGTAAGGCTATCGTAGTGTGTCGGAGGCTCAAATCGTGATAGTGGGATACCCCTTTTATAATCCCGCTGTGGTACGACTAGGGCTGTTGGTACAGCATAAACACATCAGAAACCCCTAAAACCATCCCCTGCCTTCAACCACCAGCCCCGAGACACGTATGCATCATCTCCCCCGGCCGTCTGAGGCCGTTTTACACTAGACTCGGTGAGCCGAGATGGTCGGGGGTTACACCGACGCTATTATCGTCTTCATTCAGGCGCAGAAAAATGGGTTGTCGAATTAACTTCAACGCTTTGCCTTTAATCCGTAGCGCCGCGAGAAAGGGGGCGAAATTATAGACGGGCAGTAAAGAAGGGCGCCGTGAACTGAAGCTGTGCTGAGTGGAGGGAGGGGCGGGAGGGGAGGCTAGATCCCATCTGAATACCAGATTTTCGCGGGAAATCGCTAATAAACTGATAGAAGGAGACGCATGCTGCGGGGAGCGGCGGCAATGAAGCTTCCCTTGTATAGATCCCTGTATCGACGCGTGTAGAATACAAATACAGCGCCATTGTAATCTGCCAGCATTCACAGACTTTGTGTAAATGAAGTTAGCGGAATTTAATTTGTGACGGAAACCCGCCCTTTCAGATGGAGATGTAATTTCGGTTTTTATTGTCCTCATCCCATTAACAATATCGCGGCCCGATGATGCCTTCACGAATCACGGATTTAGAGCCAGATAATGCCACAAGTCGCCATTAAAGGTAATGCATATATTTGCATCGGTAATCAATGCTGGCTTATAAAGCAGTTCGTGTACTGATGTATTAGACGGGGAATGTCGTGGTCTAACCTCACAGAGGAGAAGCGCAAACCAGACCCGATAATTTAGTCTCCCTAATATTTTGTCTAAACTCCCAGAGGAGAAACGCACACGAGAACCGCCAATTTGTTCTCCCTAAAATTTAATTCTAAATTCAGACAACCTACAGGAATCTCCTCTCAAAATATGCACAGTTACAGGAAATGTCATAGTCTAACTTCCTAGAGGAGAAACGCACTCGAGAACCGCCAATTTGTTCTCCCTAAAATTTAATTTTAAATTCAGACAACCTACAGGAATCTCCTGTCAAAATATGTACAGTTACAGGAAATGTCATAGTCTAACCTCCCAGAGGAGAAATGCACACATTCTCCTTAGTATTGTATTTTAAAATTCAGACAACATACAGGAATCTCCTGTCAAAATATACAGTTATAGCAACATCCTCTGATGTAATTGTTATATCAGATGTTCAGTTGTTTAACACCAACCAGAAACCAATTGTTTGGGAGTCCTAATTTTATTAACGATTTTCACTAGCATATTATTTTTAGGAATTATGCTAGCTAGCTGGACGTTTCGGTGCTGGGTGACACCTCCTTCAAGGCCTGCTAGTATCTCTCACATCAGTAACTAATTCAGCTTGTGTTTATTGGTAAGGACCTCCTAATCCTGTAGGAAATTTAAGTCAAAACCACAAGGTGAATAATGGTGAAAAAAATCCAGGTAGTTTGAAATAAACAATAGGATATCATTGCCCCGTTGGCAACACTTTTGAGCAGCAGGCATAGCATCAGGAGGCAATTCACAGGGAAGGATAGTTTGAAGTATTGCCTCACAGGGAATCAGCCATCATTGGCATTGACCTTATAAGGGCATTTACCATTCCCAGCATGCATCCGGTGCACTTGCTGCTGGACTGGTTTCCGACGTGACGCTCCGGTCTATTACTCCCGGGTGTACCACCCGCTGGGAACCAGCGAGGGTGTGATGGGTTTGGTAGGCGCCATAACGAGTCTGTGACAACGCTTCTGATTGGCCAACATCACTGCACGTGACCTGACGCGGGGTGACCTCAAAATGGCCGCGGATAAATCAGGCAGAGATGGAGGTTCTTTGTAGGGTTCACCGCCACCCTAATCGACGCGGGGGGCGGAGTACGATAGAGAAATGTAAATATTAATACAGAATGAGCAATAGGCAAAATCATCTAGATGAGTGTGGGACGTATTCTGGAGGGCACAGAGTGATTGCTAGTTCTGCCGTCATAGCGCCACTGTAGTCGGGGGGGGGGGGGGGCAACCCCTGTTATCAGTTTTTATAATCCATAGATGATATTGAGACGAGGTTAAAATTCCTCCATGGCAAGCCGCACATTTTTTTTTTATAAAATCCATTGATGATTGGTCCCACCACCTGGTGCTTTGACTGGCGTCGGGGGCCAAGATGGCCATTTCCATAGAACAAAAGTCTATATCGCTATGTACCCTATAGTATAGGCTACAGCTATAGCTGTGAGCATGGGAGCTATTGGATTTGTTATCTGTGCGCATTTTGTGTGATAAATATTGGCTGATATACCTCGCCAAAAGCATTTAACTTTTTCTCTATCAGAGCCAGAACATGAAGGCTTAACCATAGGCCACCTCTCCCTTGTTATGCTTCGTATGTCAATCACATGTGTTCTTTACTACACAATAGCTGCAAGCTGTATATATATGGTGTAGGATCCCCTCAATCCAACTCAGCTTACATGACTATTATATATCTAAAACCACTCGTTTCTCCATATCTTGTGATCTATAGGCAAACTTGATAGGATTATAGTCCTTGGTTGAAGTCTGTGTAATTACTATACGTAATTCAATACGTGATAAATACGTTGTTTAGAAATAAGTAGACGGTGGACAAGCAGACAGGATCGGTTTCCTGACAGAGAGCCTAGTCACCACTCTACTGCTGTGACTGATAGAGGTAGCGCGAGGATTTCGTTACATAACTAATAATTGCTGATTGATTATATCCTCATTATAAACTCCCACTCATAGCAGTTCACTGCATGTTTGTTACTCGAAATCCTGTTTCGGCTGCTCCTAGGCTGTGGCGCCACAGCCACTGAGCCTTTTACATCAGTAGACTTACATAGATACAACACATATTTGATAAAAGCATATAGATTCATTTTCCTTGTAGATTTTTAGATGTTTTGTAGGGCAAGTCAAACTCATAGTTATAGATTAATGAAGCGTGGCAAAACACCTCTTTTAGGTAAACAAAAAAGAACAAAAATAGAAACATACTCTTAGATATCTGAGCGAATGAATTTATTTCATCCCTTCCACTGCATCTCATAGATTTTCTTCTTAATTATATTCTGCAGTCTGTCTTTGCCAGCTATTCTAGGATGAAAATTCTGATTTAAAGAATTACATTTTCGTTTTAACGTAAACGATTTTTAACATACAGCTATTCTAGGAGAATTGGAGAGATAATAGGTTAGACTAAATTTGTTGGTCCATTATTTGAGCACTGAAGCATTCGAAGGTGAATTCTCTTTGTTAGCTCATGTTGGCAGTATTCTTGATCTGCATTGCATTGTGGAGGTAATCGCGCATGGAAACTCAAGATTGGGACTGTCTTCTGCACCTTGACGTCTACATCAGAAGTCTGAGGCGTCTCCCTTTCAGCTGAGCTCCAGCTTTGAGTCTATCAAAAGGAGCTATGTGGAGGCAGCATATCAGCTGTACAGTATTAACCATTCACCTGCTACTGGTGAATAGCTGGGATACACAATGTAGAAGGATGGAACTCAACCTGCCCGAATCGGAGCTATACAGGCTTAGAAGATGCACAGACAGACACGAATAGATAGTTTTGTTTAAGCAGGTGGATGGACAGGCAGGACTATGGTGGGATACGCAGAGCAGGGCAGGAATACTTAAGAAGAAACCAACAAGTTTGGGTTAAAGTTATCGTTCTCCATGAGTTTGATGTGGAGTGATGTGAACGAGGTGACAGCCGAGTGAATATCACATCGTGTTCAAGTGAGCTGGAGCACAACAACTCAAACAAAAATGAGTTGCTTTCCGTATATATATCACCCCTGTACACACTAGAAGGATGGATGCTACACAGGGTATGTCCATGGAGAACGGTCTGCAATACTCGTAGGGGCATGGAGAATGAGTTCAAAATGAGACAAAAATAACGGGTGAGATAAAGACAGATACAGATTCGTGACCAGATGAATTGCTCGTACACTTGGATGAAAAACTTAGGGGATAAGATGACGTTAGATATATAGAAACTAAAGGCGGATATTGCGGAAATGTCGAAGCATAAATAACGCACGTAATAAGATATCAGATGGTTGTACCTCAGGCCTCTTATTTCTCGAGAAACAAGAACACGGTAATTTAGGATGGGACATTAAATGGGATGTTAGACATTTAAGCTGTTGCCATTAGTCTAATACAGACATTGGATAGTGGTAAGTTTCTTGTAGCAAGACGAATCATAATGGCTCATTCCCATGATATTTCTCGCAGGGATGGCAGTTTTCCACCTTTCCAAAACAATTCCAGTTTATAAAATAATTGTTCTTGTATAAAACAGAAATATTAGTAATTGAGCCTCATCCTCGATAATGAAACTGGTTTGAACCGCTCCACACATCCTCAGCCACGTTCCATGACCAACACTGGAATATTTTCCATGTTTTCGCAGTCTCTCTGAGGCATTAAATTCCACATGGGAAATATGTCCACTTTTTTCTCCTGACCTCATTTGACGTCCCTGTAATCTAGTATGATCCTGCATATGCAGTGGTAGATTTACTGCTATATCAAAGGCCAATCCTTCTCATACCATGTGTAGGTAGTGTGGGAAGTAGAAGAACTTACCTCGGTAAATGAGTCGGGGTGAGATTTCTACCTAAATTCATCACATAGATTCGATCACCACTCTTAGGCCACTCAAAAAAAACCAACTTGTTTCTCATCACCGCGCGCATCAGAATTTTAGAATTTTTTTTTTATTTTATTTTTTTTAATAGATGAACCTTGATAGAAATTATGAACGGTATGTGTATTTAGTATCAAATTAAAGCTCCTGATGTCAGGGATGCATTAAATGTATAGCCAGTAAAAATCTGGAAACCCCGCATAAGCAGACACCCCCGCGTAAGCAGCCACTTTGGCCCGGATCGGAGGGTGTCCGCTTATGCGGGGTTTTACTGTATGTCTGCCATCTTTAATATAGCAACAACAACAAAAAAAGCGCCCTCGTCATATTTTTCATGGCTTGGTGATGAGAAACAAGTTTGTTTTTTTAGTGGCCTTATGGTGTAAAAAACCTTGTCAAAGTCTGGTGAGAACCTGTAATGGTTGACTAGACTTTAAATCAAACCAAACAACTGCATATGATGCAATATCTCAAGCTTGCAGTATGATCACAATGGCAGAGTGCGAGCTGGCTGTGGGGTGTAACGAGGATTGATGTCAGTTGGAGGTTGGGTATACAGATGCTGCTGTTGTCGCTCCTCCTGAAGCACGTTTTAATGTAATAACTCACACAGACCCTCCCTGCGCCCGTCCAGCCAGCTGGAACTGAGGACAAATTGGTTCAGGGATCTCCCGCGTTGGCTGAGATGAGAGATAGCGCGGTCGTCGACGGGAGTGACATAGAAAGCTGGCGGCTCGGGCGTGGAGCCGTCCGTCACACGCCTCAGCGCCCAGTACGGCCAGCGGCTCCCGTACTCCGCTGTGAGACTGTCTCAGCCGAATAAATCCTCGTACTTGTCACTAACTGAGACCTAAGTGTGAGAATAGAGACTTGATGTATGAACCTCCCTGTACTCCGCTGTGAGACTGTCTCAGCTGAGTGAATCCTCGTACTTGTAGCAGACTGAGACCTGAGTGTAAGAATAGAGACTTGATTATGAAGTTCCCTGTACTCCGCTGTGAGACTGCCTCAGCTGAGTGAATCCTTGTACTTGTAGCTAACTGAGACCTTAATGTAAGAATAGAGACTTGATGTATGAAGTTCCCTTTACTCCGCTGTGAGACTGTCTGAGCTGAGTGAATCCTCGTACTTGTAGCAGACTGAGACCTTAGTACAGGGATGCCAGTTTTCAATGTTTCCATTGAAATTCATGTTTTCGTTTTCAGTTAATAAAACATTTTTTTCTTTGAATGATATTGGCAGGACAACTGCTAAATTACTCAGGATAGCCAAAGCCCTTGCTTCTAACATTGAACCTCCCCACAGATCCATGTAAAAAATGGAATCCCACCCATAATTACTTGATCCCCCACTCACAGAGCCTCCCCCGATAATTCCTAACAACCAAACTCCCACTCTGTTATTGTTTCGGATGCAAGTTGTTAATGTTTGAACCCATTATTGCTATGAAAAGTATTTCAATGTTTTTTTCTGATCCAAACTGGCATCCCTGTTAGTATAAGAATAGATACTTGATGTATGAAGCTCCCATACTCCGCTGTGAGACTGTCTCAGCTGAGTGAATCCTCGTACTTGTCACTAACTGAGACCTGAGTGTAAGAATAGAGACTTGATGTATGAAGTTCCCTTTACTCCGCTGTGAGACTGTCTCAGCCGAATGAATCCTCGTACTTGTTACTAACTGAGACCTGAGTGTAAGAATAGAGACTTGATGTATGAAGTTCCCTTTACTCTGCTGTGAGACTGTCTCAGCCGAGTGAATCCTCGTACTTGTAACTAACTGAGACCTTAGAATAGAGACTTGACGTATGAAGCTCCCTTGACATGTACTCCACTGTGAGACTAAATAAGAAACCAACAAGTTTTGGTCAAAGTCGCCATTCTCCACGAGTTTCATACGGAGTGATGTGAACGAGGGAACAGCCAAGTGAATATCACGTATCCTTCAAACGAGTTGGAGAACAATGACATAGACCAAAACGTGTTGCTTTCTGTATTTATCTAACCCCTGTATACACTAAAGGAGTAGACAACACAAGGATATAAACCATGGGAAATGGACTGCAATACTCGTAGGGGCATGGAGAACAGGTTCCCAATGATAAGCCTATGGGACAGAAATACCAAGGTTGGGATAATGTCTCAGCTGGCTGAACTCTCTTCCGTGTAGCTGAGACTTTCAGTGTGAGAAGAGAGACGTGACGTTTGAATTAAGGAATAACAGTTTTCCTATTTTCCAATGAAATCCTTGTGTTCATTTTCAGTTTAGAAACGAAAGATTCTTGTGTAAAACAAAGAGAGAATTAATTCACACTCACATTTATAGGTCCGTGTTCACGCTAATAAAGAATCACTTCGCACACTCCAGCCCCATTCCATGGCCAATAACAATGTGTTTCCCAGTCTCTTTGGAGCAGTAAATTTCACATTAGAAATATTTCCCCCTTTTCCATGATGCCAACCGAGATCAATGCGTATGCAATTTGGTCTCCTACTGGAACCCCGAGAGATCAAAAGTAGATTCAAGTTTTTCAGATAAGAGCAGGGGTATAAAGGGGAGTATTTATGGTCTCTGATAAGAATGGGGAACAAAATGCGATGTGCACAAAGGCAAAAAGACATATGTGGAAGGTGAACAGCTGAGATCAAACGTATAGCGTAGTCTGTGGATAATATAAACGGTGGAAAAGCAAAATAATTGGCTATAGTAAATACTGAAACACCAACGGTAGAGAAGACTAAAAACAATAATACTAAAGTCTCTGTATTCTGCATGAAAACCCACATATTCTGATCTCGAGCACAGAGACCAGAAAGAAAGTAGAAGAGCCAAAGATAGATTCACAGTCTCTGTAGTGATAAAGTAGAGAGGGTAAACTGAACCGCCTTCTCGGCTATGAAAGAAAAATACCTCAGATCTGAACAGTCTCTGGTACACCTAGAAGCAGCAAAAGTAGATCTATACTCCATATGTCAGTATGAGAGACAAAGAATAGCATTGAAACCCGTTGAAGCTTTCAATCATCCTAGCAGAAGAATTAATAGTACGTTTTGATGTACGAGGCTTTCCAGCGCGATTACACTGTTCGTAATCCAATCACTGTAGTGAGAACAATGAAAAGATTATCAGAATCCCATAATGGATAATCATGGATTTATGTATAGACAAAAGGATTGTTACAACACAACTGTGAAAAATCAATTCAGATCTGAAAGTGTTGGCTGTCTGAACTTTATAAAATAAAATAGTCTTTTGTCTTCGCTCAATGGCTGTCAATTTATGATAGGGAGCATCTTTTGTTATGCAGGGTGCGAATATTGACGTCATACATTCAACAGAGTTTCGCTGAAAAGCTATTATACTACATGTTATCATTGTGAATTTCATCCATGATGAAAAAACTAGAATGTCTGGAGACGGAAATGCACGCACTACCTTCTACACGTCTTGATCTAGCTGGATAATCCACCACTCACCAAATGTCAGAGCACCAACAAGCGAGGGTGAATTAGCCGCAACTATCTATAGAACCAGCCATCGGTTAAAAGCCAGCGCGTTCTCAGAATGCAGCTGGAGTCAATTGAAGTAGACCACTTTTATAGATTCCCTGGAGAGAATGTCAAAGGGAAGTCCCTGTTATGTAGGCACAGGATCCCTGTGAATATTAATTTATGTTCTTGTTGTTCCCATGTACCTGTCAGTTCAATTGCCCTTTGTTCTTTACATAGATGACTAATGTTCGGACTAGTTTATGTACTTGAATATACTGAGAACTGCCTTTTAGGAATATTGTCAAATGCAGTAAGTTTAGACACTTTTTAGAAACATTTAACTGGAAGCGTGTGTTCTGGTGACACGTCTGAACATTTATCGCTGTCAGGCGGCAGATCTGTCCAGTACAAGTGTCCCGCCTGCACAGATTCCGCATAGAGGACCCTCCCATTGCCGCACACCGCGCTGTTGAGGGCTCACAAAATTCATAGCATTCACTCTCACCTAGTAAGTCTTGGGTATAAGTAGCTAAACTCGGCTTTCAAATATCAGCTCATAGAAACACTCGACATTTCAACTAAACTTTCATCTTGCCAGCCCACAATGAGGATTGTATTTAGGTTACATCCTGGATTTCATATGGGCATCACAATCTTATAGTGGATTAAATATTGACATGAAAAGAACTCCAAGTCGAGGGTGGTTTTGGCCCACTAGATTCAGGTCAACTATAGACTGTAGAATCGTCCCAAGGCCCTATTAACACTATGTAAGGAGGTCAGGGAGAAGGTCGTGGTTTGCTGTGAATGCAGTCATTGGCTGCTGGGCCTACTATATTCCTTATATGACAGTGAAGGCAGAGGGACAGCTCCATGCAGCTCTGTATGGTTGGATGTTGACGGGGAGTTCAGGTCACCTAATTATGACCCAGCCTTTGATATCCCTACATGGACTGTGTCCTTTGATTTACGTGCAGGTCATTGAGGTGTTCCGAGTTTACTACCTCTAGACTGGAAAATGAAAAGAAGAAAAAAAGAGATGGAAAATGAACGCGTCAATTATATAAAGTAACTGAAGCTTGTTTGCCGCCAACATGGCGGGCTTTGGTGATGCACTCTGGGAAGGCATGCTGGTGGTAGATAAGGGTGTCATGGGAAGTCGACGCGACCACTAGTGGCCGACCGGAGAATTAACCACGTCAAAATAAACCTCATTTTCCAAAGGCTGACAAAAGTTCCAACCTGTACCATCGGGTATAGCTTTGCTGAGGACTGTAGATGTCCCTCGATAGTACTCTTCTTCTGTTTGCATGTTTCTGACATTATACTCAGTACGTGTGTTTCTTGCCATGGGTAACGTGACTATGCTAGTATCTCTATTTGGATGGACTGGATGGTCCCTATATACCTCAGGATTGGGGATGTAAAACCACAAACAAACAAACTCTATTTGGATAAAGCGCATAATTATTCTTAAGTGTAATATGCACCATGGTTTATTTGTGTTTCATCTTTACCATGAATAAACAGGGGGTTTGCTCCCAAATCTGACTGACGTTAGTTAAATGATAAAGACGTGAACTTCACAACTGTCAGTGTCTTTTTCCTACAGGCTCACCCCATCTCCTCCTGACAATACCACAGACAAGAATACATACATGTTGGCTTTGTTTCACAGGCGCCCAACATTGGCATTCTCCCAGTCGCCGCATGCCCGTTTGTGAAGGCTTATAGACAAGGTGTCACGGAAATCATACCATGCCCATATTTGTTCGTACATGAAACGGGGTTTTACGAAATCGTATCGACGACCCCCGAAAACCATGCAGGCCTTATCAGTCTGTCATGTGACCATAATAACCACGTGTCCTCTGGTGCTATTGGTCGGCAGGCAGCGTCCCCGCGAAGCCATTGATTGGTCAATTGGGCAGAAGGTATTTTGCTGACAAGTAAATTTGGTGACGGCTGTGGATGGAGGCATTGTGTAATGTAGCGTTTGGATGCTGTAGGACTTGGTGGGTTATCTGCCACACAACAGGCAGGATCGCCCAGGGCGAGGGCCCAGACTAGAAGACGTCCTGAAAGGCAAAACAACGCTCAGACTGAACCAGAGGATTTCTGATCTTGTGTATCTGAATCAATCAGTGTATTTCTATTATAAGTCTTGTGTTACGAGTGCTGTACGTGCATATAGGCCATCCGTTCTTTATGGATGGCCCTAAGGAGAATGGAGCATTATGTTTGCAGGTGCATTTCATGGCATGTCCTTTGTGATAGTGCCCACGCCTGTAGATCGTACCTTCCCCTAGAGATTCCCAGAAGCACGTTGGAGTTTAGAAAGGGTTAGACGTTACTGAGTGGGTGTCTTGCTCATTTCCCGGCATCATTTCCTGCAAATCTCATTTGGCCGCTGACGTCTCGACGCGTTGGTTCCAGTTGCTGAAAACTGGTTAAGACTCGATTGATGACGCTATTAACAGCGTCCCTGTGACCCCGTGACCTCCAGACACGAGCACTGCAAATACTGACCGTGACCCGGAAGCAGTTTAGCATAGCTTGTGTGTGTTGGGGTGCACCCCAACAGGCTGTAAACGACAGGAAATATGTAAACATTCATGAAACATAGCGAGTGGATGCAAGGACAGACCGAATTTTAACCATAACATTTCAGGGATGGCAGTTTTCCACTTTTCCATAGAAATCCTTTTTTTTTATATCCAGCTTAAATTATTTGTTCTTGTATATATCAAACACCAATAAAACACCCTCAGCTCTATTCCATGGCCAACATTGATGTGTTTTTTTGGTTTGCTCTTTTTTCTGCCCTTTTTTTTCGTTCTGTTGAGGTCCCAAGAACGTGGTAGTTAGGTGAACGTTGTGTCTGTTTCTGCCACGTTTTCCAAACAACATTGATTTGTTTTCCAGATTTTCTCAGTTTCTCAGAGCAGTACATTCTACATAAGAAATATTTCTACCTTTTTCCTGACCCCAACTGACATCCCTGATTTACACTTCAGACGATGTATAAACACAAATCCTCCCAAATCCTCCCAACATAAAGCACCCGAGAGGCATTACAGAGAACTTCAGACAGAAATCACGGAGACTATTCACAGACATTGGACAGAAATTGCAGAAATTATCCCGACATAGATCACCAAGAATACCTCATAAAAAAAAAAAAGAGGAGAATCCCGACACAGAAACTCACAGAAACACGAAGGACGGGCAGCCTGATAACCCGAGGGACACTGAACAGACAGAATGACGAGACCGACACAAATACCAAACGCTTAGACAGAAAACATACGGGACAGCCAGAGCGATAATATAAGAGCATCCCCACTCAAAACATACACAGAGCTTCTGAAGTTAAGAGAAGGCTAGGAACAGCGAAACAGAAAACACACACACACCCAGAAAACACCGTAGATCTTCAGACAAAAGACTGCGATTTCTTATTTGTGTTGCTGAAGTTTGAAACTGCTGACGTTTACAGCCACTTTGAGAAAACTGCAAGATACGGGGTTAAGAGAGCTAGGAAAGAGAAGTATGACTCTGCTGCTCTTGTCTCGGTTCATCCTTAAGGAAACGTCACGTTTTAAAGAAGATACCAATTAGTTTTGGTCGAAGTCATCATTCTTCATGAGTTTAATGTAAAGTGATGTGAACGAGGCGACAGCCTCGTGAATATCATGTAGCACTCAAACGAGTTGGGGAACAACGAATTTGACCAAAATAAGTTGCTTTCTATATTTATCTCACCCCTGTACACACTATAAGAATGGAAGATACACAGGATATAGACCATGGAGAACGGACTGCAATACTGATGCAGAGATGTCAGTTTTCCATTTGTTAGTGAAAATCCATTTTTTCATATTCAGTATACGTCGTTTCTTTAACTTATGTCAAACAAAGGTAATATTGATTTAGCCTCATATATGCCAATAAAACAGTTGCTTGAACCTCTCCACAGACCCTTAGCCCCATGCCATGGCCGACAGGGATATATCTTCCAAGTTTTCCCGGTTTCTCTGAGGCAGAAAAAATCCACATAAAAATATTTCCACTTTTTTCCCTGACCCCCAACTGACATCCCTGGGCCGCATGGAGAACAAGTTCCCAATGTTAAACCTGTGGGACAAAAATACCAGGTCTGAGGTAATGTTTCATACACTCTCCCCACACATACCTCTCCCCACTCCTCCGTCCCTCATCCCCGGACAGATCGCCTCATCATGCCCACACTTATGTGATTAGAGACGCAACCAGGCCCAGAAGTCACTAATGAGGGGTGACGTCATTAAACGAGAGGTGACGTCATTATTGATGGGGTATTGGCTCGGGCATTTGGGTTGCAGGTCGTTAGGCACTCTGCTGATTGAAAGTGCCGTTTGTATTGATCTCTATCTAGCTCGCCTACCCCGACTCTACATTCTCCTACCTTGCCCCTCCTACTCCTCTTACCTCCTGTTGTTTATGTACCATGTCTTCTCAATCGTCAATCCTTTTTCTTTTTCCCTTTCTTTCGTTCTTTCTTTCTTTCTTTCTTTCTTTCTTTCTTTCTTTCTTTCTTTCTTTCTTTCTTTCTTTCTTTCTTCTACGTCCAATAGCATATCCCGATTTTTATCAGCCATCTGACCTTGTCCTTTTTCCTATAATGTATTTTGATACTGGCATATCTACCCCTTTATCTACCCCTTTGCTTCAGCCCTTCCTGCCCTTGTCCTTTCTCCTATAATATATTTTGATACTATCATATCTACCCCTTTATCTACCCCTTTGCTTCAGCCCTTCCTGCCCTTGTCCTTCCTCCTATAATATATTTTGATACTGTCATATCTACCCCTTTATCTACCCCTATGCTTCAGCCCTTCCTGCCCTTGTCCTTTGTCCTATAATGTATTTTGATACTGTCATATCTACCCCTTTATCTACTCCTTTGATTCAGCCCTTCCTGCCCTAGTCCTTTCTCCTATAATGTATCCCGATACTGTCATATCTACCTCATAGCTCACCCCATCCTTCCCCTATCCTTCCTGATTCTCTTATATCAACCCCATTACAACAGTCCTTCCTTTCCTCATCTGTCCTCCTATACCACACCCCGATCCCACCACAACCACCTCACCGCTTCTAATGCATGACATACCATGTTCTGCAGTTCCTGCTCCTTATGCTCTGCCCTCCCCCCTCCCTCCTCCCCGTCCTCCTCCTGGGTCCTCCCGGAGGCCTCCACGGCGTGGCGGGCGTGGCGGGCGCGGTGAGGGGGTTGTCACGCAGACCCTCTGCTCGTCTCATTTGGCTGTCAGAGCCAGACGGCGGCTGGGAGGAGGAGAGCGCCACTGGTGAAGTGAGATGGTCCTAGACTGGCTGTCTCCGGCCATCACTCATTAGTATGCAGCAGGGAGCGGGCTAATAACGCCGGGGATATTAGAGCTCGCTGCCGACCAGACCGCCTCTCTCCTCTCTCCTCTCTCCCTCTCTCCCTCTCCGGGCGGGATCAGAGACCATGTGATCGGAAGACACGAGTCATGTGACAGGAGAAGGAGGTCATGTGACCAGAGATGACAGTTTTCCACTTCTCCCAAGGAAATCCGTGTCTTCATTTCCAGCATTAAAAATTATTTTCTCTCATATGAAACAAAGATAGTATAGGTTGAGCCTAATACCTGACAGAAAGATAGTAATTTGAACCTCCACACACAGCCTCAGCCTCATTCTGTGGACAACACTAATGTGTTTTCCAATGTTTTCTCATTCTCTCTAAGACTGTAAATGCCATATGAAAATTAGTTCTATTTTTTTTCATGACCCCAACTTACATCCCTGGGTGACTGTAGAGTGCTCATGTGAACATAACTCTGAGGCTATGTGATGGGGATAAGGTCATGTGTAGGGAGATGTTGTGAATGTTGAGCAGCAGGTGTTAGGCAGGATAGCCCCATAGCATGTAGAAATAGGTGTCAGATGAGGATTGGGTGTGACCAGACATGAATGCCTTGTGACAGTATATGGTACGTATATATGAGAGGAGATGGGAGTAAGCTCTTTAGAAGGAAGGGTCAATTGAGTAGATGAGGTGGCTTTGTAATAATTAGATCACATAAAGGAGTTACGGTTCAGCAAGGAATGGCCTACATGACTAGAGCAGAGGCCTACATGACTAGAACAAAGGCCTACATGACTAGAGCAGAGGCCTACATGACTAGAGCAAATGCCTACATGACTAGAGCAATGGCCTACATGACTAGAGCAGTGGCCTACATGACTAGAGCAGAGGCCTACATGACTAGAGCAATGGCCTACATGACTAGAGCAATGGCCTACATGACTAGAGCAGAGGCCTACATGACTAGAGCAATGGCCTACATGACTAGAGCAGAGGCCTACATGACTAGAGCAGAGGCCTACATGACTAGAGCAGAGGCCTACATGACTAGAGCGAGGCCTACATGACTAGAGCAGAGGCCTACATGACTAGAGCAAAGGCCTACATGACTAGAACAGAGGCCTACATAGTGGGAACAAAGGAACTCGTGATAATAAGGAGGTATATTGATCAGAGAAATGTTTCCTGAGAGAAACACAACACACATTGAGATAAGTCAGATCATCAGCGAGGAGCCGAGACCTGACCTTTAATCTCCACTATCTAACTACAAAGGACATCCAAGCAATGAGACACTGATAGCACCAATCAACTGCTATAAGACTGTTCCAGAGTTTGTCATCAGATCTGCTTTATTCTGCTCATTGGATATGGTCTGCAGACTGCGATCTCCTGTTTCTGAATTTCGAAAATTATTGATTCCGCATGGTGGGAATACTGTCACTGGACGAATGTTCCCCGACAAACAGTACTGAATGTGGAGAATCGGTCGGGGTGTACCTGAAACGGGGAGAACGGAGACACGTAAAAAATGAATGCAGTGAAAGTGAGAAGATACTTTTTCACTGTATCGAGTTCAAGGAAGTGATTTTTTTTCTGTCACAGCCTGTGCTCAACTGAATCATTCACAACAGAAGCCTTCCAGGTGTATGTGTTGCGTTCTGTGAGTCCCACACATTTAAAACGACATGTATTTTACAAACCCATTCTCCAAGAAGACTACTGTCATTATGATAGGTCACACAACAGGCCATTAACTTTCTCAGATTGCTATGTAATATCTTTTGATAATCTGCGATATTCTAAATAGGCGAAATGAATATTAGTATTTAACAAATTCCTAATAGTTCAGATGATTTTATAGATGAATGACAGAAATTATATTTCAGAATGTGCTCTAAGAGTAACTGCACCATCAATCTCAAGTATTACAAATACTTTTTGAATTTAAATTAATTATGCTTTAGAGGATTATGGAGGGGTGCAATAGGACACCGTTCATCATGCGGTGCTGTGAAAAACAATCTAAATAAAACACTCGCCCATTTCCTTTCCAGTCCTAGAATAGTATCGGCTAATGGTGTGCATCCTGTTTTTTTACCTCATTCATAATATCCAATAGTAAAATGGAATCGACTCTGACAATGATAGAGCTATAATGAAGGGGTGTACTTCACTGATGGGTCTTCGTCAGTTTGTGCTTGTATCCTACCCCTAATAAAAAACTCCATAGGCTTAACATTGGGTCACTGTATTCGGTCTGGAGTTCAGAAAAGTGAAAAATATCGCTCTAGTGGGATACACTTGACAAATGACGTCATCTGTTAATGTAGAAGTAATTTAGACGGACGGGGTAGGATAAATTCTAAACAAAACTCGATTTAGTCGTGTTATTGTTCATCGCACTCCAGCAAGATCGCGTATTACTGCTCTCGGCTTCGCCTCGTGCAGTAATACGCGATCTTGCCGTCGTACGATAAACAACAACACGACCAACTCTTGTTTGGTTTCTCCATAGTATCAGTACTTGTCTCACCAGCCTCTGGTTACCTTATCTCTCATTCCACTGTAGTCTAGACATGCCCTCCTAGAAAACACACTGGGAATTCAGGTTTTTCTCCCACTCATTCTCAGGTGACGGCAAAGGTGACGAAACGTGTCGTGACTTTTTAGCTGAGAAACCAGAGCACGTTGTCTAAGGGAGAAGTCCTACAAGCGACCAATCGATAGTGCCGTGGGTAGTGGCCGTGCAGTAAACGCTGTACTCTAGTTCTCAGAGATGTCAGTTTTCCATTTTTCCATACAATCCACTGTTTCATATTTAGTCTATGTAATTGTTCTTCCTTGCATCAAACAAAGATTACATTGATTTAGCCTCATTTACGCCTATAAAACAGTGGTTTGAACCTCCCCTCAGACCCTCAGCCGCATGCCATGGCCAACAAGGACATATTCTTCAAGTCTTCCTGTTCTCTCGTCGCAGAAACATCCACATGAAAAATATTTCCACTTTTTTCATGAATCTAGAATGGAAACCTGGAATAGATACCTGGACATAACAAGTACAGGAAATATACCTTTTCAAAAATCATGAATCCTTATGTGGCCACTGGAGCCTACCGAAAATAGGGACTAGGTCCCTAGTAGATCATCTAGGATGTATAAAAGCTTGGGGGAAAATAAGCGTGAGCAAAGAAAGACAGGAGCTTATTAATCTAGGTATATTAACAGCATGACCTCTGGTTACTTGTTATATTACTTACATAAACAGGTACTATAAGTATTCACTGACCAGAGCAGGGGTATGTTATAAACAAAGTCAGACTCTACATATCATACCCAGTTCATACCCATGTGGATCCATTCAGTATGTACACTGAGTTATCAATAGCTGCTTCGAGGTTGTGCTGCCCATGTCTCTACTCCCCTACACATATCCAAGTGGAACATACGAGAGAGCCTTGGTGACATTTTCCTGACGGGTTTGAAGGTCCAGCCACCACACAAAGACTGAACTTGTAAAGTGTCATCAATTATCCAGCCTTGTCATTGAGCAGGGACTGGCACAGAGCCGCCGCCTGGTGAGAGAAGCGGATAACAGGGGAGCGGATTACGTGTATGTGAGAATAGCCGCGACCAGTCAGTCACTCGGCCGGCCACTGACTCGGGCCCCTGGTCATACCGACCCGGTGTTAATAATTCAGCAGACACCCGTACTGCACCTAGCGGCCTCATTGTGAAACACACCCCACGCACCGCCTCCGCTGAATGGATGGGTGAGGGGGGTGGGGGTGGGGTTCAGGGTACTGGTGGTTGTAAGGCAGTGGAGGGGTGGGATAATGTCTAGGTAAAGTATTCTCCATTCAGGGGTGAACAGCTGTTCTATATTATTAGGCGAGGCACAATGCAGTTAGGGAACCAGCGAGAAAAACTGAACTAAATGTCTGGATCCAAGAACCAGCAAAGCTCCAGCGGGAAACTACATCTGAAAACACAATTGTAAACTAAGATATGCCTATTTTGAAGGTTGGCAAAGACAAATGGGTACATATTTGTCGATTCATTTTTGTTTTCATGCATGTCAGATGGCGGCCAGTGAGAAATGACAACCCGGTGGAGGGCTCTATGGCAAAGGAACCCGGCCCTGTTTGGGACAGGGCCGGGTACACTGGCTAGATAATGTCCAGCATAGGCCAGGTGAGGACTGGGTTTAACACAGAGATGCTCGTTTTCCATTTTTCTGTGGGAATCCACTTTTTAATATCCAGTATATAATATTGCTTTTCATTGTGTGAAAATAGGATGACATAAATTGAGCCTCATCTACACCGATAAAACAGTGGTTTTAACCTCCCCACAGACCATCAGCCCCATGCCATGGCCGAGAAGGAAATGATATCCAAGTGTTCTCGGTCTCTCTGCGGCAGAAAATTCCACATAAAAATATTTCTACTTTTTCCCCTGACCCCAACTGACATCCCTGTATTAACATGAGGGACAGGACTTGGGTTGGGAGGTGGGACTGGGTGGGAGGGAGGGAGGGAGGTCAACACAGGGTAGAGTGAGAGGGTGGTCGGACCGGACTGGTTTAGTCAGCAGCATGGAGTTGTCCCATTACTTTAAGTCTATATAAGGAATAAAGTAGACCGAGTAGCCAATGACTGCATTCGCAGCAAACCCCGACCTTCACCCTGACCTCCTTACATGATATTTTCTAGCGCCTTGGTAGGGCTATACAGTCGAGAGTTGACCTCGAATCTTAGGGGCCACAACCACCCTCTCAGAGTGGGGCCGGGCGGGACACACTGCAGGCAGGGTGAAGGAAGAAGTGCGATGTGATTGCGGAAGGTGGTCTTATGCAGGGCAGGTGGAGGGTTAGATTGGCCGCCACCTCTGTCTCCACTCTGTTCTGACTCAGAGGCTGGTCGGGTTGAAGCCCACACGGTATCTGCAGTGTGCACCTCAAACCAAGTAGGTTTTGTTCTATGTAGGATCTAAAAGCAGAACTATTTGATAAGAAATATTCATAGCATATAACTTGATAATGGAGGCTATCTTTTTATTTAGTTTAACTTTAAAAAGATAGACACAAAAGAAAAAAAAAACATTTGAAAGTGACTTCAAGAGTATGAAATAAAACATTCTCCAAACACCAAAAGATATCTGCAGGGAGAGTGCCAGACACTTCCAGTGGGTCAAGGTGGCCAGGAATTTAACCCGACCAGAGCTAACGTAGTGTAGCTCTGATGGCCAGTTGTTTGGTTCAGTTGGGTGCTTTATCGCCAGGGTGTTTTACACCACGGTCATATCACAGCGAGATCAAGTCTGTGAGATAAGGATGACAGACAAGCAGGGAACACAGCAACACGGCTGACCCTCGAATCCCGGACATGAGATTCTCAAACCAACAAGCTTCCTCCTGAACTACACTTGGCCCCCGCCCCCCCCCCCCCCCCCCCCCACACACACACAAAAATAATAATAATAATAATAATAATAATAATAATAATAATAATAATAATAATAATAATAATAATAATAATAATAATAATAATAATAATAATAATAATAATAATAAAAAAAAAAAATTAAAAATTAAAAGAATAATATGTACACATAAAAAAGGCAGGTGCACATGGCAGGGCAGGGCAGAGCGAGCAGAGAGTGTTTTAGGGTACGAATAGAGTCTGGATGTAACGAGACTGCTTGACAAGATATGATAGACAGTGACAGAGTAATGTTTCCATGGGGAGACAACTGTGTGAATGCAGTGTGTGCTGCAGAAGATCGATATAAAGATTCAACAGAATACTGATGGGAGATGCATACAAAAAAATAGATAAAAATGTACAATACATGACATTTTAGGGCAGTTTGAAGATGGGATAATGATAGGCTGAAGGATTAGGCTGTAATGTGGACGTTCTTAGCGAGGTCTATGTGGAGACTAAAAGCTTAGTACAGAGGACATTGTTACTGTCTTAGGACATACATAGGACATTGTGAAGCCTTACCAAGACTAGGCCCAGCCAGAAAGAGCAGAGAGCTCAACACTACCCAACACCATCCCCACAGTATCACACAGATTCTAAATTCACAGCCACCTCGAAAATAAGACTCCGGATAAGAAACCTAAGTGCCTCCGGCGGGGGATTATTTTGAAAGAGGCGGGCTCGGAGGCGGCCGATTATTCCTGCGAAGAGGTGGTCACCTCGAGGGTGCAGAGCGCAGTGGGGTTGATGGGGACTCGGGTAGCGGGTGGATACACCCCCGTCCGCCGCCGCCTCCCCCGCGCCGCAGTTCACTGCTGGGGGGCAGACAAGTCTTTATCATCGTAGTAGGTTTACCTCCTCTACCATTTCATTTCACTGGGAATAGAGTTCTCAGCGGGATCCAATCTATTCCAGGCCTGGCCGTCTTGATGTGCAAATATAATACGGGGAAGCGCGGGGCGGCCATCACAGGACGGCCGCGACAAAGCCCGTCTAGAGACGGCCGGGTCGACGCTCTCCCTCTCCGGCCACGCCCATTAAGTCAGCCTCCATCCCTGCCCCGTGCATTCCTTCACTGTTCCTCCAGCCTTGCTCTGCAGTCTATATAAGTGCACAGTCTCCCTCTCTCTACTTTGTTTATGAACACGTGCCAGCTCTCCATTTGACCTTCCTATGTACTGACAGCTCTCCATTTGACCTTTCTATATACTGACAGCTCTCTATCTGACCTTTCTGTGTGCTGGCAGCTCTCCATCTGACCTTTCTGTGTGCTGGCAGCTCTCCATTTGACCTTTCTGTGTACTGACAGCTCTCCATTTGACCTTTCTGTGTACTGACAGCTCTCCATTTGACCTTTTCGTGTATTGACATGTTCTCCATTTGACCTTTTTGTATACTGACAGCTCTCCATTTGACCTTTTCGTATACTGACAGCTCACCATCTGACCTTTCTGTGTACTGGCAGCTCTCCATTTGACCTTTCTGTGTATTGAAATGTTCTCCATTTGACCTTTCTGTGTGCTAAAAGCGATCCATTTGACCTTTTCGTACACAGACAGCTCTCCATTTGACCTTTAAATATACTGACAGCTCTCCATTTGACCTTTTTGTTTACTGACAGCTCTCCATTTGACCTTTTTGTATACTAACAGCTCTCCATTTGACCTTTGTGTATACTGACAGCTCTCCATCTGACCTATCCACATACTGACATGTCTCAATTTGACCTTTCCCTGTACTGACAGCTCTCCCTTTGACCTTTCCCTGTACTGACAGCTCTCCATTTGACCTTCCCTGTACTGATATGCTCTCCCATTCGAATTCCATGTAATAACATGCCCTCCTTCTGACCTTTCCATATAATGGTCTGCCCTCCATCTGACTTGTCCATCTGATAACATGCTCTGTCCTCCTCCACTAGTGTGATGAAGTATACACACCATTCCTGGTGCTTTGGTATTATATATGAAAATTCACTCACACTCAAACATTTTAGTATACTTTTCATTGACAATCTGATATTTGTATAAGATAAGAATCCTAAGGGAGGAAAAAAGGAAATCCGCAAGTCTGAATAGATAGCTCCTTCTTTTTTAATGTACTTTCTCCTCTTATTTTTATTGCGCTATGCATTATGCATCATATTAAATGAAAAACATACCAATTCTATAAATACATCAACCGTTGAAACTACGTTTGCCCAATTAGTTGGCTGTATGCGCCGGTTGATTGATATGACATTGCCTATCGCGGTCCTTTCCGCCGGGTTCCCTGCACTCTGTCATTGAGACTGACTCCCAGTTGGCTACACCGCCCAAAGGTCCGCTCCCCGTAATAGAAATTAAACTGAGCGGAAACTAAAACAATTTCCGCAGCTTGTCCGTCGTGTGTTCAAGGATCGGAGGGAGGGGGCTGTCGCTGGGGACGGGAACGGGAGGGTGGACGGGCACGAAATGGCTCTGAGGTTGGAGCGGCGAGACAGCGGGATTTGCGGTTGTGCTGAGTTCACTGCTGTTATCTGAGGTGGACAGGCGAACAGGCAGTCTGTGGCCTGCTGAGTTTACCCTGGTAAATTGGTGTGGGGAGGCGAACAGGCGGCTTACTCCATGTACGGTATCAATGATAATGAGGTATCATTTCTATGGATGTTGGATGTTCTCTCAACCAGGTTCTTGTCAGGGCCGTCAGCCTTAACCCATTCAGAGCCATAACAGAAAGTAAAGCGACAGTAATACATCAATGTGATGGACTATAGAGGAGACCTATGAAAGGTTAGGGTCAGAGCTCTTATCCCATCGAGTTTGAATCGGATAGTAATTCACAAGGCGAAGCCGCGTGAATTATGTAGCTATTCAAACGAGATGGGATCGAGCCCTGACCCTAAACTTGAATGGGTTTCTGAATTTATCTCACCCTTCACATTGACTAATTGGCTAACCTTTGTGACCTAATTCCCCATTGGATATATTTCCTAAATATCTCATGGGCGTTGGATATGAGTTCCCAATCTTAATTCTATGGAGAAAAAAAACCAAGGGTGAGATAAAAGAGAAAGAAGAGATAGATGTCTGCTCAGTGTTATCATGTTGGAGAGAAATACTGGATATTATCAGGATTTGGATATTATCCGGGGTTTTTTTTCTAGACCTCACTGGTATCTGTGATTAATGTTTAATGATATTACTCCATGCCCTCTTTGGCTGACCTCTTGATTGACCAGACCCAGAGTTCCATTGACCACGACCACTTAGTGTCCCCGTCTGGAGTTTCAATGACCACCCTGCCAGCAGCGATCAGGCATGCTGAAGCCACTTAGCACTAAAGGATTTCCCGGAAAAGGGGTTGGGATGGCTCTATTGTTAGTCAAATCGATGGTTCGGTAACCCTAATAGGACAAAACACGTAGAGTAAATAGATTTACACGTGGTTGTGCTTGCCAAGTCCCCTCTGTCCTGTGTGGTTAGTATCAGCAGAGGTTTGCCAGGCTGAATGTGATGTCGAGGATACTTTATGGCCTCAGACCTTCATAACTAATCATAGAGACATGTGTATTCTTGTTTTATCCTACCCCTAATAAAAAAAACTCCATAGGCTTAACATTGGGTCACTGTATTCGGTCTGGAGTTCAGAAAAATTAAAAATATCGCTCTAGTGGGATACACTTGACAAATGACGTTATCTGTTAATATAGATGTAATTTAGACTGGTGGGGTAGGATAAATTCTAAACCAAACTCGAGTTAGTCATGTTATTGTTCATCGCACTCCGGCAAGATCGCATATTACTGCTCTCGGCTTCGCCTCGCACAGTAATACGCGATCTTGCCGGCGTGCAATAAACAACAACATGACTAACTCTTGTTTGGTTTCTCCATATGTAAAGGGTGAGATAAATTCAGAAACCCATTCAAATTTAGGATCAGAGCTCGACCCAATCTCGTTTGAATCGCTACATAATTCACGAAGCTTCACCTTGTGAATTACTATGCAATTCAAACTTGATGAGACACGAGCTCTGACCCTAAACTTTCATAGGTTTCCTCTATAAGAACAATTATTAAGGTGTGCTGTTTTAAACGAAATTCCTCCGACTGGTCGTTGGCTTTCATTAAGATGATACTTAAAATGATGATGGTTTTCTGGAACAGCCTGCAGCTGGTCTTTTACCCTCATTCAGGGCCACCCTGACAACCTGAACGTGCGCCAAATTCTCAACTAATCATTAATGGCAAACCTGAGAGAGGATTAACCGAATCAAATTCTCCAAAATTCTAACCAATTTCACAGTTTGCAATGTTGGTCTTCTTGTTGAATATCAAAGCAGAGACACCAAAATGTTGCCAGATTTGTGCATGCCCTTAATGTCACACCTTATCAGTTGTGGTTATACATGTTTTTGTATACATTTAACAAGCCATATACGATGCCAATGTAGTTATGAGTTTGTCCTTCGGAAAATTTTATTTCAAACATGGAGGAAAAACAATGGTTTCACCATTCCATCTTAACCCTCGGTGATTCTAAATTACCCATGCCCTGTGGAGCATTAGTTATTTCATTGGCGAAATATTATAAAATTAATCGGGAGGAGAACATAAGTAGAGCACCTGCCTGCATTAATTAATCAAGCAATTTCAAGCCATCGGGAGCAATGAATCCCAATTTGTGCGTCCAGGTTTCTCGCATGCACATCTTCAAGGCTGAAACCAGCCACTCTCTTGTAAGCAGATGGGCTTGTGGCTTCATTCGGAACACCATAGTGGTTTCATTATGCAATCGGGCATCCATAAAGTATTTACGCAGAATTTCCAAAATTTCGGACCCCTACCCCCCAGCCCTACTCCCTATCTTGCATGCGATAGAACAAAAAAGGGGCATGCGCAAAATTACCAAAATATTTGATACCCCCCCCCCCCCCCCCCCCCCCCCCACACACACACACACACACTCATACACCTCGTTGCGTACATGCTTTATGGATGGCCCCATGACGTTCTATTAAAGATGCCAGTTTTCCAATTTTCTCCGGAAAGGACTGGGAAAGGTTGACCGGACAAACAAAACCAAGACTATCACTGACATCGGTGTGTGATATTGCATCATTCAGGTTTTTACCTCACCCCGGTATTTTTCTCCATAGGCTTAACATTAGGAACTCATACTCCACGGCCGTGAAATTCGTGTACCCAATACCCAATGGCTAATTGGGTGATTCATTTTATCAATAAATAATGTGAGATAAAATCAGAAACCCACTCATCTCGTGGGTTTCCTTCTACACACCCCATGCCTCTTTTTGGCTATATGTTATTTTTCTGTTGTATGATGCTTGACATTGCCTCATTTAGGCTCATAACCTATACGTGGTGTAGAGGTATGGTATTCACAGACAGTGTTTCTTGTCGTTGCAGTCGGATGTTTACATGGGTAGTGGAGATCAAGTCGTGGATGATGATTATTCTGGGGCCGGCATCGACGACGAGGACTCGGAAGGTTCAGCAGGTGAGTCATCGAACCCGCTCCCATCTCGTGTGGGAAGTAAAAGAACTCTCACCTCGGTAAATGTGTAGGGGTGAGATTTCTACCTGAATTCATCACATAGATTCGATCACCACCCTAGTGGTGTAAAAGAACCTTGAGAAAGTCTGGAAAGGACCTATAATGGTTGACTGGACGTAAAATCAAACCAAACAAACAAACAAAACAAGCTCCCGTCTCACCTGTGAAGTCAACCTTACCACATTAAACGGAAACAGAGTCTGCCATATATGGTCACATGCAAAGTAGTTTGGCACGCTAAACGGGAGCGTAAAACTTTTTTTTTTTTAAATTAAGCAAGCTCTTTCTTTATTTCACATGTAATACATACATTCATTCTTTCCTGAATGTATACTCATGATTTTCTGTCTTGATAAACATGTTAGTACATGTATACATTCATACTTTCCTGAGTGTACAGTCATGATTTTAGATCTTGATTATCATGTTAATTCAAATATGAAGTATAGAGTTCAGCACCAACCATAAAATGTCAGCGTAAACAAATTTTGAACGTATATCTGATAAAAAAAACTGGCAAATCCACTGTGGCGCCATCCATATCGATTTATGCAGAGCGGTACAGACTTGCATATTCAAATCCATGAGCTCAACATTTGCATCTCATTTGATGAGTTGCAGATGCTGCAGGCTTTGGTATGGCATTAGATGCAACGCAGCCTTTTGCACAGATATACTTCCAAAATCAGTTTGTTTACGCTCCCTAAAATGAAACCCTGTTTTCGTGTATAACAGGATAAAAATGGATACGTACAAGATGCAGTAATGGAGACTAACACCTGTTAGTGTCAGAAACTATTTTCACAGGTAATGCAGACCTTCCCTTCGCAGTCACAAACACCGGTAGACATGGGAACCTATTTCAAAACCTGTATATCGCATAGTCTTAGCTTAATCTTGTCCAAAGATGTTTACATAAGCTTTGGCAAAGTCTTGAAAATTCATATAGATATTTTCAATATGATAACATTAATAAATATGAGGCAAAAGCGTACACGGATGACAGTCGGTGTGGCATAATCAAACATTCACGGTGTTTCTTTGGATTTGATATTCGATATAAAAATTCGAGAATAACCAGAAATCTTTGTATATTTTCCATTTAATGTAGAATAAACCCCACGTCTGCCATGTCGTGTACAGGGACAGGTAAACGTGTAGCATTAGCGGTCGTGATTGATCTGCAATATAAAGTAAGCCAGCCCTGGTTCTTGCTGTGCGACCGCGTTGTGTCCGTCCGTAAATTGCTTTCTTGTCCAATCTCAGTACCAGAACCAGACACACGAAATGTCCCTCGCTCTCTCTCCGCCTTTCCCCCTGAGAAATACTGGTGAAATATATTTTCAGCCACATAAAATTCGATGCAAACAAATTATCGATTCACTCATGTTTGCGGATTGCAATATCTCTTCTTTACAAGCAATATAAACATCAATAAGATGAGTTTCCAAAAGCTCATATCCCCAATCCTTGACTATTGGTTGCTATATATATTTTTTTTGGTAAGGATCAGTTTGACTCGATTGCAATTATACATATAATTTCCAGCTGCATTTACTTGTTTGCTTCCGTTACGTCTGGAGCGCACATTTCTGCATGGCAGAAGTGTTGTTGAAAGGGTTTTACAAAGATTGACTAGCGAACGATGGGAACTATCCGGGTCAGTCCTAAACAGAGATGAGGAGGTCCGACAAGACAAGACACCTCCTGATGTGAATATTCACTCTGAGCTGTCCGTATCCATTTATGCGCTATGATTATCCGATTAGACCTATTTCTATTTAGGCTTGTTTGTACAGTGCAAACATGCGAGTGAAATGTCCTGACCAGTTTCCACTGGGAAGCTATAATACACAGAAGGACTTCTCTAAATAGCTGTAATCTAGTCCGCAGTTTTCATGTCTTGTCCGCTGTGAAGCTCTTTATAATTTACTACAACCTGAGTCTCCTTTAAGGAGATAGCATTAGAATGAAACAGAATATTTGGCGTTTTACCTGTGGTCGCGGAAAATTCATACCAGGTGAGGCCAGACTTTAATGGGAAAAGAATGTTATATAACTCACCATAGACGCGGCCATCCTAGATAGGTAGGTATATATATCCGTCTATAAATCGACGCTTCCTGATTTTCTCCTCTGTTAAAGGTGATTTCATTTTCCAATCGATGGATATTTCTATTCATCACATTAACTTTTGTTGTTCAATTTTGTTATGTCAAGAACCTTATGGTTTAACGAGTTGCTTTTCCAGAGTTTTTTTAATCTTTGAAATCATTTGCTGCAATGGTTTGCTGAATTTATAGCAATTTATCTTAATTTTGTTAAATCTCTTCATTGCTAGTATATTAGAAGCATTTGAATACGATGGAAAAGCAACACAACACAATCATCTCTCTGTGGTTACCTATCGTATATAATTATGCTCATTACATTTCTTTTGTTTACTATAGTTTCATCCTTGCTGTTATCCAACTTTTCCCTCCCAGTTCCCTACAGATATTTTGAATTTAAGATGCACAGATTTGCCTCACTCTGCTATTTGATAGACACTGCACATTCCGCTATTTCAAACTGTCTCTTGGTGATTTGTAGATCAATTTCACTTACCATAGTACACAAAGAAGTGCTTCAAAATATCCTACTTACAATCTAGCGAGCGACGACCCGTGTCAGTTTTTTCGATTTGTTACTTACACCTCTTGAATTGAATAGGGAGAAAACCGGTATTTACGCGTAAGTGTTTGATGTGATTGATTAACTAAAAGTCACCACTAAATACTGAGGTTAAAATTCTGATTTAAAAACGTGCATTTTGCTTGAATCCTTGCTCGATAAAAGCTAAAAGCATTTCGGCTATTTGGAAAAATAGATTGGTTCAGGTGGAAATTAGAACAGTTTTAGAAGGTTGGATCTAAATTTGATTATGGAGTGAATACGAGTAAAAGAATATGTAAACGATATTTTTCCGTATAATCTACAAGTGACCCAAGGGTAAGCCAGTGGGATGCAATATTAAAAAGAAAAAAACCAATATGACACGCGATATAGACGCGTAATTGACCTGAAAAAGTTTGCAAGTGTAGGACAGTCCCTTTGTCCTCCTCAAAAATCACAACGTTTAGGAACTTAATTTCGATGCTAATACTGTCTATATTCACAGTTGTATTCGTGAGGTACCTCGCTTCCCACTTTAAAGATATTTGTGCAGAAAAATAAACAACTCCCCCAACTAAACTGCACTCTGGCTTCATATGTAATTAAAAATTTTGAATTTTGAAACAATAATCTACACTAGCCAGTATAAACTCAACTTCTAGATCCGGCAACAAAATTTCGTACAATTTAGCGATATTTTGTAGCACTTTGAAAATAGACAAATTTGAAACTGGTCCCAAAAGGTGGCGATGGCGCCGAGCGACGCCTACGTTACTTTGCCTCATCTTTCATCTCGGGGAGCTCCCTTTGGCCGTCTGACAGGCCACAAAGGAGATCTCCCATTACAGTCATCAGCGATTAGTTTGTGAAACTAGTTTGGTATCATTAACCGTCTCCTAATGGCTTTCGTACCTAGGGCCAAATACAGACGACGAAGACTCCGAAACAGGCTCTGGAGGTTAGTAACCATGGAAACCGTGACGTCATACAGAGTCTAGTCAAGGTCCTGCCAGATATGTCAGAAACCACGAAAAATCACAGAACCACGAAAGATCACAGAAAGCCTAGTGGGGCACAGTACTAGACATAGAAGAGCCCTGGTATATTCGTGAAATGGCATTTTTTTGGGATGGTTTTCGTGAGGATTTGTTTGGCAGGCCCTTGATGCATGAAACTCGAAAGATGACGTTACACAGTGTTTCAGTAAGAGACTAACAGAGAACAAGACGTAGATAATAAGCATCATCATTTAGCACGTCCCACCACAACCCCCGCATGATTAATGCACACACAGCTTCATTTTTAATTGAAATATCTTTTGATTAATGTCTACCTTTACTTTTTTTCTCAGCAACATGAATATAATCTACTTTGCTTGATACTCATCATAATTTTACATTTTCACCTCTTCATGCGATTTTGATTTTTAAGTTAATTTCTCAGTAATTACTGTAGTATTCATTTGGTTTCTTTGGTTAAAGCTATACTGGAAGCTATAATAAAATCCCTAAAAAAACCTGATATACACCTACATTTTTGAGTCAAGTAACGTCCCCCACCGAGTTCTCAATTGTACGGTAAGTGTTGATAGTCAAGAACGATAAGTTTTCACAACAGTATAATTTAAAAAATATATCAAAAATACTTTAAAGCTGAACGACGAAATTGCATCTTAATCTCTCATGGATTTTCTGATATTCCAACATCATTGTGGATGACTTTTGTAAAAAAAAAAAATTAAAAAATGAAAAAAAATTTTTAAAAAAAGATAAAAATAAGTATGAAACTCGCCTTTTATATGTAACAGGATGAAAAAATTACAGCCAAGATTAACTCTAAATATCATCAAAGGCGGTAGTTACAGTGGCCTCTCCATGGGTCTCTGGATGCCTGGGAATGCTTCAGCACGTTGATAAGTTTCTGGTCGAGCGGCAGCATGCTCTCCGCGGAATGACACCCTGGTTGAGACCGTTGTGCTTCGGTCGACCACCAGCTCGAAGCTGTAGGCACTGACTGTAGTCGTAGTACAAAGGTGTGGGAACTAATGGATTAAGTTCAAGCCGGCCCCGAAATGCCTCGATTGCCTGCCAGTGGGCCATAGTTTGTCGTAGTTGTAGTTAATACGTAGTGATTTAGTCCAATAATAAAACTCAAGGTAAGTATTTCATTGACGTGCCTGCATACTGTCTTGATTCTGGCCTGTTCTAATGAATTTGTTTTTATATGCATTGAATGTTACTTCATTATGCTATCGATGTTTTGTGTTTTTAGATGGGCTTCTTTTGTCCAAAATTTCGTTCGCCGTTGTGATAAACCTTTTCTAGGCAGCTGGATGTGAATATGATATTATTGTTTTTACACCTGTACATGCAGCTATATAAGATAAAATAATGTTACTTTGTGAACTTTTGGTAGATTGTAAGTTTGGGTACGGTCGGCTGGGTAATATCAGTCCACGAGTCCTTTGGTCTGTTATTATAGTAACCTTCACAATCAGGCTCAGGGAAGGTGACTGCTGTGGATTAAATAGAATCAAGATATATATGTAAAATGTTCAAATACATTAGAAGAAGAATAGTGTGTTGGTTCTGAATTCAGGATTGATATGATGTGGCATTAACACATCTATGGCAAGTATGGTTATAAAGAAAATTGGTTCTGAAGTAAGTAAGGGGATTTAATCGAAAATGACCCTCCTGCTGCTGGTTTTCTCTATTTTTACCTTACCGGGGATTGCAGTTTTCGGTTATCTCCCGAATTCTGATTGTTAATGTTATACTAAGTATTTATTATATTAGAGAAAGCTAGACAAGCAACAAGCAGGATTCTGAAATATTCTGGCTTTTTTTTTGTTCTGGACCTCACTGGGCATCTCTTTATGTCCCTTTTCTAAATATCTTGCTCCTTTCCTATCATTAGCTCCCGCGACAAGTTATCAGTCTATGAGTGTCAGTCGGGCCTGCATTACGTCCTGCTCGCATGGTCTAGAGTTAGAGTGAACGCCCACAAACGTCCCCCACTCTCTCCCACCCCGCCGTGACGACCAACACGGCCACCAGGCGTCACTACCAGTAACCGTCACGCCTGATTGATCCTGTTACGCTCCATTAGGCACCCCTCCTATTGACCCCATTATTAGGTGGTGCCTCATCGATCACCTGACCTCTGCCCGACCTTGACCCCTTTCGACGGGCACTGAGACTGTGATTGGAGAGGGGTCAGCGTCTTGAAGGGTTGGTCACGTGGTGCTATCACTGACTGCTTGGAGTGGAACCCAGGAAGACAGATTTAAGGGCCTTTTACCAGATATCCGCTCAGCTGTTGGGGTAAGGCTTAGCTCCCTCACTTAGCTGGCATTGACGAGCTTAAAGTGTATTTTTCTTTGCTCCTTGCAATCGTGATATGTGGATAAGGAATGCATTTTTTTTACGAGACGTGGCATTTAACACCTCTGGCTAAGCCAGATGCTAACTTCAGAGATGTCAGTTTTCTATTTTTTTTGCGTGGAAATCCACTTTTTCATGTTCAGTCTATGTAATTGTTTTTTCTTGCGTCAAACAAGGATGAAATTGATTTAGCCTCATTTACGCCAATAAAACAGTGGTTTGGACCTCCCCACAGACCCTCAGGCCCATTCTCTGGTCATCAAGGACATATTATCTACGTTATACCAGTCCCTCTGAGGTAGAAAATCTACATGAAAAATATTTCCACTTTTTTCCCTGACCCCAACTGACGTCCCTAAACTTGAAAAGTGACCTTTTCCAGTCAGATTGAAACGGTTGATATACCTCCAGGAAACCAGTGTTTTAGAACAGTGAGTTTAAAGCAACCAGCACGACTTAGCATATATGTTACACTCTCCATGCACTGAATACCGCAGGGGAATGACTGGACCCAGCATATTTTAAATTCTGAAACCAAATTAAAAAGACGGTTTGGGATGGCGTCGAGGTTTTGTCCGTCTCGAACTCTTCAGGCACCATGGAGTTTCGCCAATTCAACCTATGCGACGTTGTCCAAAAAAAGAATTGATAGGGGAGAAAGGATGCATTCTCAGTGGTGATAGGGAGTAGTCTGGGGGGGGTACTATTGACCCAACAGGTGTCTGATAGTGTCAATGATAATATTCGGTTAGAAATATTATTTTAGCAATTAGTATGTGCATGAACATTTGGGATCTCTTTCATTTTAGTGACCTTGACATTTAACCTGAGATAGAATTGTGATGCTGAAAGGTCTGCAAGGAAACAGCACCCCCACTAAAATGTAGAGAGTCCCTAGAATCAAAATCAACTCTGATAAACCATTGTGGCGAGCCATTAAAAAAAATCCTAAATTTGGAGATCTGGTCCTGTATTATTATAATCTCTCAGCTCCATTAAGAGTCTAAATACGTGGCTAGGGTTTTCACTGTTTGAGCTAAAAAAAAGAAAAAATCTTAGCTCCATTAAGCATGACTGCCGCATGACACTTTCTCTACATCACTCTGGAAAGTAACATGATCCTACTGACCTCAGGTACAAATATAAATAGAATCATATACCCAAAATACCAAAGAAGGTTAATGTCAGTTGCTGTATGATGGGGGTGGGGAGTTAGCTCAGTGGTTAGAGCACCGGACTTGTAACCCCAAGGTTGTAAGACTTTGTGGGTTCGAGTCCCAACCCTAGCAGTGGTAGATTTACTGCTAAAACAAAGGCCATCCTTCTCATACCATGTCTATGTGGTGCGGGAATTAAAAGAGCTCTCACCACGGTAAATGTGTAGGGGCGAGATTTCTACCTGAATTCATCACATAGATTTGATCACCACCCTAGTGGTGTAAAAGAACCTTGAGAAAGTCTGGAAAGGACCTATAATGGTTGACTGGATGTAAAATCAAACCAAACAAACAGCTAGGTGACGATTGTTGTGACGTCAGAGATGGCGTCACCCATCAGGTGATGGCTGACGGTGTGGTGATTGGCGGCTGAGGTTGGAGGCAAGGTGTGGTGGGTGATTACGTTGATTATGGGGACACACCCTGAACAACAGGAAGCGCAGATAAAAGATTCACTGGAGAGCTGGCAGGATGACTGCAGCGGCTGACAGTATACGTCAGGCCGGAGATGAGATGGCGAACATAGACCCTCGTTGTGAACGTAATAAACGTGACTTATACGACGTGCCTGCTGATGTAGACGCCAATCCTCGTCTTTGTCGCCAAGATACCTGTATGCTACAGCTGGTAAATCCTCAAGAGCCGCCCACATGAATTCTAGGTGGAAACCTGGTTCATAATGCGACAGTAACTAGCACGCTTTCCCCACGAATCCCTAGCATCACTGTGAGAATAATATCCGGCTGTTAAACAGAAGGTGAGCTGTGGTGTGCAATATCTAATTACAGTTGAATTATTGTATGATGAGCCTGTGAGATTTGAATTAAAAAGAGTCGATATTATATTTGTTTTAATTTCATTCTCTGCGAAGGCTTACGCTTCGGTACTGCAGCTTTAAAAGTGTAGCTGATTATAATGCAGTCTTTTGGGGATGCTGTAGATGCTACGCAGTTGCACTTATAATGCTACATAATGTATTATAGACCTTCCGAAACTTTTTCACAATCTGAATCATAAAGGAAGCCACAATATGTGTTAGCGGTACTCGGGAAATCACAGAATATGCTTGAGAGCACAAGATACATTAAGGACTAAGGAGAGAGAGTCTATGCCATGATTAGGACATAGGTGAGGCTATAGATGAGCCTCGGTCACTGTGCCTACCCTTCTACCTGTGCTGCCATCCCTTCACTTAACCCTCGCCCTACACTCCACCTCAGTCTCTGAACAGGACCTGTCAGGTGTTAGGGGAAGTCCAAATGTTGCAAAGTAGTTTTATTTCCCTAATCAAAGTCTTAAGCAAGTCTAGGGAGGCTTCAGTATATGTGCGAGATACAAGAGAAGCCACAACATACGACGGATACACTAGAGAAGGCACAGCACATATTATAGACTTTATAGAAGCCACACAATGTGACACAGACTAGAAACTCATATACATGTAATCTATAAAAGACGTTGCGGAAGGCATAGATTGTGTATGTAGACCTCGCAGTAGCTGCAGTATCTTTCTAAAACATTGGGCAGGCCAATAGCTCTACCAGAGATGCTGGGGAGGGCAGGCAGTGTTGGCGGTGATGCTGGAGAAGCCCACACGGAGCAGTTAGAAGTGCTGGTAGCTGGTAAAGCCCGGTTCCCACTAAGCGATTTTGGGGCATTCATCGGGCACCTGTTGGCGACTATCCAACAAAATTTCTAGGAATTTGCCGAGTCACCTAGTGGGAACGCAAAATGGCAAAATCTTTGCCGACTATTGCCCTACCCCCCGTTCTTCGGGCATGAGTCGGCAACTGGATTCTCGCTTACAAGGGCACCAGTCTCTTGCGATTAAATTTCAAACATGTTTGAAATATATCAGGGCATAGTCGCCGACTATGCCCTCCCACCTGCTGTGCGACTGCGGTTTCCCGGCGATTATGCCCGGCAGTAGTCTCAGGGGCAGAAATCGCCCAGTGGGAATGGGCCTTAACGACTGCTGCACTCTGTGTGGTGTGGTGTGGTGTGGTGTGAGGCGACGAGGGCGGCGGGTCCCTGGAGGCCTGCGGGTAAAAGGCCGGCAGTGAGACGGGACCAGGCCGACCTCGTTAAGTAAAGCCCGGCCAATCGCTGTCCCCACATTCACGTCTACAAACGTGTTTAAAACCTTGTTAGATGAGAGCAACTCACTGCAGGGATAGAGCTGCTCGTCTGCGCTGAACCAAGCAAGGTCCGGCCAATGGAGGCACAGTTGTTTATCTCACCCCTGGTACAAGTTTAGTCATAGGAATAACAACTGTTTTTTGGGGTGTTTTTTTCGGTTGATGACAGAAGTGCTTTCGCCACGTTTTCCTAAATCCCTAGGAATAACAACTGGACAATTGCTGTGGATATATATGATATATGTTATTGCTTGTGGCAACAGGCTTTTTTTATTATCTTGACTGCTAGGTTGAAAGTCTTGTATCTGTATCGAAGATTCTTCTGTCAATAAAACAATTTAGGGGGAAAAAAAATCAAAATTATATGCAGAGATCTACCGTGTAAAGTGACAATGCGATGCCATGGTCATGGCAGAGTGATGTCAGATGACGTCATTAGTAACTGGCCAATCAGCGGCCAGGATTTGAGAAGTTAGGCAAGACATCAACATGGAGCTTTAACTTGATTTGCATAAGCAATTTGAATTATTCTGATATTACGATGCCATTTCATGTCCTTGAAAGGGGTAAGATAAATCCAGAATCGTACTCGAATCGTCAAATAAACAATACTCCACTTGTTTGGATGGGCTGTAATCGTCACTCGGCTTTGCCTCGATGGCAATTGCAGTGCATCCAAAATCGTAGAGTTGTTTATTTATACAATTATCGATCCTGTTCTATGTAAATATTCGTAATTTATAGTGCTGTTAGGAAACATGTAGATATATTCAAATTAGGGAAGGATATCTGCATAATTATATGGAACAGCTGCGAAATCACAGAATCTGGCTCAACCTTTTACGGTACATTTTGACCTTGGTGTTTGCAAAAGATTTGTCCGAACTCAGTGTGTTGTCAATCAGTGGTCAAATTTCATTGGGTTTACGTTGGAGCAATCGGATTTCTGCGACCAAAAGCCTCGCCTGCTACTTCCATTGGGCTGCAATTCAACTCAACCACTTCCCTGTAATGATGGGCTCTAAGCTGCTCGGAGCAGCTCCTGAAGGGTCGCTTAGCCTTGACAGCCTTGGTGTACAGGGTATAACAACACCGTGTATACTATCATGCAATAACAAACTTTATCCTACACCTCATATAAATCTCCATAGACTTAACATGGAGTGTGATATCATTCCGCGAAAACAACTCATGCCATATAAACAATTGTATGAAATTTCGTGACATTTCTTGATAATAGCATTTATGATTCACTCACCCTTCCATCTTTTATAGTGTGCGGCATACGGTATGGGCCTAAACCAAAATAACAATGAAAAAGGCGTATGGGTTGTAAAATATGTAGATTTAGGGAGGAAATGAGATGGTACAAAGCTCAAATATGCGCGAAATGCTTTCTAATTACTCCCGGTCTCTACATTCCTCTCCCTCAACCAGTCTCAGAGATTGGATACGAGCCTTGCAGCAGCGGTCACGATACAGTGATACTGAAACGTGAGACAAAGGAGCAGGAGAAAGAGCACCATAGAGAAACTACTTTTACAAATCACGCGCCTGAAGAAGTGTCAGAGCAATCGTCTTTACTGTAACGGCAGTCGATCTGATGGGTGGGTGAAATATTAGGCTGGGGAATGGAGGGTTGAGTTTTAAGTGGTGTGTTTGTCGTGGAGGTCTCTATCTCCACCAGAAGACTGCATGAGGACGCCCCGGCAGCGACGTGTGGTGGATTCCTATCGATTTGGAGTCCGTTGTTTCGGTCGAATGCCGTGGGCCTGGCCGTGTTAAGGCCCGTTTCCATTGGCCGACGAAAAGGGTGTAGATTTTTTATATTCTCCTAATAGCCTATTTCCATTTTGGGTCAGCAATGCTAAAGGTCCGTCGGTGGTCCCTGACTGTATATCGGGGATGACCAATGGAAATTGGCTATTACGAGAACACAAAAAAATCTACACTCTTTTCGTCGGCCAATGGAAATGGGCCTTTACTGAGGCCAGGTCCCTGTACACACACACCCATACCCCGGGTTTGTAGGCTCGGAACTGCGCCGTGTTGACTGCAAAAACACCCGCAGGGACAAAAAAAAGGAAAGCCCAACAATTTTACCCAAATCCTAGGGAAATGAATTCAACAATACTGTGTGAAAAGCGAATATTGACCGGCTTTAAAAAGTTGACTTTTCTAAAAACAACAACGTATTGTATTGCTTTTAGTTGCCGTGCTGTAAAAAGCCAGAAAGCCAGATGGGTCAGTTTTTAGTGAGGATTGTTAGGTGGGTTATTTTGCCTGTGTTTTCCTCCATTCGGGGCACAGTGCTGCAGGTTTTGAAGACCTGTCAGACTGTGAGAGCCAGCAACGGTGCAGCCGTCAGTCTGGAGCCTTGTGAAGGGGAAGTCGGCAAGTACAGTTTGCAGCTCATGGCATGTTTAGCCATAGGCCTGCACCAGTTTGCAGCCACTGTATCTGTTAGCAGTAGAGCACTGGACTCTGTTGATTCGGGTCCCACTGCAGCCACTTTTCTCCTTCAACCCCAGCAGTGGTAGATTTACTGCTATATCAAAGACCAATCCTTCTCATACCATGTCTATGTGGTGTGGGAAGTAAAAGAACTCTTACCTCGGTAAATGTGTAGGGGAGAGGTTTTGACCTAAATTCATTTCATAGATTCGATTACCACCCTTGTGGTGTAAAAGAACCTTGAAAAAGTCTGGTGAGAACCTGCAATGGTTAACTGGACGTTAAATCAAACCAACAAACAAACAAACAAGCATTTTGCACCTTGTATCAGAAATATATATATCCCGGTTTCCTATTTGAGCAGCTGTTACTGCTTTTAAGGAGACTATCCAAAGGTATATCCCAGATGTCTTCATTTGGATAATATCTCAATGCATTTATAGCCAAATTTTCGGACCCAGACCAAATTGCACAAATAAGTTGTAAAATTTTACCCGGGCCTTTGCGGAGGGGGGGGGGGGGGGTTCGTTGATTTTTTTTGGATGTGACACTCAAGACTCCAGTCACTGAAGCTATACATGTACATGTACGTCTCCTTACCTTTAATATATAAATATACTTGAAAACTAGACTTTGCACCTACTGCCAAATCCAATTTGCAGTCTGGCAGGTGGGGAGGTTACTTGGGGTGCTGGTCAGACTCGGGTGGTTATCGAGCCATTCCCACGTCGGCCGCACCGCCTTGCCACCCACTCCAAGAAGTACTCCATCCTAGTTGTAATCACATTTATTTTTGTGGAGATTTAAGTGGCTTCCTCTCGTTCATCAGACTTTTTCGGGGTGTTTTTATTTTGGGAGCATGTTCGCCCGGTGTTTACAGATCAGATCTTCTGCTCCACTTGAACTCACCCGTCAACGAGTCCAGCGGATTAGATTTAACTGACTGCCCAGTGCAGGTTCCGTATCCCACCGCCCTGCCCGCTTTTCAGTAAAACCAACCACTCACCGTGAGACGTAACGGAGCCCGCAGCCAAACGGGATGAATACGAAATAGTCGTAGTAAAAGGTCGATCCCCCGGGATTGCCTGGTCCCTGCCAAGCATAAGTTCCCCTCCCACTGTGCCAAGGGGAAGGCAGGATATCGGGTCGGAGAGTTGGGAAGAGGTGAAGGACGCCAGGCGGGTGAATTGAAGACTGTGCTGGGAGAATGAACATGGAGGCTTGTATCTGGCAGGAACATGCTTGGCTCATCAAGATACCAGAATGTCGATGTGACCCACTTTTTATTAGCTGCTCATCCTTGGCCACCAAATCACGTGACTAAATCCCATACGGCATGTGTTCAACCAATTTTTTTTCTTATTTCATAAAAAAAGGACGTTTATTGGAAAATAAATATTGAAAAGAAATACTTTATCAAAAAGTACCCAGATTTGATTTTGCAGCCAAACGTCATATTGGATTTCAGTGACGGCTGTGATTTTCTTGCTGAGATGCCGCCTGTTAAGCGGGCATGTAATATAACACGGAGTTTTTTTGTATTTTCTGTAAATCGATCTCTTGTAGACTGACGGGCACTCCAGGGTGAGCTCAGCCTCTCCGCTTTCAGATCGCTGCCACAAAAAGAGAGCCATCCACAGAAATAGTCGGGTTTGCGTTGGCACCGATTATAAAGACAGTTATGATACGAGTTTCCCGCAGGCTTTCTGGCGTCCACTTCAAGCCAGAGCTTCATGGGACTTGACATTGCATATGTTGAATATGGTTATATTTCAAGCGTTAGTTTGATATAGACCCTATTGAGGTATCCCATAATTCAGTCTATTCACAAGTTCCGATTTTCGCTGATTACCGACGTGGTATGGTGATAGACCCTTACCCGTAACCCAGAATTAATGCAGTTTAACGGTATTCAGAGATCTTCAAATTGAAATTCTGATGCCAGAAATGGAAATTTCAGCTATTTCTACATTGAAATCCGAAATTATATTCAGTTTCTCCAATTATAAATAAGAAAACTGTGGTTTATGTTGTCTTAGTGTGCCAAGTCTATCGATAGCGGAACTTTGCTTTACCCGGGGCGATAATCGGGAGTTTAGTAACCTCTGGAGGCTCTATGGGTAACGAAAGCAGCAAGCATGGACCTTACTGGGTTTTGGTTGGTGGTATGGTTTCGTCTATACATCATTAGACACTCCCAGGTTCACACGGGAAGGGTCATTGCACCAGCGATTATGTGTTCCCTGGACTGGGCACTAGCCATGGATACTTGAGTCTCAAGGAAGGCATTCTCACGGGGGGGAAATTGCAAATCAGAGATCATGTACCTTGTGAAAGCTAGCTTGTCTGAGACTATGTACTGGGTGTGTCCTTCTATGTGAATCAATCCACCATTTTCCCTATAGACTGGGATAACTCCATTTAAGCAAAGATCTTTGGACAGAAGGAAAATCATCGGAGACTGGAAAAAAGATATGAAATGCACATTCTCAAGTACATGAGTCTCTCCGTGTGTATCCCGCTTAATGTATCAGCCAATGAGCATGTAGAAAACTGGGTCCTTCCACCTGCCTAGATGAAAGGTGATGCCTTCTCCCTTCACACTGTTCCCGGTAAGTGCCCTTCGGCTGGACTTGATGCGCTGCTCACGCCGCTACCTTTGCCAAGCCCGTCCCTCAGTTGATTGAAGAGTGGCGCTCTTCTGCTCGCTCCCGGGGAGAGAGCAGCCACCCTCCTGCTCCTGCACAGAGTGTAGGATGCTTACCACTGTGAAACCGACGTTTATACCATTCTGTGCCACTATAGTCCCTATCAACTAGTCTTGTATTATCCATCGTATACAAAGTCCCCATTGAAAATGTATGGGGACTCAGTAAACCACCACCCATTGTATAGAACCTGCCAGATACCATAACTGTGGTATACGGATTCAAACCTGTGGTATACGACCTCAAAACCATGGTATATGGGAAAAATAGTCCCTTTGTGCTATAGAGCAAAGAAATAGTCCCTATCGCTATACCCTTTAATATGGCAATTACTGAGTTTAATTTATTCGAAATGATGGATAATAAATACAACAAACGATGATTATGTGGACATGCGGCTCTGTAAACCACTCGAGGGTTGACGTCGTAATACACTCGCTAGCGCTCGTGTATTACTACGCGTCAACCCTCTCGTAGTTTACGGCCGCGTATCCACAAAACCATCGATTATTGTCTATGTACTCTCTCACTACATGATACTCCGACTGGAGTTTACTGCTTTATCCTACCCCTAATGAAAAACTTCGTAGGCTTAACATTGAGTCACTGTATTCAGTCTGGAGTTCAGAAAAATGAAAAATATCGCTCTAGTAGGATACACTTGACAAATGATGTCATTTTTTAATGTAGAAGTAATTTAGACGGGCGGGGTAGGATAAATTCTAAACCAAACTCGAGTTAGTCATTGTTATTGTTCATCGCACTCGCGCAGTAATACGCGATCTTGCTGTTGTGCGATAAACAACAACACGACTAAATCTTTTGGTTTCTCCATAGTATCAAAGGCCAGTTGTTGTCATACCATGCCTATGTGGTGTGAGATCACCTCTTTAAACAAAATGCTGGGAACTAGTAAAACATATGCTCATTGATAGGAGTGAGTATTCTGAATTATTCTACTGTATGGTAGAGTGAAATTCATGTGGTCTAAGGTTGTATTTCCATTGTCCCTCTATTCATCAAGATTGAAGTAAATCTACCCTCTTTGTACTATTGTGAATCTCACTGTGATGGGAAGATGCCAAGGCTTAGATCTATATGGTACAAACCATCAAACCACCCTGACTAAACGGACTACTGAGTACACGGTGCCAACTGCCAGTTTTAAATTCTCTGACTTGAGTCTTCTTTATTATCCCCCTAATATAAAGGGTCCATATTGAATATACCCGGTATAGGAACTCTGCATGGACATACCTGGCACATGCGCATATGTTGTATGTTCTTGGCTGCAAAAATCAGCGCGTACAGAAATATAGTGCGCATGAATAAAATAATGCATAACTAAACTGAACTAAAATCGGCACAACACCAGTTGGATAAAAGGTGGATGATAAATAAAATATAGACTGGTTTCAGATAAAAAAAAGGGGTCGTATGCTACTGGGAGTTGACCATACGTAATATCCTCGCATAAGCTCAGATGATACTACACATCAACTCCTCGGAACAAATGGCCGCTTGTACCTGAAACCAGTCAATATTGTGTATATATACTCAGCCTCATTACTGAATCCGCGCAGTGCTCCGCCGGATATAGCACTTAGACCCTGCACCGCCCCGCACTTACCTGATAGCCACGCTCTCATTGGTCAATATTCTCCATTTGTGTGAAGCTGTCCTTTATTGGTCAGTCAATCTCGTGCTAATCACGAGAAGAAGCGAGAGGTCAAAGGTCAGTCTATGGGTTGAGCTATTCTCTGAGATTCCATAATGTGGATATAGAATTACGATCTAAATGGAGCTACACGTTTTATGAATAGACCTTTCTGCTGACAGTGTCATGTTTCGGGACGATTTGGCGCATTGAGTAGAGTGCTGGGGTGTAGACATAAGGTCTGCATTTGAATCACGCCCCCACTGATTAGCAATTTGCCTTCATACGTGTTACAGTGGCTGAATTTGCGTCTAACAAACTCACCCATGCTATAATTCTGGACGTTGGTACGGACAAAGACCCGACAATTGAAGGAAACCAACCGTCAAAGAGAGATCTGGACTGATCACCATACAAAGATACATTAAAACAACCGAGCCTAAAATTCAGGTGATAAGAATTTGTCTAAAATTGGTTCTGCTATGATATGCTTGAAAATTTGAAGAGCAATAAATCTACAGACATAGCATGGTGTTGGGTGAGCGGTAATTGAGATATGATGATAGCATATTAAACCAGGTAATGCTCGTACCTGAGACAGGTGAAATGTTTATCAACGGCGGTACGTGCGATATGCAGCGACAAATTAGTGAGCCCAAAGTTTACCAAGTCCAACTTATTGAACAATAAGCCTGTACGAAGAGTTCTAGAGTATGGTAGCAGCACCAGGTATTCCTAAATTCACATACCCGTAGCTTACAACGTATCCCAATCGTTTGAAATTGCATTTTGATCATTCCAATTTCAACAATCCAAACTGAGTTTATTTAAAAAAAATATATATCAAATTACAATGTTGATGCTGATTGTGTTTGTAGGTAGTTCGGAACACTTATTTCAGAAACTGATTCCAGGGCTACACTTAAAAGAGTGAACGTTTAGAATTCAGGGAACTTTGAGCTAAATATATAAAAACTATCCGTAGTATGCCAGAGAAGGTTGATGAAAAGCAGACCGTGCACTGCCGACTGTCAGATAAAACCCTGTTTTATGTGAGACTGACCGATAGGTTACCTCCACTAAGAGGGCCGTCTGCGAGGAACGTTTTTAAAGAAGACAATCTTACTCTTAAAAAACTCACCCATTTACCTACATTTTGTAACTAGTAGGTCTTGGATGTTTAACCCAGTACCATGCCGACTGAAGCTTTTGGATGAAGTTAGTGGTTTCTGTGTGTATTCAATCTACCCAATACTTTTGGATGAAATATCATTTGAAATTAATATCGAATCTAACACACCAGGGGTTGAAGAGTTAGCTTACTGGTTAAGGCACTGGACATGTAACCCCAAGGTTGTAGGACTTGGTGGATATGCTTGCATGCAAGCATAACTAAAGCGACTGGGGTAGGGGGTTGTCTCAGTGGTAAAGATCACTGGACTTGTAACCCCAAGGTTGTAGGACTTTGTGGGTTCGAGTCCCACTGCAGCCACATTTCTCCTTCACCCAGCAGTGGTAGATTTACTGCTATATCCAAGGCCAATCGTTCTAATACCATGTCTATGTGGTGTGGGAACTAAAAAAACTCTCGCATCGGCAAATGTGTAGGGGTGAGATTTCTACCTGAATTCATCTCATAGATTCAATAAAATCCTCAAACCTTTTAACCCAAAGTAAGTCTAATAGATCAGATTGGACCCAAACAACCAATAACCAACTAGCACAGCAAGGTATTGATTTGTATGGTTATTTTGAGTAATATAGCAGGTCGGTAAAGAGATGGCACCGGAAGATAGTACAGAAAACCGATGGGCGGTCTGATCAGTGAGTAGTATGCTGATTGGGCCTGGGTCAGGGGCCAGTGCAGCATGGTATTGGGACGGCCAGGGGCCAGTAAAGGATCCCCGTAAATAAAACAGTCCCAGGAAAGGGGGCACACAGGAGTCGGTGGATGTCTCTCCGACTGGCCCTACTTGTCATTCACAACACTTGCTCGTTCCGCCATTTATATGTGAGTCAGACCCGTTTCCGTTGCTGCAAATGAAATCCAGTGTGTGGTACACAAAGAGGCGCGACTGGTACCAGCGAGGTGAGGCAGGGCTGATCTGTTACTAGAAGGGGGCGCTGCTACCTGGTGTGCACTGCATTGTAGAGTCTAGCGGAGATTGCAGCATGGGGATCCCTGAAACACTCCGTGTCGTACAGCGTTTGTACAGTTTCCCGTTAGAAAAAAAGCAACATATATAATCAAATTAAAACATTTCAATTGCAGTTTTTGATAATATGGGATAAAGAAATGCGTTGAAACTTTTTGATATAGAGGAAATGTTTTGATGGTTGGTAAAGGTCAACCTATTTAAAACTTCACTCTCGAAGTTAGATTAGATACTGGCTTATGTTTCCCTCTACACATCCGCACGAAATCCCACAACGGGATCACCAAGTCTCTAACTCTTGGCGTTTCTCCCCCTCCTTCTTATACATATATACATTCTTTTTAACCCCAGTAGATAGCTGGCGGTGGTAGATAGATACTAACAGTAGAAGTATTAAAAGAAAAACCTCAGCCTTGGCGACCTGCTTTCTCATTGCGCCAGTTATTGCACTTCTCACGCCAGTGGGTGCGGAGGGGTGGTGGAGTGTGTAACCCTGACGCCGTGCCCGGCCTCCCCTCGCCCGCCGCCCGCCCACCCCGCCCCGCCGCCCGCCCGCCTACCGTGAGCTGCTCCCTATTGGCGCCCAGCGACCAGTTGGGCCAACTTAGCTAATCCATGTTGCTCATTAATTGACACCGCCTGCCGCCCATCGCGCGGCCATATCATCAACACTGCAGGCGCGGGTCAATACCACCAATCAATACATGCTGCACAGCCCCGGCCCGTCGCCACCGGCGGCCGGGCGAGCAGTAGTGAGCTGCTCCGGACGGTGCTATGGTGATGAGCTCGTCCGGGCTGGTTAGGGATGTCCCAAGTGCAGCTCATCTAGGTAATGTCTGGTATGGCTCATAGACACTGAGATCTGCCTCGTCATGTGGAGTGACACTCTAACTTCTAAGTCAGCTCATCTAGTTAGGGGTGTGCTATAGGATATGAGCCTCATTAAGATTAAGGTGGACTTATATATAGGTACATGGTGACTGGGTCATCGATATGTATTGCTATCTCACCCCTGGTATTTCTTCCCCATAGACTTAACATTGGGAACTCGTATCCAACGCCCATAGAGTATTTAGAAAAGCATACTCAATGGAGATTATGTCCAAAATTTTAACCAATTAGCTAATTTGAGGGGCGAGAAAAATTCAGAAACCCATGAAGTTTCTGGTTAGATCTCGATCCCATCTCGTTTCAATCGCTACATAATTCAGTGGCTTCGCCTTTTGAAGTATTATTACTATGCTATTCAAACTCTATGGGACACGAGGTCTGACCATAAACTTTTAAAGGTTCCTTCTATACTCCTGTATTATATACATGTAGGCCTAAATATGATGATTATTATATGGCCCACAGCCTACCAGGGTAGGAATATGTTGCGCTGTGTAGCACGCTGTACCACAGGCCACTTGGTCAGGGTTCGAGTCTAAGGCTGAACAAAATAAGAGGTGCAGCTTTCCAGGTATTTCTGGATTTCTTGTATCTTATAATGTACTAAATTTGCAACTTCTCAGAGATAATGAGTACGGATTGGGACAAATTCCGGCTTTCTTTTTCTTTGTAGACATGAGTGGCATTTCTGTGATGTGTTTCAATGCGTGTCTAATCTATGGTTCTCTTGTCACAGAGTTAATCTGAACGCTAGAGGTAGAACTGTCATCACCATGACTCCTCAATTCAGGATATGGCTCTTGATAAGTAGCATATCCATAAAATGTTTCATTGCGAGCCGAGGTTGGCTGAAACAGTTGGGAAATGGTTTGATGTATGTAAAGCTCTGACGAGTAGGTCAAATGGGTCAAAGAGCATTGCGGTACGGTTAGGATGATGTACTTACTCACGTGAACGGGTGATTTACCAAGCGTGGCTCATTAGACTAGTCTAGTTTATATCATGCTATTAGATGGTATTATCCCTGGGTAGTATACTTTATCATACAACACAGAGTTACCTTCTGGCAATATTTTTCCTATTGTGGCAGAGATGACAGTTGTTTTCACTTTTCCGTTGAAATCGTTATTTTCATTTCCAATTCTTAAGATTTTTCTTTCTTGTGTAAAATAATGAAAGTATGATTTGAGCCTCATTCACGGAAATAAAACAGTGGTTTGGTTCTCTGCCCACACCCTCAGTCCCTATCCATTGCCACTACTGATGTGTTTTCCATGTTTTCTTGGTTTTTCTCAAGGTATTACATTCCACATGAAAAATATTTCAACTTCTTTTACTGACCCCAATTTTTTTCCCTTTTTTAAAAAAATGTTTTTATTTTATCCTGGAGGATCTACTAGGGAACAAGTCCCTGTTTTCGGTAGGCTCCAGAGGTCACAGTATAATTTGCTTTGTGAGCCTGTGTAACAAGTATCTGAAGACAAGTGTTTGACCAATCGATGTAGTAGTACTTCCAGCATTCAGAGTTTAGCCAGGGTTCGTACAGAGCCTGGAAAACCTGGAAAAGTCTGGAATTATGCTGTTGGGTTTTCCAGGCCTGGAAAAGCCTGGAATTCTCACAGGGAGCCTGGAAAAACCTGGAAGAGCCTGGAGAATTTAGATTTGCATAAAAACTATTTTTTTAGACTGAAATTCTGGACATTCTTAGCTTTCCTTTACTATGGTACCCGACTGCCTATGAAATTTCAGTGACTTGGATTAAATAGTTCAAAAAATCCTTTTTACTAATAATATAGCATGGTTTTGATTGTTTGTCTTCATATTTCATTCACTAGCTAGATGGTATTGATCCACATTGTTATGTGCCTGGAAAGGAAATATTGGAGCCTGGAAAGGCCTGGAAAAAGCCTGCAATCTTATTGGGCTGTCCATGTACGAACCCTGTTTAGCAGACATAGCTTTTGACAGACAGACAAATAAACAAGCAACATATGAATATATACAAATGAATAAATGATGGTAGACTGATCAGTCGCTGCATATCTTATTTACAGTTGTGGGTGGGATTTATACTTACATTCTTGTGTATATGAGCAATAACCTTCTGAGTTAGGTGCGCCTGCGTGAGATCTTATCGTAAAGATTGCTACGCCTGTGTTAAAATCAGACCTAATTATGTGTGGCTAATTTAGCCCGAACAAGCTTGCATGTGTGACTAGTCTAGATGGGTTGGCGATGTAGTAAATGCTGCGCCTGGGTGGTGGGATACGCCTTCATTGTCTGGCTCATTTAAGCGAAATAAGCCTGTAAGTGTGGCTCATCTAGGCACTACAGGGGGTCTAGTGAAGCTCGTTTAGGTGGAATGGAATTCTTTCTACGGCCACAGTGGACTGGACGACTCGAGCTCGTTGAGGTGGCGTGGGGCTCCAATAAAAATACACCAGCAGGATAAGAGTGAGGCGGGGGAAGATGTGACAAATTGTGTCGGTGTGAATAATTCACATCGTGAATTCCTATACGTAGGCTCGACTGAATATAGAGCTGGTTTTTATCCGATTTACCGGAATTGGACGGCTGAAATGTAATCTCCGGGCCAAGCTTCATAAGACGACTGAATCTCTGGCGTCGGGGAAAGAAAGATTGTTAAGCTCAGCCGCTGCATAGTAGATCAGAAACAGTTAGCTTCCTGATCAGCAGAAAATAGGACTCAGGACCAAATTGAAATATTATTGGTTGATATTAATAGCCTCTTGTTGGTACTCCTAACCAGTAATAGCCATTTAGGGTGAATATTTAAAGCAAGACTTGCTTTTGAGATCTTTGCGAGGTACTCTGTTTGCAATCAGTAATGAACCCAATGAAATTCTCGGGTCCATTGCTCCATAGCTAGGGCAAGAATGGCTGTCTATCTTCTGTCCTTTATCCTTCACGCTTTGCCTGTCTTCTGTCCTCTGTTCTCCATACATTACCTGTCTTTACCTCTATATCTTCTGTCCTTTGTTATCCACGGATTCCCCCTCTTCAATTCTCTTGTCTTCTGTTTCCCATATACAGCCTGTCTTCAACCATCTGTCTTCCTGTCCACCGTGCATTGGCTGTCTTCAGTCATCTGTCCCCTTGTCCTTCGTTTCCATTCATTACCTGTTTTCAATTCTCTGTTTTCTCCCTGATATCTATCCTCCAGTTATCAACTGCCTTCAGTCCTCTATCTTCAACCTGCTCTGCGATTTTATACATTGTGTTTTCAGTCTTCTATCTTTTCCTTGTCCACAATACATTGCCTGTTTTCACTTCTGTCTCTTTATCCTCTATCCTGCATACATTACCTGTCCTCTGTCTGCCCCCTGTCTTCCTTCTTATATACATTACCTGACATAGGTCCTATGTCTTCTCCCTCTCCCTCGTTTTCCATACAGTCCTCTGTCTTTCTCTCCTTTGTTTTCATACATTACCTCTCCTTTCTATTCCTGTCCCTCACTCTCCATACATTACCTGTCTCCAGTTCCTTCCTGTTCCTCACTCTCCATACATTACCTGTCTCCTCTCCCTTCCTGCCCTTCACTCTCCATACATTACCTGTCTCCAGTCCTCTTCCTGCCCTTCACTCTCCATACATTACCTGTCTCCAGTCCTCTTCCTGCCCTTCACTCTCCATACATTACCTGTCTCCAGTCCTCTTCCTGTCCTTCACTCTCCATACGTTACCTGTCTCCTCTTCCCTCCTGTTCTTCCTCCTCCGGGCCCTTCCCCTGTCTTCTGCTTGTCTCTCCGTGGCCTGCACGTGACCATCACGTGATCGATCCCTGCCCTGCTGCTCTTCATTTTCTGTCACGGCTCGCTCCACAAACGAGCCGTTATCTGATGGGAGGGCGCAGATAAGGAATACCGGCTATCATCCCGCCCCTCCCGCCCGCCGCTGATACCAGATGAAGGCACTGACACTCAGCCCCTGGCCGGCCGCCCGGTGTAATGCCCGATTCATACTGGGCGATTCTTGGGCATGTGTGGGGCTTCAGTCGCTGACTTTGAGCACAAACTTCTGGGAATCTCCCATGCCACTAAGTGGGAACACAAAAATGCAAAATCATCAGCGACACTTGCCCCACACCCCATTGTGAGTTCATGAGTCGCCAACTCAAGTCCATCTCAAAAAGGTACTGGTTTCTTAAAATTTTATTTTCAAACATGTTTGAAATTTTCGGGCCGCTAGTTGCCGACTATGCCCTCCCATCTGCTGTGCGACTGGCGTTTCCCGGCGACTATGGCGGGCACCTGTCTCCGGGGCAAGGATCTCCTAGTGGGAATCGGCCTTAGGGTGGGGAGGCTGACCGCCCTTGTCCCCAGCACCACGCCCACCTCCGCACGCCGCTTATCTCGAGCTGCTCCTGGCGAGCTCTGAGCTGCTCAGAGCTGCTCACTCAGCTCCCCGCCAGCAGTATCAAGCCAGTCTGATGGACTGCGAATATCACAAGTTTTATCGCTAAATGTTAAAAAAAATTTTTTTAATCTTTATTCGTTGAATTCTAGGTGACCATTTGTACTGGAGACGCTTACTCAGAGATCCCAGTTTTCCATTTTTTCTCTGAAATACATGTTTTTTTTGTTTTGTTTTTTATGAATTTATTAGGTCATAATAAACAAAGTACATTGGTATCGTTCCACGCTCGGCTTGGTCGATCTTCCGCCTGGTCCCACAACGGTAGTATGAATTGTACATATATGTTTCTAATATAAATATATATAATATAGATAATATTAATTGACCCTCAATCATATGAATAGAGTAGTAGTTTGAACCTCTCCATAATCCTCAGTCCCATACCGTAACTGACAGTATTTTTTATGTTTTTTCGGTCCCTCGGAGGCAGCACATTTGACTTGAAAATATTTCCACTTGATCATATTTACCCCAACTGACATCCCTGCTTATTAAAAGCAGTCTAGTAGCAATGAAGTCTCATATTTTTAGCAAGTGACCCTCATGAGCGCCCTCATGGGTGAATAATGTACATTAATAAATTTACTTCAATTAAAAAAAAAGGAAATACATATATAAAGTCGTTGGATATAATGTAGTATTTGATAAGGTGCTCATTTATATATACACGGCCATCGACAGTCAATATGGGCCAAAATACGGGCCAACGGAAGCCCCTATATCAATGAGTCTATCTAAAACTTAGTATTATTCATATATTGACAATATTTTCCATTATTTGCACGCACATTACTTCTGTCCATAGAGTCCACCGTCTGCATTACAACAAAACGACGTCATGGCTCTGCAGCCCTTGTTACCACATGACAAAGCCTCACTGTGGATCTAAGCCTGGCTCGTTTAAATACGCCACTTATAGCTGTATCACGTGACTGCGACATGGGCGCCCTATTTAAATAGCTCGGCGATACGTCGACATTTTGTGGATAATTTGATCGATCAATAACAGATAATTGTACTGCGGCGGGAGTGGGTGTGGGCGTGGTGGGAAAGTCGTTGGACTAAACCTCTTTCCATGTTCAAAGTGAGATAAGGCCTGGCGCCGCGGCAGGGGTGTTGCGTCCAGCCAGGCCGAGTGCTGCATTGTGAGGGTGTACACTACGCAGTGCCTTATCCAGGGTTCATGTCCCCACCCTCTATTGAGCACCCCGACCCGCGTAATGCAGCCCCGCCCATTGAAATGATAAAGGGAGCCAACTGGCTATGAATACATGGAGAACCCACATGGCATGGCGGTAAAAGGCAGCCGTTTTACCATCGATGGACAGGCTCTTATGTCAAAGTGGTACATGGAATATCCATGTATGGTTTCTTAACAAAGAGGAGCGATTTACTCTGTGATGTATTTACAACAGGCTTGTTTTATGGGCATGGGTTCGGGTTTGAGTGATGTGGCATGTATTGAGAGGATTGTCTGGTTCAGAGGTGTATGATCGTGCTATGTTCTATCTCAACCGTGGTATTTTTTCCCATTGACTTAACATTGGGAACTCGTACTTAACGTCTATGGATTATTGTAGAAAAATACTTAATAGGGGATGGTGTCAGATAGTTTAGCCATTTAGTCAGTGATAGAGGTGAGATAAATCTGAACTGCACTCAATCCATAGCCACTGATAATGAGCCATTCATTTTGGTTTGCTACATAATCCTACTCGGCTTTGCCTCGTGAGATTACTCCGCAACCAAAGCTCATGGCATATTGTCAGTGGCTATGGTCTCGATGTAGTTCCTTGTTATTACGGCGTGGTTTTCACTGTTGGACTTATTTAGGACTATGAGAGTGAACATTCATAGAGAAATAAAGATAATTAAGATAAAATCTAACAAGCCGAGAAATCAAAGTATCTGGAAACTGTCGGGTATGGCGTAGGGGTTGGCGGAGGACATGATACTGAGGTTAGTCCAGAACGGGCTTAAGGCCTGGGCCTCGGTCGCCGTCTTTTGAAATCCACTTGATAAAGTGTTCCTTGTCTGGTTATAACATAGACAAGATGTTCCTGTGAGATTAGGATTTGAATCCACATTTGAAATATAACAGCATCGTTCAAGTGTGCCTAGCAGGATTCGGGGAGGTTTGATGCCAATTTGAAAAAAAAGTTGAAAAAAGAGATTTATTTTTTTACATAATTTCTTTATTTACTTTTGGTGATGACATATTCTTGGCTCTTAGTTCTACATCCTTTGTTAAACGATGTCAATCAAGAGACCGGTGACATCAGCCGCCATTTACTGCATCTGGTCTTAATTGTCTGGTCTATATAACCGTGAGTTTAAAATATAAAAATCAGATTACACTTTAGAGATATTTCTACCCATGACATAGATCTATAACACAGATATCACGTCAAACGATGTTAACAACAGGAGCATAATTACAAAAAAAAACACGTTTTTACAGTAACATAATAGTCATAACTCGTGAGAGATATTTGTCAGGAGGAATGGACACATATCATGACAACCTCACTGACATTCCTTCATGTGACAAACCCAGTGACCGTGTCAGTCTGTCAGCACACAGCCTCATAAATCACTCAGCTTTTTATTATCCACCTAATACAAAGTGTCCGTAGAAAACACATTGGGAGCTTGTATCTACATACTCAGAGCATACGGATATTTATCAAGCACCTCATACAAAGTTTTCATAGAAAACACATAGGGAATTTGTATGGACCTACCCGGCACATACGGATATGTTGTATGCTCCGGGTGGCGCAAATGGAAAAATAGTGCGTATGGAAAGATGGTTCATAACCAAAACGAACTGATATCGACATGCCACTTGTCCAGAAAAGGTGGATGATAAATACAATATAGACTGGTTTCAGATAAAAGCAGTTGTACACTCCTCGGAGTTGACTCTGCGCAATATCCTCGCATATTACTACGCGCCAACTCCTCGGAGCGTACGGCCGCTTGTATCTGAAACCAGTCAATATTGTATATGTTCGGATGCTCCTGATTGTAATAAACGGCGCATACGGCGAAATAGTGCGTACTGAGAAATAGTGCGTATCTAATTAATCAATAAGTGAACTAATACCGATATGCCACTTTTTCAGGAAAAAGGTGGATAATTAATCAAATATAAACTGATTTCAGATCAAATCGGTTGCATGCTCCTCTGAGTTGCCCATGCGCAGTATCCTCGCATGCGCTCGGATATCACTACGCGTCAACTTCTCGGAGCATACGACCACTTGTATCTGAAACCAGTCAATATTGAGTATATGTGTTCCCTCGCCTGGCACCTGGAGCATACATTGCCGTGTTTTTAGATGCCCGCCCGTCTATTAGACACGTGTACAGCACACTAGACAGTCCATCGCTTTTACACATGCTCGTCTGTTTGGTGTAGAGGATGTTTTTAGCAGTAATTTGTTCTCTAATGTAGAGGGTACTCGAGCAGGAACTGACGGATCTCAGTCAGGGTACACCACTCACGAACAAACCAGACACCACTCGCATATAGCAACCTGGACGTGAGGCTCATTTAACGCCCGAGACCAGCTTTCCAACGACCCTGTTCTGTGTGTGTGTCTTCTAACTCCTCATACACTACATAATCTCTATGGTATAACAGATTCCTATATACCTATGAGCGAACAACCTATGATTACTTAACGCTGCTGGGGGTGGAATAACTTTTGTTTACTGCCCAGGTTGAAGTTACTGCCCATGTTGACGTTTACTGCCCAGGTTGACGTTTACTGCGCAGGTTGACGTTCAGAGACATTCGGTTTTTATCGATGTTAGCCGACAATTGAAGGTATATAGGAATAGGGAAACCAGGTACCAGTGGAAATAAGTCAAAGTTACTCGGTAAGGTTTGGAAAAATTACTGCCCGCGGCTACGCCTTGGGTAGTAATTTTTCCAAGCCTTACCTCGTAACTTTGACTTATTCCCACCGGAACATAGTTTCCCTCTATTCCTTGATTGTATTACCCACCTAATACGGAGTCTCCATGCTAAGCCTATGGAGCTTACAGATCGGTACTGAGTAGAATACGGACCTCCGGAATCTCCTAGGAGAATACGGCTTTTTAGGCCACCTGACGGGCATTATGGGAACTAATTTATATAAACAATGCACGGCGCTTGGGTCGAATTTCTAATCATTTACAAGATTTTTCCCTAATAATTACTCGAAAGGTTAGTAATAAACACAACATTACCACGATTTCGTTCTGTGTGGCCGTATTCTCCGTATAGTTGACACTATGCAATAGTCAGAGCTATCGCTCGGAATATTACGACGCGTCAACTACGAGGAGAATACGGCCACTCAGATCGAAATCGTGGTAATATTGTGTATATATGTACCAGTCAGATGAGTGGAGAAATGCTTGGATGAACATGTTAGATGTTTACAAGAGAGAAAAACCAGTCGCATTCCTGGTGCAGTCGCAGATGAATCTCTTGTAAGAAGAAGAGCTGAAAATGAAGCTCTAATTTATATAAATACTCCTTTTTCATCGCACTTTCCCTGAAACCGAAATAAGGATTCCGATTCAAATAATGTTGTTTGTGAGCAAAGTATCGACTCGAAACTCTGAAAACGCTGTTAACTATGAAAAAATAGTTTGAATACCAAAAAACACCACGAGTCTTTAAAGTATGATTGATGTGGCGTTTGATGATGTTGGATGGGAGTTAGAGAAGTTCAAGAGGTAGTCTTAATATGCCTTGATCAGGGTCTAGTCCAACTGTAGATAAAGGTGGCATACTAACTGTATATACTAAGGCAGTTTGATGTTCAAAGGAATTATTGGTACCATCACGCCAGTCTTTTTTATGTGACTCCAGTGAAATCCAGCGTTATTTCCCAAACAAAGTATCGAATTCCCATTATTAATAGGCCATTACAGGAAACATTTTCAGAAATGAGTTGTTTTTAATAAAACAGGTTCCCTGTGCGCCGTTTGCGATCAAAGACCCACTCTTGACATGTTTTAGCAATGAACCCGCAGTTCACAACTTGATTAGAGTGACGGCCACTCTGTGCTGCCCTGTGCTACCACCTGGTGTTTCATGGTGAAGTTAAGTACATCAGCCAGCACTGCCGCCTCGTGATGGATTGAGGAACTACTCGCAGGCCAACTACCCTGTCTGGGCTGAGCTGTGACTTAGGGGTTGGTATGGTTCAACCCAGCTAGTGTCCACGAATTTTCATTCTCAGACCAAGTGTGTTTTTTATACATGGGTTCTGAGAGCAAGAATACTTATCAAGAAATATCCATAGCTCACCAGATTGATAATTAAGTCTAATTTTAAATCTAATACACACAGAAGGAAATAAGAATATGTGAAAATGGCTTCAAGAATGTGCAATATCTCACTCTCCAAGCATAGGTCCAGGTTACTGAAACATCTGCTGGGAGAGTAACAGACTCCCCCCCCCCCCTTCCCTCACGCTACCCTGTCGTTTTGTTCGCGACTTCCCAGTCCCATATCTATTGTAGTAACTTACATTGCAGGGCAGGGGATTTTTTTTAAGTTGTTTCATGTCCAAACCCCAATAATAGTTTACATCGGGATATCTAAATTTTACAGCTCACACTTGATCTAACTCTCTTACTTCAACCACAAAACACAGCCTTATCACTGACTGATAACCCTCCATGGTAGATCACTAACGGAGAATCTTCCATAGTTTCATGATTAAGTCTGAAACCGTTTAGTGTATAATATCGATCATCAAACGTTGTGACCTCCCCTGACTCTCATACACACACAGATAAGACGTTTAGGAGGTCTTTATACCGGTAATGATTGGTGTCAGGTGAGGTGCTTGTCCTATCTACATCTAAGTGGCGTTCAGATTGTGCCACTTTGAAGTGGAGTGAACTCAAGAATCGCTCTTGACAACCAACGTGTAAAGAGTACTAGCGACTTAGTCTGTTCAAGGTACGTTCCCTGCTAGTGCTGTCCCCCTAAAGATGGGGGGACAGCACTTAGTGGTGCCCCCTACTATTAATACCTGGAACTATCATTTAGTTCCCGACCATCATTTCATGTGACACCGATTTTACCGACTACCAGCGAAATGTGATCTCATTGCATTCTCTCAAGGAAAGGAGATTGGAAAAGTACAGTTCTAGATATGTTTTTAGTACAGCTAGAAACAAATCTTAAGGATAGAAGTACATCTGTGTAGAGAAACACAAAAAATAGCAGGATTCAGTTAAGTACTGCACGAGATTCTCACTCTTGTGGCTCCTCACTCTCCATTCCTAGGTTGTCTTTATGTGCGGGAGAGTCTCCAAGCGGATATCACAGAAATTCTAACGTTTTAGATATAGTAGGTAATAATAAAAGCAGAAAGCCGACACACAGTGTGGTGCCTACTCAAACAGACTGAACTGCATTCACTGATCACATGTTCCCGCCGGAAAGAGATATTTTCTCATCTAAATATTTCTTGTCGTGTTTGCTCATCAGAATAAGTTGTGCACGATGATTCTATCCCGTTTATACAATAATTGATTTTTGTTTTGGATGGGCGACTATAAATCTTCGTACATGCTGGGCAGACACGGAGAAACGTATTGCAATATTTACTAGCGACTTCGTCGAGTCCGAAAAATATAGAAAAATGAAATAACAGACTGACGAGAGCAGGGTTCGACCCACCGACGCTCGCAATCGGAGTCGAAGACTCTGCTGACTGCTCCACAAAGATAGGTGCTCTAGTGAGGTCAAATACTTAGGCTGTTGGCAGAGGACAGAGCTCTGTTGGTGGGTGGGGGAATCAGCGGAGTTTCGAAAGGGGTACCAGCGAAATCTTGCGATCTCACGAGAAAAGTAGATAAGAAAACTACAATACTAAACTTTGATTTTGGCATGGCTTGAAATGAATCATAAGAGAAAAAGTATATCTATGTACAGTCCTACAAAAAGTAGGTTTTTCCCTACACGAGAATCTCACTCCCGTGGGGCTTCAATCTCCCACCCTAGATCGGGTTCACTCTGTCCCTATGTGCGGAAGATTCTCCAAGCGGATTCGACGGAATTCTACCGTTTTAAATATAGTAGGTAACTACTATATTGTTTGATGTTCACAAGTTAACGTTGTTACAAGTTTGGTTTATTGACTAAGTTATCCAGAACTTAATTGTTCTCAGTATCTTCTATTATTTAGATATTAAGATTGGTTGTTTGTTAGCTGTGTACACTATATGTTCTATAAATGACAGCAAAAACTGAGAATACAGCGACAAATGGATATAGGCCTGAAATAGTTGAGACTAGACATGATAGATGAGAGGCATATACTGCCAGCTTCTCAGGTGATTTTTTTTTTTTTTTTGTAACCGTCTTTGATATGCGCAGATGTAAGGTGATGATACTCTATCTTAATGATTGATATTAAGGAACTTCAGCAGTCAAATGTTGGAAAATGTGTCCTCACAGTTTGTTATTGAAAATAGATTTATTAAGGATTCAATGGAAAGATACATTTGATGTGATTTATGTTAGTGAAACGAGGTTGTCTGTTTATATTTATGATAGTATGATTGATATGGGGGGTTTTATGATGTTTAAAGGATGGGCAGATCTTGGATTGATCCACTGAAAAATGATATTTAAAAAAAGGGTAGGGGTTGCAATATATGTTCACGAGGAAAAGCCTAAAAATAAAATCAATGTATATTCAAAATGTGAATATGTCAAAACATTCATTTGGAGTCAATCTGGGTTAAAATGAAATTGAAGATCGAACCCAATTTATGACTGATTACTCCTGCAGGGTAAATAAAGACCATAAAACAAATAAATATATTATTACATATACTAATACTCAAATTTTGCATGATGTCAGGTTTTATAATTGAATTAATTTCCACTCCTAAATTAACCCTTTACTGTATGAAACTGTTCTTCATACCAGGCCCTGCATTTGCCCGTTCCCTCCCTGGTTTGAGGAACTCTCCTCGCATATCCAATGTTAGACTGGATCCAGTCCCTATCCTCCCTGTAACACAGGACCAGTCATGCTACAACATCCTGGTTTTGTTTATCATTTAATGAATGCTCATAATCAGAGACTTGGCCAAGTCTAATGCACTGTTTGAACCATCCGCTCCACCATTGACCTCATGTAATCTGTACCCGCTTTTTCTCCGCTCCCTGTTTCTAGCCGGCATGTATAAAAGTCCCTGCCAGAAGTTGAAGGCTAAACTTGAGACCCATCAGGTGGTGGGTGCCTTCACGCCCCACTGCACAGACGACGGCGCCTTCGAGCGGATGCAGTGTTACGGCAGTACAGGAGAGTGTTGGTGCGTCGACGAGATGGGCCGCGAGATCTCGGGCACTAAGACTCGGGCTGGAGAGAAGCCTGACTGTAATATAGACGGTGAGTGCGTGATAGAGAAGATTCTCCCGTCTCTTCATGCTGTGGTGTCTTGTCCTAGCTGCACTCTCCGACCGTCTTCATAGCTGCGCACTCTCCTACCGTCTTTATAGCTATACACTCTCCTACCGTCTTCTTAGTGGGCTTCTAGCTGCACACTCTCCTACCGTCTTCTTTGTGGACTTTTGTAGATATTTCTTTAGTCAAATAATTTTTTTAATAGAGATGTCAGTTTTCAATTTTTCCGTTGAAATCCACTTTTTCATATTCAGTATATGTAATTAAAGAAAAAAAAAAAAGTATAGGTAATTAAAGATAATATTGGTTTAGCCTCATTTACGCCCATAAAATAATATTCCATGGCCGATAAGGACATATCCCTGGTCTTTCTGAGGCAGAGAAATCTACATGAAAAATATTTCCACAATTTACCATGACCCCAACTGACATCCCTGTTTAGATTTAAGCACTTTTCATCGTGTTTCTTGGGTGTTCTTTCACTTTAGTCGTTCTATGTTGGGTCCCTGCATGTTTGATTGTGAGTTTCAATTAATCATGGCATGTCTACCGGGTTTTAAGGATTTCGAGGTTTTACACTCTAGTTGGTATCTTAATTTTTATCAATAGAAATGTTATAGAATCATCCAGACCTTCAAGCCTATTTAATCAGACACTATCCAACGTCTATATTCTTTTTTCTATGTGTACAAATCTTTCCATTGGATATACTTGAATATGATAAATGATGCAGTTTCCTCCATACCTGTGCTTCATCACAATACTGCATAGATATAAGAGTGGTGTATGTTGTGAATAGTCTTGTATGTACTGATGTGATTATTCTAGATAGTAGATATATTGACCTTGCTTTACTGCCGCAGAGAAAGAAAGCATTTATGACTTATTAAAAATTTTGTGTGTGTGTGTAGAAGTGTTCCTGCCTCGTATCTATGACTTAATAAATTTCAGTTGCACAGCTAAAATGTGTCCGTACACTTACTGTTGGTGTACTGGCTTTGGTTGTAGCAGAAAATACAGTCTCTTGTATGGGAGGAACACACGAATACATTGTTACACAGTCCAGGTGCCCCTTGTCAACCTGACTTGTTCACCTTTCACTCACGAGGCGGCGTTAGTGAGCCGCTGAGGTATCCGGTAAGTGGCGCCATCTAGCTGTGGGCACCTCGCGAGTTGCTCTATGAGAGCACGCCAGGCGACATCTAGTGGGGGCTGTGAGAAGCTGGCGGGTAGAGAGCGTACTTGAAGTCTCTCTTGTGACGTCCATTACGTTCTGTAATGGTCTCCACAGTCACAGCTGAACCGTCAGAGGCTCTTAGTGAGACTCGGTGAGACTTAGTGAGTGGGAACGGTCCATTCCCCAGGCGCCCCAGGCATGTGCTCATATTGCTCACAGGTCTTATTGAGGCCACTGTCCTGCTTTCTTGACTTCATTGGCGTCATCCTGTGGTCAGAGATGGCGGTTTTCCTCTTTTCCAAGGAAATCCTTGTTTTCAGTTTCAGTTTATAAACATAATTTTTGTTTTGTTTAAGACAAAGATAGAATAAAATTGGCCTCATGCACACCAAAATACAATGGTTGAAACTTCCCCCATGCGCCCAAGCTCCATTCCATGATGCGATTTCTCTGTTTTTCCCGTATCTATGCGGCAGTGAATTCCACATGAAAAATATTTCCTCTTTTTTCACGACTCAAACTGACATCCCTGCGTGGTATTAAAGAAGAAACCAACAAGTTTTGGTCAAAGTCGTCGTTCTCCACGAGTTAGATGCGGAGTGATATGAACGAAGCGACAGCCGAGTGAATATCATGTAGCATTCAAACGAGTTGGAGAATGACTTCTTTGACCAAAACGAGTTGCTTTCTGTATTTATCTCACCCCTATACACATTAGAAGAGTGGATGACACACAAGATATAGACCATAGAGAACGGACAGCAATACTCGTAGGGGCATGGAGAACGAGTTCCCAATGTTAATCCTATGGGCATTTATTCCAGGGGTGAGATAAACCACTGGCCAGAATAACTGGAGAGTGAGTCTAGACATATGTTCGGTTGATCAATTTGAAAGAAATGAAAGATATTTCAAAACAACTGTAGCGCTTGTTCGTATATATTATACAGGAAAAATATCACACATGATAAAATAAAAAAGAGACTCAGATTTTGTATCCTGCAGCATTGTATTCTATATATATCTTGGTTCCAACTAGAAATGACTTTTCCATGAGTTTAGGTGGTATTTTTGTTACGGTTATTAGTATCAAAAATGGAGATGAGCAAAATTCGAAAATTGTCCGCCCCCCCCCCCCCCCCCCCTAGATCTCAGGCACATCTCTAGCATACATCATCTCACCCCTGGTATTCTTTTTCCCATTAGACTTAACATTGGCAACTCCTATCCAACGCCCATGAGATATTTAAGGAAAATATCCAATGGGGTCACAAAGGTTAGCCCTTTTGTCAATGTGAGGGGTGAGATAAATTCAGAAACCCATTCAAGTTTAAGGTCAGAGCTCGACCCCTCTGGTTTTTAATGGCTAAGTTATTCATGCGGCTTCGCCTTGTGAATTACTACTCGACTCAATGGGATTTGATGGGATACGAGCTCTGACCCTAAACTTTCAAAGGTTTCCTCTCTAGTAACTGCCGGCCTGCCCCCGTTCACTCTACCCGTCCGTGATAGGACCGTCCGTCTCTCCGCCCTCCTCCCGGCGGGGGCGGGGACGGTCCGGGGGACGGCCGGGGCCCGCCGGCCGGTGTGCGGCTGAGTGATGGCTGCTCGTCCGCCCGAGACCGACCACCGGCTTATGGCGCTAGTGAGGCTTAACGCCACCAGACGGCGCCACCCACACGAGGCGCGCTGTCGGCGAAATGGAGGTCGAGAACTGGCAAGCCTCCTGTGGCCTCCCTGTGACCTCATGTGACCTCATGTGACCTCCCTGTGACCTCATGTGACCTCATGTGACCTGAGAGGTGCCTTGGTCAGACAGCCCGTGTGTCTCTAGGTAGTCTAGCTCAGTGGTACCATTATCTGCCACATCTTTCATGGTTTTTCCTTGCTAGTAGACTCCCCAATACGATATCTTCCAGACATCAAGCCAAACCTCGCCACGTAGGCTGACTTCAGTCCTTCATCCTATGCCTACCCATGCTCCTACCCTACCTCTCCTCGCCCGGCCTATTAGGCGTAGAAGTCCACATGGTTCAAAGAAGTTTCATTTCCCACTTTGCCCCACTATAGCACATCATACCCTGCTTTAAGGTTAGCAAGGTGACATAGAATGTTTTTAACATTTCCCATTTGTACATGTTCCCAACTATCATAATCCAGAATTATTTTATGATAGCAATAGAACATCAGTATCATTCAGCAACAAAGTCAGAATATTGTAGTTTCCCATAGACACCAAGAGGTAAGCACTTACATTTTCAGATGGCCTTCCCATAGAAGTTAGCATGGTGACATGCCAATTTTTTTTACATTTTCTATTTGCGGATATATGGAACTTATATTATCCAGAGTTATTCGCAAAAATCATTTGAATTTAGAAATCAACCAACTCCCAGCATTTGCCTTTAAATCAAACCAAACCAACTGCGTATTAATTCACCAGATGAGTGGACAATGCAGGAAGATGGAGGGCGATGAACAATCCCCCCCCCCCCCAGCCCACCCCACTGACCAGATCCCTCAGACACCATTCAAGGACCACCCAGAGGGGGGAGGTCGGGGATATTGTATGCAGACCATGCCATTATTTAACAGCCTTAAAATTCATCCCCAGGGTTTTAATGGGACAAAGCGACCATGCGAAAAAAAAGGCGAGTTTTAAAAACGTCGCCAATTCATCAGGTTTTCATCAGATCGGCTGCAGTGAGAATGCGGCTGTCGGAGATGATGAAGGATGCAGTGAGATGCCAGATTCAGGACAGACTGAGTGCGATTAACCTCGAGCGAGGACGCCTTAAGGCAGTATGCCCAGGCCTCCCAGTGAAACCTTTAAAACCTATAAAACCTATAAAAACCTATATTTCGATTCTTGAGCCTTTATTTTTTTTCATATAACCTATAAAAGCCTATATTTTCACTGCCATGCAGATTGATGTGTACAGGAAATTTTAGAACTTAACTTGACACAAAGTCAGAGTATCAAATTACAAGAAATCCACATTATTAGTGTACTTAAGAGATCTTAAAAAAGTTTAGGAATCAAAGTATGTGCGTGCTGGATAAAACCAGATGAGCCAGACGTCCTGATGTCCTGCAATTTAGTGCTAGGTATAAATCAACAACTGAAAATAAGCTAGTCACTATATTTTCACTCCATCATGATGAATATGTTGACCTAAAAACCTATAAAAGCCTATGTTTTTGGCCTAGAAAAACCTGTAAAAACCTATATTTGATTTTCAAAACCTTTAAAAAAACCTATATTAAGAAAGAGCGATACTGGGAGGCCTGTATGCCAGCAGGGAACAAGAATGCCCTTAGCAGGCATGTCAGTTTCCCTATTTTCCAAGGGAATATTTGTTTCCATGTTCAGTTTATAATTTTGTTTCTTCTGTGAAAACATAGAGAATAAATTGGGCCTCATTCACACCAGTAAGACAGCGGGGTTTTATTTATCTCACCCCTGGTATTTTTTCCCCATGGCCTTAACATTGGGAATTCGTACTCAACGCCCTCAATGGTGGATATGTCACAGATGTTAGCCAATTAGTCAATGAGAGGGGCGAGATAAATTCAGTGGTAGACTTGCTGCTATACCAAAGGCCAATCCTTTACATACCATGTCTATATGGTGTGGGAAGTAAACGAACTATCACCACACTAAATGTGTAGGGTTGAGATTTCTACCCTAAAATCCACCTCATAGATTAGACCACCATATCTGGCGTAAAAGCAGTTGCGAAAAAGCAGAACATTGAGAAATTCTGGAAAGGACCTGTTATGGTTGACTGGACGTCTAATTAAAAAAACACAAAAAATGTGAAAAGTGAAATTGTAGTGAATGCCTTACATCCTGCCTGCCCCCGAAACATAGTTTGAGGGCATCCCCAGCCCGGGAGATACTGCTGCTCACTGTCTCCCTGGAAAGGATAAAGGCAAGGGAGACGTTATATAGGGCACATAGTGATTGCTAGTTCTGCCACATCCGCCACGAATTTGTAAGATAGCACCACTGTAATCTGGTAGCAACCACTGTTATTAGTTCTTATAATTTATAAATAATATTGAGACAAGGCTAAAATTCCTCCATAGCGAGCCCCAAAAAATATTTTTGATAAAATTCATTGATAATTGGTCCCGCCACTTTGTGTCTTGTTTGACGTCGGGGATTAAGGTGTCCTATAGGTCCTGATTGTGGGGTTGCAGTGGGGGAGAGTCAAGACAGAATAGATCAGTATTCAGGCGACGGGAGCGACACCAAACGAGGCATGCTCCAACTAGCCGGTGACTCCACCTAACGTGGAGGAGATCGTTCACCAAACATTTACATGACGTCACTATCTCCAGCTCCAAGACGCTGCTACCTAGTCATGTGGGTTACCATGGAGACTTAAGTATCCCTAATGACACGTGATCCGCGCCTGGGGACGCCCGGGGAACGCCCGGCTCTCTGTGCGCGTGCGCAGTGATCGGTCTCCGGAGACCGGTCATGTAGAAGACGGCCTCACGCCAGAAACCAGCCGACAGGGGTGCGCCAGTTGCCGGCGTGCATTGACGTGAAGAGGCCATGATAGCCGGGTCTTTATGGGACCAGCGACAAGAGGGAGTAGGCAGGGATTGGCGAGGTCAGAAATCACAACGTTTAGGTCGACATTTAGTTTGACAGGCAAACTGTATTGACGTTAAGGTCAGACGAGGTTTATGGAGCGTAGACGGGGCTACGTCTATGGCTCTGGTAATGTCAGGGGTTAGTGCTGGGATGTAGATAACTAGCTATTTAGCAATGAGAATTTGCTCCCGTCCAAATAGCACTGATGGATATGTGTCGCCTTTAGGGAGGCACTTAGGGAGTTGCAATCATTCTGCCAGTACTAAGTCACAAATGTCACTATTCTGCAAGCATTAAGGTATATTCTATCCCTCCAGCGCTATTGCAAGCCAGTCGGCCAGCTGCTAGGTCATAGGTCTCACGGTGCTGCCAACTCCAGCTAGCATAGGCATTCGGAGATTTTCCTTTTTTCCATGAAAATCCTTTTTTGTCATTTTCAGTTATAGAATTATTTTTCCTTGTGTAAAACTAAGAGATGATAAATTGGCCTCAATCACACCAACAAAGAGTGGTTCAAACCTCCCCTCACATCCCAGCTCCATGCTATGGAAAACAACGATGTGTTGTCCATGTTTTCTCAGTCTCTCTGAGGCAGTAAGTTTCACATGAAAAATATTTCCTATGTTTCACGACCCCAACTGACATCCCTGGCAAGAATAGGTCCTAACTGCCAATATATGATTACTTTGGACACACAGAAGATACAGGCCTCTGTCTCTGACTCAGTCTCTAGAACAATTTCTCATTTTTAAATGCCTGAGGAGTTCTAAATGTGACATATGCCTTGACACCGCCTGAAGATGCCTGAAGAGTCCGATTCATATGAAACCTTGATCCCCTACACCAACTGTTTATTTGCGGCAGTATCTGTAACCAGAGTTGTGCTGGGTTACCTTTCACGCTAAAATATGCTGGGAGAGCGCCCACAATAATGTGCTGTCATTGTTGTGAAGGGTGGTTGTTATGCTGCATTGTTACCTACCTATTATAAAACGTGTAAATTCCGATAACATCCGCTTGGAGATGCTCCCGCACATAGAGACAAAGTGAACCAGACCTATGCTTGGAGACTGAAGGGCCACGAGAGTGAGATTCTCGTTCAGTGAAACTCAAAGCATTGCTTCTTTTTGGTAGTTCTACACATAGATATACTTCTTCTCTTATGATATATTTCGAACCATGCTGAAATCAAAGTTTAGTAATGTAGTTTTCTGATCTACTTTTCTCGTGAGACCAATGAGATCACATTTCGCTGGTTGCTGGCAAAATACCTGTGTCATCGAAATAATAGAAGCTGTCAGGTTTTGCAGTTCAAAAACTCCGCTGATACCCCCACCCACCAACAGCCTAAGTATCTGACCCCAATGCAGCATCTAAATTGGTGGAGCAATCGGCAGAGTCTTCGTCTCCGAATGCGGAGGTCGGGAGTTCGAACCCCGCTATCAGCAGAGAGCAGTCTGATACTTCATTTTCTATACTTTTCGGAATCGACGAAGTCGCTAGTTCTATTTAACACTGCTTCATTGGAGATTGCATAGCAACGGTTTGCCTCCGACGAGTATTTGTCCTTTTCAAGGTAGCATCGGTTGGGAATAGAAGTTACTTCGCCTCGTATTTTAACCCTGTCGCACCGAGTGCCTGCTGTAGTACCACAGGTCTGGAGCCGGATACTAGTGTCAGTGAATACCGCTAGAGGCCGGCTATAGGGGCCTATTGTGTCTCTTTGTATCACGTGACATGACATGACATGTGATCCTTAATACTATTTTTTATTTCGCCTGAAAATATGAAATATGATGTTAAACCTACATTCTCTGAAAGTTTCATATTTATTGTTCCAAGATTTCCAGATCTATTGGAAAGAACGAGCCAGCCTTGGTTGATGCCTCAAGGCATCATCCGGCGTGACAGCAGTGGTAGATTTACTGCTCTATCAAAGGCCAATCCTTCTTATACCCTGTCTATGTGGTGTGGGAAGTAAAAGAACTCTAACCTCGGTAAATGTGTAGGGGTGTGTATTTCTACCTAACTTCATCACATAGATCATCGATCATCACCCTTGTGGTGTAAAAGAACCTTGAGAAAGTCTGGTAAGGACTTATAATGGTTGGCTGGACGTAAAATCAAAGCCAAAAACAAAACAATCAAACTCACCTCTGTAAATGTGTAGGGGCGAGAATTTTATCTACATTCATATCATAGATTTGGTCAAACCCAAAGTAAGTCTAATTTAACAAATTAAATTACCCGAACAAACAAAACAAACAAAATCCAGCTTGAATGGGTTAAATCTGACAGTCCCTATGAGTGCATGCTGTAAAAAGACAGACACAATTATCCCGCCTTGGTGCTACATGAACACCACCCAGGCGCCTTGTGAGGGAGACCCTCCGCCAGCCCCTCCCAGCCTCACACATCCTTTACGACCCACCGGGGGAATACGCAATTATTGTCGGCTGACACGCTCCCCGGGCAACGGGAGCAGTAAACAGGCTGGCTGCTGGCCGGGGGAGGAGTGGGGGAGGATAACCTTGCTGCGCCATGTTTATTGGGCTGTAATGAAATGGAAGTGAGTGGTTTTATTTACATCACTCCTTACGGTGGATAGAAGGGAGGGCGGGGGTGGCTGTTTGGGGGTCGGAGGCCTGGATTGGGACTATAAGTGGAAGGGATGCGGTGGGGTGGGGTAGTGCAGAGTTGATGTAGGTCGGGCATGTCTGGGTGAACTATACAAAGTCTGGAGGGTCTAGGAATGGGTCAGTTGGGAGACCAGTGGAGGGAGGAGCAAAGAAGTAAAACAAAATGTTGGTTAGAGTAAGTAGGGTTGGACATAGATGGGTTAAGTTGAAGATGGTTTGAGTAAGGAGGGTTGGACATAGATGGGTTAAGTTGAAGATGGTTTGAGTAAGGAGGGTTGGACATGGATGGGTTAAGTTGAAGTTGGTGTGAGTAAGGCGGGTTGGACATAGATGGGTTAAGTTGAAGATGGTTTGAGTAAGGAGGGTTGGACATAGATGGGTTAAGTTGAAGTTGGTTTGAGTAAGGCGGGTTGAACATAGATGGGTTAAGTTGAAGATGGTTTGAGTAAGGAGGTTTGGACATGGATGGGTTAAGTTGAAGATGGTTTGAGTAAGGAGGGTTGGACATAGATGGGTTAAGTTGAAGATGGTGTGAGTAAGGAGGGTTGGACATAAATGGGTTAAGTTGAAGATGGTTAGAGTAAGGAGGGTTGGACATAGATGGGTTAAGTTGAAGATGGTTTGAGTAAGGAGGGTTGGACATAGATGAGTTAAGTTGAAGATGGTTTGAGTAAGGAGGGTTGGACATAGATGGGTTAAGTTGAAGATGGTTAGAGTAAGGAGGGTTGGACATAGATGGGTTAAGTTGAAGATGGTTTGAGTAAGGAGGGTTGGACATAGATGAGTTAAGTTGAAGATGGTTAGAGTAAGGAGGGTTGGACATAGATGGGTTAAGATGAAGATGGTTTGAGTAAGGAGGGTTGGACATAGATGGGTTAAGTTGAAGATGGTTTGAGTAAGGAGGGTTGGACATAGATGGGTTAAGTTGAAGATGGTTTGAGTAAGGAGGGTTGGACATAGATGGGTTAAGTTGAAGATGGTTTGAGTAAGGAGGGTTGGACATAGATGGGTTAAGTTGAAGATGGGTTGAGTAAGGCGGGTTGGACATAGATGGGTTAAGTTGAAGAGGCTGAGTGGAGAAGGGCAGGAACAACTGTATATAGTGTATCAAATTCTTTTTTAGTTGTAAACTGCGAGATGGGATCAATAACAAAAACGACTTGAAGTGGGCACACCACCGCCTACTTAGTTGATCCCTGCTTCACTGGAACTCGTAATTTGCTGTTACTCCTGCCCACTACATGTGCCATAAAACCAGCCTTTGGGGCTGACGCCTCTGCTGTCTAAATAAATAATTTCATGAGGAGAAAATATAAAAAATGTGGTAGGCGGCAATGGAAAAGTGCGAGTCGCGGTTTAGGCTAGGACAAGGTAGAGCGCGGTAGCCTGAGTTAGAGCGGTAAATCGTCATTGAGGATTAGGATGTTTAATGTCGTTAGGGACTGAAGTGGAGCATCGTTAACACCATCAATGACAGGGGTTATACTCACAGCTGCTTGTAGAAGCGTCACTTCCATTGTTTACAGCCACCGACGCTTCTGGGTCCCGTTTAATGATCTAACATCCTACATTTAGACCCCTTCCCGTATGCCATAGAGACTCAGGGACGGTGTGCGTCAACTTTATTCAACACTTATGGATGACCTTATAGACGGCTAATACTGTCTTAGCGAACAGACTTAAATATTATTAAACGATAACCCTTGTTCAAGGTACAGAAAAGGGTCTTCATGTACGATCCTGGATTATCAAACTGACCCCTGGGTATAAACGTGGGGATAGGAAACAATGAAGGGTGAGAATAAAGTATTGAGGATGAGTCTAAAGTGAAGAGAGATCAGTAGCTGAAGGGCTGGTTCCACCAACAAGATGGATTTGCTGTGGTATATCTTGTTATATTACAGTGTCACGATATATTTTACCTCCTTTGTCGTGATACGCAGCACACATACTTTTTCGCAATGTCGTGTGTATATTTTGGTGCTCCACCACCGCAACACCTCAAGACACACTGTGGTAAATATTCACGCGATTATTGAAAACCTAGCAAGATTTGGCAAGACAACCAAATCGTGAATAAATTTACTATATATTGTCTGTTGCTGGAATCAGCACTTAAAAGGTGACCGGGGAGGGAAACCTGGTGTGAGACTAGTGGGGAGACTGGTGGGAGAGGTAGCTAGCCGATGTTCGCGCTCTGAGGCGACGTAAAACAAGATAATGGCTGCCTCTTTCGATCCAGGAAGCCACTAGCCGTTGGCCCGGGGATTACACTGTGCAAGGCGGGTAAGAATATAGGGGACACGTGGCGGTACGCACGGTGTGGCCCGGGCTATATGGACGTGGCAGCGGCAGGTGGAGCGAACACCATGTGCGGGTAGAAAGAGCAATACGTCAGATGAATGGGGCATGGGTGAGCTCGATAAGGTGTGATAAGAGGGGTGGAACAGGAGGTAATGGAGGATGGGCCACGGATTAGGTATGTGGCGGCCTCGAGTCAGGTGGATAGGGCATGCCATGGGTGGATTGGGAATCTATGCGCTGGACAGAGCATTAGGTAATTAATTGGATGGAGATGGGATGTAGACCAGTCCCCTTAAGAGCTTTTAAGCAAGTCACCTTTAAGTGCCGTCTAAAACAAATTCACTGCTACAGGCCCACATAATCAACGATTATAAGCAATCTGAGAATAGGATATACCTATGGATTGCGACCTATTGAGAAGTGGGAGAACTGGTCTATAGGTAGATGGGACATAAGTTATATCTATGAGAGGGATGGGGCGAGAAATGTTTTGTACGTTAGGGAGGTGGTACAGGTGATGGTAAGTGGATAGTACAGTAATACCATGTGGCTGGGGAATTAGTAGAAACCGAACGAGAGTTAGACTTGACAATGTTTATGCCACGATGGGCAGGTCGTGTATTGCTACACGAGGCGTAGCCGAGTGTAGTGAGGAACAGACCTGACCAGAGTGGCATAGACACTGACAGGTCTAACTCGAGTTCCGTTTCGTATAAATCCTACCCCGTCTCTGCTTTTGTATCACTAAAAGATAAATATTGAGTCAATGACCAACAGAACTTTTTTCATAGTAGCTGACATCCTGCTCTCTGATAGGTCAATAATATTATTACTCTAGTGGCATAAAAAACACTTTATGTTACGGCCTGCCACATAAAATTTGCCTATGTTAAGTCTATGGCGGTTTTTTATTAGGGGTAGGATAAAGTGGTGGAAGGCTGTCCTAATGATATATAATGAAGCAGTCATGGTGATTCGGCCTGCTGGGGTGGATTCGCCGAGCTTTGTTGGACAGCAATGATCAATCTGTTCACCCTCTTGGTCGCCTTACCTCTGTGTAGTGCAGGCTGGATATGTTTGCATGCAAGCAAAACATAAGCGACTGTTGTGGGTAGTTAGCTCAGAGGTAAAGAGCACTGGAGTTGTAATCCTAAGGTTGTCAGACTTTGTAGGTGTGGGTCCCACTGCAGCCACTTTTCTCCTTCATCCTTAGCAGTTGTAGATTTACTGCTATATCAAAGGCCAATCCTTCTCTTACCATGTCTATGTGGTGTGGGAAGTAAAAGAAACCTCACCCAGGTAAATATATAGGGTTGAGCTTTCTACCTAGATTTCATCTCATAGAGTCGGTCAAACCCAAAGTAAGTCTAATAGAACATATTGGATGTATTACTACCCACCCACCCAAACAAACCAGCAAAAACATCATGGTGATTCAGTATATAACTTTTAATGAGCAGACAGAACTGATAAGGACATTTGGCAGATTTAGATGAACCACTAGGTGCAGGGATGATGGTGATTTTGGTAGACATGGCACGGTATTGGCAAAGCTCTCACGGTCTTCAGTGTTTAAATAACATTTTGTATTCAGTAGTCCTGCATGGAGTTGTTTCGTTTCCGGAGACAAGAGCTCCATTGAATTCTCTCTGGCGATTTCTACTGCTAGGCCTTTGTCCAATGCGATAAAGATCTTCAGTCGTGAAGGAGGGGAGCACGGAACATTTTATTGCCCTGGAGATCTCCGTAAAACACACGTTTGGTAAGTGATTTAACGCTCACAATGCCCAAGTGGGACACTGGACTGGCTGGCTACAGAAAGCCAAGCTTCCCGTTCATGTAGTGAACTCGCCATCTCCCTCCATCCCTGTTCTCTGATACAGTTTAAAGAAGAAACCAACAAGTTATGGTCAATGACGCCATTCTCCACGAGTTTGATGTGGCGTGATATAAACAAGGCTAAAACTGAGTGAATATCATGTAGTATTCAAACGAGTTGGAGAACAATACTTTGACCGAAATGAGTTGCTTTCTGTATTTATCTCATCGCTGTACAAACTAAAAGAATGGAGAGCACACCAAATATAGACCATGAAGAACGGACTGTGGTACTCGTAGCGGCATGGAGAACGAGTTCCCAAAGTTAAGCCTATGGAGCAAAAATACCATGGTTGAGAGATGGACTCGTAGTACGGCACAGTCACTCTAGGTGGCGCTGCCGCCAATTAAAACTGACCCCGCTTCCTTGAGACAACTCCCCGGGTCGATACGGGGTTTACATGATCAATCGCACGGGTGCAGCCTATTCCGCTGGGGACCGGCGTAAGACATGTAGTGCGGGCCTATAGCCGGCCGGTAATCAGCGACCGTGGACCACGCGCACGCGCCCTGCGCCGTTTCCGCTCCCGGGAGGGGGCTATACATTTCCGGTGGAGGGCTCCCCTGGCGGACATCACGCCCGCGAATGGCGCCGATGGGCGTCGATGGGCGCGAACGTGAGTTTCCGGTTCCGGTGCGCCGGCACTAAATGCTATAGGCAGAGCTGATTGGTCGGCGCCGGAGCGACACACGGCGGCCTCTGATTGGTCGATATGGGATGTCTCGCGCACGCTGATTGGATGATTAAGGTCGGATAGGCTGTGGTGTAGATTGGGGTAGGGGTGGAGGCGGGGGCAGTGGGTCAGGGTGATGTGTTCATGCGTCAGATACCCTGTGGTGTCCAATGGAGGTTCATAGGCCCTGCACGTGTTGTGCTGCGATGTGGATGGTGTAGAACGTGAAGTGACGGTTATATTGTGATGACCGGGTCATTTGGTTCACACAGTCCCCTTTATCACACAACTCAATATACACTCCACATCTGTAAACAACCAGTGACCTTAGACATTGGCATTACTCTCCAAGTACGTTACTATACCCTGGCAAAGCAAACACTTGCCAAAAGGTTTGTAATAAATCACTGCAACTAGACCTAAAATAACAACCTAAATGGTTTTGTGGACTCATGGTTGCTCTGTGTTAATTCCCAAAACGCATATCATCTTATACGTGCTATTTCATTAGCTATGTGAAATAATTCTTACTACTTTGCTGATGCAGTATTATGATTCCAGAGATGTATGATGTACAATATGAAAATGTATGGGAAATGAGCGATGGGCGCTGATTTCTATGGAAAGTAACCAGTGCTAGTGCAATTCAGTGACACCCAACTATGGATGTTAACCAGTAAACCAGTACCAGTGTAATTCAGTGACAAATTAACCAGTAAACCAGTACCAGTGCAATTAGGTGACACAAATTCACTAGTGACTAGTACCAGTGGCACCCACCTACCCCCACCTATAATCATTGCACACCGACCAACTCACGAAAAAAGACAACAACCAGTAACATTAAGCAGTGAATGTACATGGTAGTAGTCGGCGTATTGCGTGTGAGAAACGAGCGATTCAGAGTTCTTGTATGTCTTATAGTGCAACTAAAACCTGGCTGAGGCCGCTAGACAGGGAAGTTAACGTGATAAAGCCTGCTGATGGGTGTCCGTAGAGAAAGCACCACAGTGTGGACACGCGCGCGGAGTGTGATGTATACCGGTATGACGCGACGGCCGACAGAGGTCGCCCTCCCCCGAGATACACTGACAGATGGCTCCAGATAGAACCCGAGTCAAGTAAGGCTTCATTCTTAAGTGATAAAGGGAGGCAGGAAGCAGAAACCACAGCCTAAAGTGGGAAGCCACAGTGGAAGCCACATTGGGCGCTCATAACGCCTGCCAGATTCTTAGCACAGAAGCCATCACTTGTGGTCGGGTACCCACACTTCTTACCTTCGCACACCGTGCTTACAGAGTTCTTCAGGAGCCGGGGGTGGGGAGCTGGCTCAGTGGTTAAGGCACTGGCCTTGTAATCCCAAGGTTGTAGGAGTTTGTGGGTTTGAGTCCCACTGTAGCCACTCTTCTCCATCATCCCCAGCAGTGGTAGATTTGCTGCTACATCAAATCCCAATCCTTCTCATACCATGTCTATGTGGTGTGGTAAGTATTAAAAGAACTCTCACCTCGGTAAACGTGTGGGGGTGAGATTTCTATCTAAATTCATTACATAGATTTGATCACCACCCTTGTGGTATAAAAGAACCTTGAGAAAGTCTTGTAAGATTCTGTAATGGTTAATTGAACTTTAAATCATCCAAACAAACCAACCAAAGTAAGGCTTCATTCTTTAGTGATAAAGGGAGGCAGAAACCACAGCCTAAAGTGGGAAGCCACAGTGAAAGCCACATTGGGCGCTCATAACGCCTGCCAGATTCTCAGCACAGAAGCCATCACTCGTGGTCGGGCACCCACACTTCTTACCTTCGCACACCGTGCTTACAGAGTTCTTCAGGAGCCGGGGGTTGGGAGGTAGCTCAGTGGTTAAGGCACTGGACTTGTAATCGCTGTAGGAGTTTGTGAGTTCTAGTCCCACTGCAGCCACTCTTCTCCTTCATCCCCAGCAGTGGTAGATTTTTTACTGCTATATCAAAGGCCAATTATTTTCATACCATGTCTATGTGATGTGGAAAGTAAAAGAACTCTCGGTTAATCTCTAGGGGTGAGATTTCTACCTAAATTCTTTGAATAGATTTGATCACCACCCTTATGGTGTAAAAGAACCTTGAGTAAGTCTCGTAAGATTCTGTAATGGTTAATTGAACTTTAAATCATTCCAACCAACCAACCAAAGTAAGGCTTCATTCTTAAGTGATAAAAGGAGGCAGAAACCACAGCCTAAAGTGGGAAGCCACATTGGGCGCTCATAACGCCTGCCAGATTCTCAGCACAGAAGCCATCACTCGTGGTCGGGTACTCGCACCTCTTACCTTCTCACACCGTGCTTACAGGGTCCTTCACGAGCCAGCGTCACCGCTCATCAGTTCCCATGGCAACCAGCTTGTTATTATCTCGTTGCCTTTTAGCGACCGGGGCGACAAACGGCGAGGTGGAATTATCACACGTCGGATGGGGGTGGCGGATGGCGGCGGCGGTTATTTGCTTGATGAGGCACTGATGAACTGATCGCTGGCCAAGATGTTACCTGGAATGGCGAACTCCATTATTCCTGACTCTGGACGTAACTAAGCCGCGCTAGAGCAGGGAACAAGACTATGTTCTATACACGCCACGATCCCGCGGCCACCCAGAGGAATACTGCGATATTGCAGTGTATTATATCAGCCTTTGTATCTTTATCTCACCCCTGGTATTTTTGTCCCATAGGCTTAACATTAGGAACTCGTTCTCCCTGCTCCTATAAGTATTGCAGTCCCTTCTCCATGGTCTTTATCCTATGTATCAACCATTGGTTTAGTGTGTACAGGGATGAGATAAATACAGAAAGCAACTCGTTTTGGTAAAAGTTCTTGTTCTCCAACTTGTTAGAATGCTTTGTGATATACATTCGGCTGTCTCCTCGTTCATATCACTCTGCATCAAACTCGTGGAGAACTATGACTTTGACCAAAACTTGTTGGTTTCTTCTTGAAGTCCTCATGGCTGGAAATTAAGATATGGTCACCTTTCTCATTGAACTAAGTTCAATGTTTCACTGTAGAAAAGTAAATGGGGATAATCATATTTAGAAATAGAAATATAACCTAAATATATATTTCATTAGGATTGCCTAAACAAGTGTCGTAGAATAAGCTGTGGCTGTATCGGAATCAATATAGGTAAAGTGGTGTAGGCAAAGAAGTTGAAATATTTGGTAGCTGAGTTGCGGAAGTTGTGTGGCAATAAATAGTTTAAATGTCCTGATTTAGACGATAACTAGTGCCCGATCAACATCGTCTCTGTGGTTTAATCTGGCTGTATTGCAAATATTCAAATTAAAAGTATGGTGTCAGTAACGAATGAACACTATTCTCTGTAGGCCCATAACACTGAGATGCACTAGGCTGATATCGGCGCACTTACTCCACACAGCAGTCGTGAAGAGGTCGGCGCAGTGATTTCCCCAATCTCGTGCGGTGATGAGGCAGGGAGGAGGTGGCGCCTCTGGTGGCGGGCCTCGCGGGGGTCACACCGGGAGGACGTGGCGGGACGTGGGGGCGTGTCGGGGAAGTGGGGTCGTATCACAAAGTCTGCGTACGTCCACACGCTAGTCACCAATGGCAGATTTACCCTTATCCAGGGGGCCATCCGTGTAGTATGTACGCAGAATTTTCTAAATTGTTTAACCCCCCCCCCCCTCACACACACACACACACCACCCCCGATCTTATAGGCAATAGAACAAAGAAGGCGCATACGCAAAATTTCCGAAAATTTATTTTGATCCATTTTGTTTCCACCTGACGATTATTGTACTAGAAGTGCCACATAATCGGACGGTGGTGCTAAATGCCATAATCGGGGGTCATAATCGGCAGGTGGAAATGTTACATTAGGCTCAGTGTGACAGCTGGTAGCACTATCGGCCTAGGGGCCATCCATAAAGTATGTACGAAGAATTTCTAAAATTGTTGACCCCTCACCCCCTCCCAATCTTGCACCAATAGACCAAAGAAGGGGGATACGCAAAATTCCCTTAATTTTGTTATTCACCCAACTCAGTGCTTACGTAATTTATGGATGGCCCCCTGTCCTCTCCCATGTTTCACCTCAGCGAGTGTGGGTTAATTTGCACGTGGGGCTTGTGGCCGTGAGCAAGTTGAGATTTGCTCATCACGGCGACGTAATTGTCCAGAGGGCAGACAGATAAACTCTCACCTCTCCGCCTCCCCGCCACCCCGCCTCGTGGGGCCTATTGACCGGGCGCTCCGTCCACCCGGGCCGCAGTGACCAGGCAACTATTGGAGGGTCAGATCCACTGTGAAGAGATGACTGGAGGTGTAGCCATGATGACTGAGGAGTGACTGTGTATATATATGCAGTAGAACCCCGCGTAAGCGGCCACCCCCTGTTCCGGGCAAAAGGGCCCGCTTACGCGGGGTGTCCGCTTAGACGGGGATAAAATAAACATCTAATGTAGTGAACCGTTCCGACAAAAGGTGTTCGTTAATGTGGGGTGTTCGCTTAAGTGGGGTGTCCGTTTGGCGGGGTTCTACTGTAGACTATAGTGACTAGAAAGTCTGGTAAGTCTTAAATGCCATTATCAGACACTAAATAACCAAACCAAAACCAAACTGTAGTTGCTGGGTACATAGATGAAATTGGTGTAACTGGACACAGCATGTAGTTACTGGAGAGTGACTGGGTACATAATCTGTGGTCCAATTCCCAGGCGGATGATGGCAGAACTACCAATCACTCTGTGCCCTATGTGGTAGACTAGAGGTGCCAGGATAGCTGAGAGGGGTGGTTGGTGGAGTATTAGACGGCAGTAGATGCGCTGTTGAGGGGAGTTAGCAGGCAGTGAGGTGGTGAGGGTAGTGGTAGCAGCACGGGGCGGTGGCTGCGGTGGCTGTGGTTGGAGGGAGTTAGAGGACGGGCCGCGGCTGGCACTTTCTTCCCGTAATTCTCATTCCCACCAGCCCCAGACCAATCCTTTAGACTGACGCTCCTCAATTTGGCCGAAATGAGGCGAGGCATTGGTGACTCGCCGATCACCGCGGGGCAAATCGTCCTCGCCCTCCCACCCCCACCCCTACCACACCCACCCCCACCACACCCCTACCAGCGGCACACTTCTACCTCCATGTCGCCCCCGTCACACCCCCCGAACACACACACACCTCGTCCTACATGGTAAACCCCGCTGCTCAACTACAACCTCCTTACAAGGCCCGCTTTGGTTTGTTTTCTTCCTTTTTCCGCTCATATCCAGATCTTGCTCCATTATGGCAGGGATGCAAGTTTTCCGATAATTGACGGAATTCCTACATTTCATCTACACTAAATCATCACTAAATAAAAAAAATGAGAACATATACCTAGTATGTTCTAACTACACTTTAACTATATGGGAGTGTGTATGGACACCCGGCGCACACGAACATGCCACTTGTCCAGAAAAGTTGGATAATATAGATACAACATAGATTTATTTTTTTCGTTCTGTTAAGGTTTGCGTGAAACTCCATGGTTGGCCATTTTCTACAATAAATACAATATAGACTGGTTTCAGATAAAAGTGTACTCTTGAACCTCTTTAATAGCCCCCCTCACCCGTGCTAATCCCCCTTTATCCACTCTCCTTTCCCCGCCTTATTTCCCTGAACAGACCTCTACACTCCCACCCCGTGCCAGCTGTCCTCCCCACGACCGTACCCGCTCCCAATGTCTCTAGCAAAGCACCCTCTGGCCCCATACCCTACCACACTCTCCACCAGAAGTCCACAATCTCACGCTCAAGCACGTCTCCCAATCCTCCCAGGGGTTCGTTGCTCCGAAAAAAATGGCAAAAGAGTTGCTTCAGTTAAATCGGATCATGTAGTGTGGTATCGTTAGCTGTATGCTACTTTTCACAACACCACATTTTCAATGAAACAGGTGAAAGGTCCATTAGATTCTTAATTGAGTATAGATGGTGATATAGCTATGATGCGAACCTTGGGGCTATTTAATAACCTAGGATCGTACATATAGACCCTTTTCTGGATGCCATACAGACCCAGGGACGATGTTTATCTCACCCCTGGTACAAGTTTAGCCATAGGAATAACATTGAAAAAATATACTCAACGATCACCCTGGTAAAGTGACAATACTACGGCACGGCCGTGGAATAGTGAATTTGCTAAGTATATTCTGATTATTCTGAAGTTGTGATGATATTTAATGTCATAGAAAGGGGTAAGATAAATCCAGAACCTCACTCGAATCGTAAAAATAGACAATACTCCACGAGTTTGGCTGGGCTGCAATCGTCATCGAGGCGAAGCCGAGTGACGATTATGGCACAGCCAAACGAGTGGAGTATTGTCTATTTTTACGATTCTCGATGCAGTTCTATATAAGTATCAACTTTATTCAACACGTATGGACGACCTTACGGACGGCTAATACTGTCTTAGCGAACAGATTTCAGAATTATTAAACAACAACCCTTGTACGAGGTACAGAAAATGGTCGATCCTAGATTATTAAACGGGTCCCTGGAGCAACGATTTCGACGTCGGTTCGCTATTCTGCGATCCACTAAACGTAGAGCAACCCTCAAGCCTCACTCTAACTATCCCCCTTTTCCCGTCTCCGCTGCCGGTAGAGGGCGTGGCGAGCGCCGGTCGCGCATGCGGACTGGGATAACATTGTGGCGGGTGGCGGGGTGGGTTGTGTTGGTGTCGACACATCATACACTCCTCGCTCCACCAAATTTCACGGCGCCCCGCGCTTTGAGAAAAGCCTCTTTGGCGTTTCCCGCCGCCGCGCCGATAAGACGCCATTGAAATGTATCAGGGGCCCTGATTGGTCGGGTGATGGATGCCGTGCGCCGCCATAAACCCTGCGGTGATTGGTTGGCATCAGGGACAGATCATTCTGAGGTTTCCACTGAGCAGCTTTCCGACTTGATCTGACTTTCTCTGAGCACACATACAAAACTTTCTTTTTCTGTATACATTAAAACTGTAATACTTTTATAATGAGAGCTTGTGGACTTTTAATGGGAACCACGGGACTAAATAGACGCTGGTGGAGACGCGGATAGAGCGTCCCGTCTCATCCGGGTATTGACCCTGGAGCTGTCCGCTGGTACCCCAAGGACCTCTGCCAGCTGATAAGGCTATCACAGGCACCAGCGAATGAGAGGAGGGGCTGTAGTCACGTGATATTTAGTGGGTCAGCCACTAGATTTTAGAAATAATGATGAAATGAATTCCGCAGTAGTTGTATCACTCGCACTTGGTCCAGTGAGTATCTCGTTGTTGTATTAGTATATACTTATGTGCGAATGCTCACTTTTACTGACTAGAATCATGGATTCCGTTCGTCACTGAGTGAAGAAATAATATCCAAACTTCCCTCCGTACCACGTGACCACTGTCATTCTCGAAAAACTGAGTTATATAATGACTTTTTTTATAAATGATTTCCAGATACATAATGATAAGGAGACATAGTGAATGTAGCGGAATAACATCTGTACCTCGTTATTTTCATCGGAATTATCTCTGAACAGATGCCATTCAGGGACACTAACCATGTCTCTATATATTACACATACACCGCATCCTCACCTTGTATAACAGCTGTGCCATGTCATATATGAATCTGCATAATCTTCATAACCTGAAAACATAGCGTGCAGCACCAACATTCCCATCCGAAAAACTCTACTGATGACAAATACACAGCAGACCCTTTTTACCCTAATTTACCTGGTAATGACGTTGTGTAATCATGTTTTCCAGCCCCACTCATTAGGGAGAGTCCTTGAAACCCAGCCCTTAATGGGGCCGTGTTTGCTGACACTGTGTGGCGGGCGGGGGTTCGTGTCTAACCTCGCCACGCCTGGGACAGCTTATAAAAACCAATCAGGCTGTGTGGGAGTTCATGCCAAGAAGATGTCCTCGTGATTACGTGTCTTCACGCAAAGTTAGTCCTCAGGGACGCGGCATCAGCGTTAACTCCCAGCAAGCTGATCCTTTATTATCCACGGTATACAAAGTACAATGTACGGGGATTCAGTAAGCCAAGACCCATTGTTTATTATCCATGGTATACAAAGCACACATTAAGAATGTACGCAGATTCAGTAAGCCAAGACCCATTGTTTATTATCCATGGTATACAAAGCACACATTAAGAATGTACGCAGATTCAGTAAGCCACGACCCATTGTTTATTATCCACGGTATACAAAGTACATATTGAGAATGTACGGGGATTCAGTAAGCCACGACCCATTGTTTATTATCCATGGTATACAAAGTACACATTGAGAATGTACGGGGATTCAGTAAGCCACGACCCATTGTTTATTATCCACGGTATACAAAATACACATTGAGAATGTACAAGGATTCAGTTAGCCACGACCCATCCTTTATTATCCACGGTATACAAAGTACACATTGAGAACGTACTCGTATATTACTACGTGTCAATCACTCGTGGCCTACTGCCGCCTATCTACAATATCATCAATTATTGTCTAAAATCCATACAGGGTTTACAGACTTCTACTTTTCAGTGTATTTTCCCTAAGCTTTGAAGAGAGAATTCGTAGTTAAGGCAGATTTTATTGATCAAGTAACTGACGTCAAGCATGGGCATATTACAATATACAGTTATATCTGATGGTGTACTATGGGCATTGCAGACTAAATATTTTCCTCAAAGACTCAACATTAGGAACACCTACTCAATGCCCATGGAGTATTTCTTTGCAATACTCCATGGGGGACTATGTTACAAATGTTAGCCAAATAGTCAATGTGAGTGGGGAAATAAATTGAAAAAACCTATTCAAGTCTACGGTCAGAGCTCAATCCCATCACCTTTGAATCGCTATGTAATTCACGCGGCTTTGCATTCTGAATTACCACGCTATTCAAATCTGGTGGGATACGACCTCTGACTAAACTTTAATGGGTTTCCTTTAGTACTTCTGTATAATGCGCTACATCTGTGTTCGGTGTTATTACATTTACATATATCTCATCATTCATATCTCACTAAAAGAATTCTTTGCCTTTTATGAAGCTAATGGAATCACACACTTCCCATGTACGGTTACGACGCCAGTATTGTGTCAGTCTCGCCGATGGGATTGTTGGCAGACGTCATTAGTTCCTGTTGCTCCTGGCTGGGGAGCCCGTTAGTAATGACACAGTCGCCATATGTATATCGCCCTCTTATTGTGTCCTAATGTTGGTTCCTCTCTTCTTTGTTCCAGGTAAGTGCACGCTTTTCCATCTGGTTCCTGCTGCACGTGTATCCAGGGGGTAAGTACGTGTACGTGTACGTGATCAGAATGCGCACGTGGCAATAGCGGAGCGTGGCATTTCAATCACAAAGCATATTGGGAAAATCTCTTGTCAGACATTGGTCCCCAGTAATAACCGGAGTTCGTGTATCATTAGAGCTAGGATGTGCTTTAGAGATCTGGATGTCAGCATTATGTTGGAGATGTAGATTATAGCTCTGTAGATAAATACAGATGGGAGTTAAATGAGGGAAGATTTCAAGGGGGCCATTAGAGTACATCATTGCTGAAACGCTAATATCTAGTTCAGAGACTGTGAACACGCATAGAAAGAGATAAACCCCTCTTTACACAATCCCCTCTAGAGAAGAGCTTAGACACTGTGAACGTATGTTTAAATGTGGACATTGATCACTGCTGTAGAGGATATCGACTTTCAGCTGTTCTTATATTGAAGTTAGAATAATGGTTGTTCTGGTGACCTTGAGTCAAACCTACAATGTCATATACTACTTACGTGCATCCTGATGGTGTCCGTCAATTCTCTATACTACTCAGTGCAGTACCCTGATTCTGTCCCCAATCTCTTTATACTTCTCACCCTCATACCTCGAGTTCATCTGTTACTACTTAGTGCCACGCAGGGATGCCAGTCTTCAATGTTTCCATTCAGAGATGTCAGTTTTCTACTTTTCCAAGGAAATCCAATTTGTCCTTATTAGTATGTGAATCTTTTTGTCATTGTGTAAAATAAGAATATTTCCAAGGATCATTTATTCCCATAAAATTGGGTTTGAACCTCCCCATACACTCACACACACACATGACATGGATGGGAATTACTTGTTTTTCATGTATTTATTCCCCCTGTGGGAGCAAATTCCAAATTATAAATATTTCCACCTTTTTCCCAGGCCCCAATTGACATCCCTGTTCCATTTAAATTCATGTTTTCATTTTTTAGAATATTTTTCCTCGTGTAACATTGATATACCAACTGCTGAATTACCCTATTCAGCCACAATCCATGACCCCCTCACTGGACCTCCCCACTGGCCCATGTAAAAACTTGAGCTTTCCCCTGATCCCTTAATTCCACACTAATGTGCAAACACTGTATTACAATGAAAAATATTTCAATTTTTTTTCTGACCCCCAACTGGCATATCCGTCGTCTGATGCGCCGGTGTTTTAATAGAAAATTAATTTCAATATTATATACTGCACATGGTCACGGGTTCAGCACCTTCGCCGAGGATGCTCTTATATATCATACATAGAGACATTGTGCTTTGTGATCAATTATCTGATAGGTGCAGACTTTGAATGTCCTTTTGGTGTTTATATTGTAGGGGTGGGGGTGAGACTTCTCCCTGAATTAATCACATAGATTTGATCATCACCCTTGTCTGAAAGCTGTGAGAAGAGTAGAGTCCTTAGAAAGTCTGGAAAGGCCTTGTAATGGTTGACGGGACGTTAAATAAAAATAAACAAAAACAGTTTATAGTGCGATTAGATGTAATGACGTTTATATCCTGGCCGGACAAAAAGCCATCGCACGCGGTATTCTCCGTATATGAGCGGTATTTTATACCACGCCTGCGGTTTAAATTCGTATTACATGGTGCTATCAACCTGTAGTTGCCGAATTGATTACCGCATCCATTACTGAATCCCGCTTGTTTAATTGCACGTTAAGTTGCTATGGACCGGTGCTAGAATGACGTCACGGAGCCTGTCTGGCCAGCTGTCATCTTTCATCTCTGAAACGATGTACTCACAGTGGTAATTAGCAACCATGCGGTTAATTACTAGCCCTGAGTCTAATTAGCAGATCGGCGCCTGGATACAGTGGGCCTCCGCTCATGTCGTCCGTATTACCCTGTCGCGCTGCCTATCACTGACAAGTGGCCATTGTCGCATGCGGCCTCGGACATCTTGGTTTAATCATGCCCCCCACCCCGAGCTCAGCGTGTTACTGTTAATCTCCTTATTCACCCCACACCTCATGCCCCATGCCCCATGCCCCACGAGGGTGGGGAGTTAGCTCAGTTGTAACCCCAAGGTTGTAGGACTTTGTGGGTTCGAGTCCCACCCCCAGCAGTGGTAGATTTGCAGCTATACCAAAGGCAAATCCCTCTCATAGTACCATGCCTATGTGGTGTGGGAAGTAAAAGAACTCATACCTTGATAAATATGTAGGGGTGAGATTTCTACTTTAATTAATCTCATAGATTCGATAACCACCCTCGTGGTGTAAAACAACCTTGGGAAAGTCTGGTAAGGACCTATAATGGTTGACTGGACGTTGAATCAGAACCAACAAACAAACAAATCCTTATTCGCCCCCCCCCCCCCCCCCACGCCTCACCCCACGGCCCAACCCGACGCCGGGAGAAAATGAAGGTGGCGCCCCCTGATGACAGTCACGTGATGACGGGCGTCCACTCCGGGCGTCCCGCCAGGTGGCGTTAGATTGTCGGCGTGACGTCACGTCCGGTTGGACCTGCGGGTCATGGTATCCACGTGACGTGACGTGTGAGGTAGTGGTCGACGGGTCATGTGGTATGGGTGGGGGTGACGGGTCAGTAGTAATATCGTGCTGGTAGCCAAGAAGGGGGGGGGGGCTTGCGAGGCATCATACTATTCTTTTATTTTCCTCTAGATAACCTTTTTTTTGTAGAGACAACCTTGAAAATCCCTTTATTTTCCTCCATTTTAATGAGATAAAATCTTTAAAACCCCCCTCATATTTAATTTTAAGGATAACGTATTGACTGCACTTTTTACCCCATCCATATACCGACCAGTTGTATTAGACTCCTCGCGATGTTTTAAAGAATATAGTCTTTCTATGAAGTTCCTGAGTAGGTTTCCAATAAAACACACTGTAAAACCAAAGTAGAAAGATGCTAAACAACTACTATTTTCATTAAATGCTTCATTGAGGTAAAGTGTTCAAATCTGGGGCTCTGCCTCTTTAGATATATGCTAATTCTGTAGAAGCCCGCTATCAGAAGATCCTCACCTTCATACAACCATGACCTCTATAATTATATGTAAATGCTGGACCCATGTGAGACCCACCGGAGATATATGGGCAGGGCTAGGTTGTAGGTTAAATATATAATGTGTGAATACAAAATAGGCTTTTCGGTAGGGCTATGCATATACGAGTAGGTCGACCGGGGAACCTAGGCGAAGGGTAGTGGGAAGGGATGCATTGGTAAGCCAGTCATCAAGGTCGCATGTATCCAATTAAATACATGCAAGAGGTTTATGTTGATGCAGAGAACCTAAATATACCCTTTACCTAGATATCCATATAGGAAGGTGTTATTTAGGTGGCTACACAGGTTGCCTTATGTTCCAGGCTGATTCAGAATATAAAGTCATCCACAAGAAAAGAGATTCCTATATACCTATGAGTGAACACTCTATGATTACCTAACGCTGCTGGGGATGGAATAACTTTTGTTTACTGCCCAGGTTGAAGTTACTGCCCAGGTTGACGTTTACTGCCCAGGTTGACGTTTATTGCCCAGGTTGACGTTTACTGCCCAGGTTGACGTTTACTGCCCCGGTTGACGTTCAGAGACGTATGGTTTTTATCGATATTAGGCGACAATTGAAGGTATATAGGAAAAGGGAAACCACGTACCAGTGGAAATAAGCCAAAGTTACGAGGTAAGCCTTGGAAAAATTACTGCCCACCGGAACATAGTTTTCCGCTATTCTTGCATATCTATGACATAGATGCCACGCAGCATATAACAGGCACTGGTAGCATATAACAGGCACTGGTAGCATATAACAGGCACTGGTAGCATATAACAGGCACTGGTAGCATATAACAGGCACTGGTAGCATATAACAGGCACTGGTAGCATATAACAGGCACTGGTAGCATATAACAGGCACTGGTTTTGTACATCCATGAATGGTATTATTGTAGGTCCCACATGACGAGACGCCTCAGGACATTCTTATCCAGCCGTCCTCCGCATAGATTTTCTGCAATGATTTGCCCATTATAGACACCCAAGAAAATATACATTCCACTCTCCTTGGCCAAAGTAGATGTATTTATGAAAGCATCTTCAATGTGAGCTTTGACGATCGACTGGAGTAAAAAATGGAAAGTAGTGTAAGCCTCCTTGAGAGAAAGAAATCGTGTAAAGACGGAATGAGTGATAGGCAAATGGAGAGGAAATAAATGTCTTTGTTGGGTTAGCGATGAAGACAAATGTAGGCGGTGATTTGTGCAAAGTTGATGATGTACAGGCACCTAATCTAAAAACATGGGCAACCCAAGCCCGACACAGAATAAAACAAAATTGTACTCATTAGTAATATCAGAAAGAAAAAGCAAACTGTTTGCGAATTGATATATGTATCTCAGTTCTTTGCCTCTCTTGCTGTACATGTGCCCTAAGTGACAGTAAGAATAAATACACATACAGAGAAGTAGGACGAGGAATCCTTATGGATTACCATAGAAATGCAGAAATTGCGTGATCTAGGAGCTTTCTATAGATGCCCCCGACCCTGCCCTTCGCCCTCCCGCATTTATCTCAATAGAAAAAGTATTCCTGAATACTAACCCGAAAAAAGTAGAGCGTTTGGATTTGCCATCATTTCCACAAATCCCCTTGAAAAAAATATTATACTCCGATTCCATTTATATGGTGTGAACTAACTCCACGAGGTGGCGTCTGATAACAGGAAGTCAGTGCGACGTCGGACGGAAGTGATATCATGTCATGGGGGGAGTCCCTTCTACTTGCCACCAAATGTGAGGGCGAAGAAGCATAAAAAGGGTCGAGGCGCGGGTTAAACAGGGCCGAGTGAACGCTGCGTGCGCAGACACGCTGTGCAGTGCGCATGCGCGACCGGCGGAGGAGCAGCTCGTTAGAGACTATTGAGGCACGCCACTGCCCCCTGCCGGGAGGCGCCAGAACGATCAGGCTGCACGTAACCATCCATACCACGTGACTCGGCCTACACCAGGGGATTATGGGAGGAGGGGGAGGTGGAGCGGAGCGAATTGAAAACCGAGGAACGAGAGTGCAAGTGAACGTCCCCTGGAGAAGTGACCAGGGATGTTCGGTCGGCGAGGACAGTGTGAGGACTCTGGGGCCCGTTTAATAATCTAGGATCGCACATGAAGACCCTTTTCTTTACCTCATACAAGGGTTATCGTTTAATGATATTCAACTATGTTTGTTAAGACAGTATTAGCGGTACATAAGGTCGTCCATAAGTGTTAAATAATGCTGACTCACATCGTTCCTAGGCCACTGTGGCATACAGAAAATGGCTTACATGTACGATCCTAGTTTATTGAACGGGCCCCTGGTCATGTCTGGGGTCGTTAGAACCTGGACTTCTGTTACGTCCGAGAATAGAGTATTGTTCAAGATTAGATGGTAGAGTTGAGCGAAATAAGATAAAAGTGTGAATCTAACTCCCCTGACCCCGTGTTTTATAAGTATACCTGTTCTGATGGACACAGGGTCCCGTTTGATAATCTAGGATCATACATGAAGACCCTTTTCTGTACATCGTACAAGGGTTATCGTTTAATGAAATGTAAGTCTGTTCTCTAAGAGTATATTAGCCGGTCATAAGGTTGTCCATAAATGTTGAATAAAGTTGACCCACATCGTCCCTGGGTACAGAAAAGGGTCATATACGATCCTAGATTATTCAACGGGTCCCACTCATTTTCATTTATACGGGGGATATTTTCTGGAAGCATGAAGAGAGCTGGTGAGGAGGGCTGGAAAGAGTGAGGGCCAAGCAAGAGGAGAGGAAAGCAGTGATGAATCAGAGAGGGCAGGTCTTGATCTGAACTGGTGCATGTGGGGGTTATGTCATGTCGGTAGACTCAGATTATACGACTTGGCGTACACACAGGAGCTGGCGCCATGCTGTCGCTCACCGCCACCAATCAGCATCAACTAACTGCTCATATCTGCTCGTTAGTACAGGGTGTGCCTGCTCGTGGCCGTTCACCAACTGACAGCGGCACGATAACTTGAATACACTAACCAGACGAATATAGACCATTTTATTATCTCAATTACAGCAGGTTTCATCAATGTTAACGCGGTATTATAAGCTATTTAGATGCAGAAACAAATATAATTGGCGCAATATATGTTGGTCATATCTGAGTAAATTTGTTTATGTTTTACGAAACTTCGTACGGGTTTCCGATTGGAAGCAGCTAGGATATTAGCTGACGCACAGCCCTCTTTATTGTCAAATTAAGGAGATACTTTATCAAACCATACAATGTATAAGGGAATGTATGATTGACAACATAAAGAAATATTGAAAAATGAAATAGAATATGTTAGACTACTTTCTGACCTTATCAAAGACTACTGGTTTCGCTCCATGCTAACTAAACATCACGAAGTTATACAGAACTGGACCGAGAATCACAAAATACTAAATACTCCATTAGTTTGGATGTGCTGCAATCGTCATCGAGGCAAAGCCACGTGACTATTACAGTGCATTCAAACGAGTGGAGTATTGTGTATTTTACTATTCGAGTGTGGTTCTGGATTTATCTCACACCTTTCAAGGACATTAAATAGCATCGTATTCTAAGAATAATCAAAATTATTTAGCAAATCCATATGACGTCATTTCACATTCACTACGCCACGGCCTTGGCGTAGTATTGTCACTTTACCGGGGTGATCATTGAGTATTTCTTTCTGATGTTATTCCTATGGCTAAACTCGTACCAGGGTTGAGATAATCAGGCAACACATGCTGTTATTGGGAATTCATGCCCCGGCCATAGACAATACAAGGAGTCATTAACGGACAATACATACTTGTATATAGCGAGCAGCTCGGGCAGATTGGCCGTGATGAGGCATGAAATATTCACTGGCCGAGCGCCGGGACTGTGTGATGAGGAGTAGGTTAGGAGACAGCGGGCTGCTAATTGTGAGGAGATACCACGGACATGGGGAGACGTGATGGCACGTGGCAGTCACCAGAAGATACCAGCCACGCCTTGTTATGTGGAGCAGCTCCTCAGCTGGTCGATATAGTGATAAGACACTGAGTGGTGTCTAAGAGCAGGTGGAGATAATTGCGAAGAGATTGGATCCAAAATGTACCGTTATCTGGTGGTATGAGGATAGTGTGCCTAAAAGACAGAAGTCCTTAGCACAGGATTCAATGGTGCTGCTTTTATTTTTTTATTGTACACATCCCATAGCCACGTTTTAGAGGAAATTCAGTATATTGTGCATAATTTCTTTATATTCTTTATTTTTTATTGTACTGTAAGGGGGTACATACAATGGTCTCTGCTTTAGGAGTTATTCTGACCATCGATCCAAAACGTTTACAAAATTCCGTCGGTAACTGAAACTATCATTCTTAATATATACAGAGTGATATGACAAAATGATGATGGGGTTAATGATTCAAAAACGCATGCTTCAGACAACTACAAGGTCAGATTCAGGCAAACCTGGCAAGTTTATGTCTGGACAAACGCCTCAAAATATTGCGACCTTATATATTTCTTATAGCTAGCAAGTTTTGCATCCTGGACTTCAACAGGGAGTTTATTCCAGTCATTCATCCCTATGTAAATGGGACTCCGTTTGAAAAATGCAGTCTTTGGTCTTTTTAATCTAATTATTCTTTTGCATTGTGCACGGGTGATTAATACTTCAGCAAGACTCTTAAGAAACAAGATTCAAGAGTATATTGACAGTACATCTTTATTGTAGTCAGATATATAGCATGTAATTATATGCGTTAAGCCAACGCGCTGAAATTGTAGAATAAAGTTAGGAAATATAGGCTTGAATGTATTGAGTCACTTTTAAAGGCTATAAATTCACGCCCACTCAACTCAAAACATTGTGGTTATATCCTATTAATATACACTACATTCAATGTGCATATGCAGTGGAAGGAGGTGATATACCGCTGGCATGTGAACACGCTGGGAGTGGTGTAAATCAGCACTCCGTATACTGTATAAGTGCGTAGGCAGTGGAAGCCATTCTCTATAAGTATCCAGTGCAGACGAGTAATATAGCACCGGTCTGCGAACGTACAAGATTAATCCTAGATTTAATACCGGTCCGTTCATTCAGCGGGCTCACTGGCGGCGAATTGATAACAGAGACTATTAGAGGCGACACATTGTGGGGAGGTCTGCAGCCTGCTGTGGCTGCTGTGATTGTAAGCATAGAGGCGCACTATATGAGACTCTGTGAAGGCGTGGCCTGCACGAAACCACCTGTCACACCTCGTCAACCAGTCCCCACTCACAGCTCAGGCACGCGCTGAACGTAGTCATATTTCTCACAGATACCAATCTGCCAGGCCCCCGGGCCTTGTCTGGCAAGGAAGGCTCAGATTTAGTTATTCCATGTTGCGCGGAAACTTTATACATCACGCGCAGGTTTTTTTTGGGGGGTATCAGGACTTTCTGATCAGCTAGGAGAGTTACGATTCTTTTCCAAATAAAAAAAGATAATAACAGGGATTACGGCCAAATTGTGGAAATGATTAAGGGTCACTAATCAGACCTGACGTTTTAATTCTTGATGGGAGAACAAGTTCAACAACAAAAATAAAAAAGGGGGAAATTATTACGAATCTTCTTAGTTTTTGGTGGAAGAAAGATTCATTTGCTTAATACCAGATAAGTGGTTGCGGTTCGTGAACCCATGCATTTTATGAACACGAATTATTGCATTTCCCTAGTATGCTTTTTACAATAGCATAAACTCAAAACATTGTCTGTCCCTTGTGACACAGCATGCAAAAAGAGTTGCCATCAATGAACAGTTTTCAAATTAAAAAAGAAAGATAAAGGATAGAAGGCTGGATTACATTTCAAGTGCACAGTGTCATTTTTTTCCATTGTTATTCAGTTGAGAACAAAATGTCATTAGTATAACAAAAAATAAATAAAATGCTCGGATATCGTATGGTAACACATGACAACGGCTGCTCTCTCTCTTCATTGACTGCCTTAGTTTGAGCTGATTGATAATTCCCACGCATAATGCTTCTATTACTATATACCCATGCTGTATATACTGTAAATACGCACCGTTTTGGCATATGACGTAAGAATACTGTACGGACCACTGGTCCGTACACTAAAATACGGACCACCTAGCCATACATATTTATTAAAATTCTGATTGTTAAAAAAAATGAAATTGATTTTTTTTTAAATTTCGGGTATATAGTAAATATATAACGTCCAACCATGCTTGTACAAGTCACATAAATCGATGATAATTTACCGTTTGTACGGAACTCGGCGTAAACGTCTTGGTCCGTACATACCGTAAATTAGCATCTCGTTCTGTGACTTGTACAGCATGGTCAGGACGTTCTATATAATTACCACCCATCTCCATGCTCAAAACCCCATCGTCCCACACAGCCTGCCGCACAGACCACTACCACATTCCCTGCTCCTCCTTTATTACAAATACCGGTAACCCTGGTGACAGAATGAGCTCACCTAATTATCCCTCCTAATGAGCTGCCCATGGCGTCACTTCCGGTTGCCACGCGAATTTTCCCGATTTTTTTTATCACCGGACGGGAACCCAGTCTGCGTATCCGGGTCGCCAGCCGCCTTGATAGACAGGATTACCGATTTCTATCAACGGCTGCATCTCAGCTCCACCACCTTGCACGATTCGGATTTCTTCCCCGATGTAATTCTCGTGGATTATGTAATTCCACCCGGAGAACGTGTGGCGCTATTAGCTGGGCGCCAGTCGGGGGAGCTTACCGGGAGTCCCGGGCTTAGAATGCCGCATTTAAAAGTCGGCCTGGAGTAGCAGGGAGGGTAGAAGTGTCCCGGGTCTGCGCTAGATACCAGGGAGGAGACTCAAGAAGAATTAGACATGCTGGACATTTTTTTATTTTTTTATTTTTTTTTTATTTTTTTTTTTACAAATTGTCGGGGTTGGGGGATAGGATAAAACTAGAACTTGAAAAAAGAGAGCAATTTGAATAGACCATAGTGTGAAACTACCCACCAATGTGTACTTAAGAAATGTAGGGAAACTTTAAAACTGAACACTGTATTTGAAAACTGGGAATGAAATTAAGATTTGCTCACCGCAAAATATAAAAAAAGACAGAATACTTCAAGATATGATGATATGAATTCCAGTTTCATCCTCGTTTCCCATGATGGATTCCGTTCCCTATACCCCATACCCATTACAGATGGAGAGAGGTGGCTAAAATTAGTATCTCAAACCTGGTACAAGTTTAGCCATAGGAATAATCTCTTCCACACAGAGATGTAATAAGTGGTTACTCGCTGTGAGCTTCGGTATCATTCACAATTTATGCTGACACGAATGCTTGCTGTATACCGAATGCAGATGATTTTGTTTGGGGCTGAATTACAGATCCTACTGCTACACTGATCCTACCGTTATATGACGTATGCTACGACGTAAAAACACACCCACCACAAATAACAGGGATGTTGCATGGGTTGTGGTGATACAACCCCGTAACGTTACAACCACCTGCCATGTCCTGGCGCCAACCAGCGCCCACCAGCCTCTCCTCTGAGTCCCCACTCTCCACCCTACTACACACACCCTCAACCAGCCCCATGTTATTGACTGACGCTTTGATCATGTAGCGCCGAAGTCAGGTTGCTATGGAAACTCGCCAGTCATAAGGGGGTATACTAATAGACTGCGCACTCACATTGAAGGTTGTCGGCGGGGGACGGGGGGATGGGCATCTTGAAGGGTGCGGGCAGGCGCAGGGGGGGGGGGGGGGTGAGGGTTGGAGGAGGGGCGAATCGTGAAAGATTTTTTTTCACCCCATGGGGAGGTCAAATTAAGTCGTGTTATTGTGATGTATAGAGGAAACCTCATGGTATACCACCATAAGGAGAGAACCAAGAGATATACTTAGGTTTTGGATTATACATCGATTGTGATTTTGATGACCTAAGAATCATTAAGTTATTCCATGTTATATACCCAGGTTTCGATTATTCATGTGGCTGGTGAGAAATGCCTCTCTGGGACAGCCCCACTCCGCCTCTCCTGGGCGGGGGAAGTTAGCTCTATGGTTGAGGCACTGGGCTCATAATCCCAAAGTTGTAGGAGTTAATAGGCTAGAGTCCCACTGCAGCCTCTCTTCTCTCCCCCCCCCCCCCACCATGTCAATGTGATGTGGGGACTACAAAATCTCTCGCCTCGGTAAATGTGTAGGGGGGAGATTTCTAGCTAAATTCTTCTCATAGATTCTATCTAATAGAACACATTGGATGTTAAACTACCCAAACAACAACAACAACAACAACAACAACAACAGCAACAACAACAACAACTCCAGGGTAGGGCAGGCCACTAGGTTGCGGTATTGGGCAGAGTGTGACCTTGTGACCCATATTGAGATCCATGGTGGTTGTAGTAGAGTGTACTGGAGTTATGGACGTCTTAAATCATCTTGAAAACAAACAGATCCCGCATGCCTATGCCACCAAATACCATCCCTTCACCCTACCCCTAACCCGACGACGCGATCGTAGCGCCTCTGGTGACTATGCGCCGTACTGCCACTGCCGGTAGCACCATCTACTGGGGCGAATCGATGACGACACCCGCCCCCTGGCGGCTTCGTTGAGCGGCGCTCAAAACGAGGCTAATCCACTGTGGTAGCGTCCGGAAACGGAAGTAGTGTAGCAGCGTCTCGTCACCCATGTCCAGCAGCGGGGACGACCGAGCTTCGGGATTGGTCAATCTAGTGCCCTGGGCTTTATTATCGTATACAAAGGCCCCATTCAAAATGTATGGGTACTCAGGTTTACTGCTGATACCATAGCTGTGGTACACGGATTCAAATCTGTGGTATACGGCCTCAAAGCCATGGTATACGGGAAAAACAATCCCTTTGTGCTAAAGAGCAACAGAATAGTCCCTATTGTTATGCATTTTCTTATGGCTATTGCTGGGTTTAATTCATTCAAAAAGATTGATAATAAATGCAACAGGCTTTTTCAACCAGTCGAGATTTATGTCGTACTAGCGCTCGTGTATTAATACGCGTCAACCTCTCGTGGTTTACGGCCGCCTGTCCACAAACCATCGATTATTGTCCATGCATTCTATCAGTTTGGTGTTGTCCACTGGCATTGGGCAGTCTATAGCCTGCATGCTATTTTATCAGCTTGTGTAACATGTTAGGTTCTCACGTTGGTCAATGTGAAGCAATCACGTCGGACATCAGCAGGGTGTGGGTCCACCATGTTTAATCAGACCAACGGATGCTCAGCCAGACGAAATGCGATGCCTTTCTCACTTCCACAGTAGAGGGATGGCAGTTTTCCTCTGTTGCAAGGACATTCTTGTTTTCGTCTTCAGTTTATAAAATTATTTGTTCATGTGTAAAACAAAGAGACGATAAATTGGGCCTCATTCACACCAATAAACAGTGGTTCAAACCTCCCCACACATCCCAGCCCCATTCCATGGCCAATAACGATATGTTTATCATGTTTTCTCAGTCTCCCTGAGGAAGTGCATTCCACATTGAAATATCTTTTTCCTTTTTCTTTCATGACCCCAACTGACAATCCTGCACAGTGGCAAGTCCTTTGTCATCACGGCTGGCGCATTGAATGTTCACCAAAGTCCACAATGAATACAACAGGTTAAGAATGTGGATTCCCGTTGTGAATGCCTTGAAAAGGAGTTTGTTCCTTATGCTGACAATAGTTCAGTTTCACAGTTCCTGTGCCCGAGTCTTAATCTGTTCACACGTGGATTCCTTTGTGAGGCGCATTACATTGCCTGCCATTCAAATGCCTGACTACAAAGTGGCTTAGGATCCCCTACTTCCAACATACCATTACCCACGACCCAGTTTCCCTTGGAGAATGCTCCCATAAATACACAGAGATAATTCACCATTGATTTAATCTGCCGCCTTTCTCTGTGGGTTCTTTCAGCTTGCAGTCACTATCCCTCCCCACCCCCCACCCTCCATCTTCTTACACTCCCCACTCTCTTTTGTTCAATGTATCTATATTTTTCTGGTCTATCTTACTATGCAACTCTACACCATTCCATCAAGATTGTTCTGCTTGGAATTTTTTTTGGAATTTCTTTGGAATTTTTTTTATTGGTCTTTATTATACAATCCATTCTTTGATGTTTTAACATTACTTTCTTCATAGCTTTGACCAATAATAGATCGCAATGAACGCCCTCTCAGCTACGGACATATCCTGGGCTGGTTTTCGTTGGGCATTCAACTTATGCAAGCTATATACATCAGTATGGCATAAGTGTATGCTACAATGGCACGTTATATAGTGTTTTGTGACAGGATACTACAAGAATCAAAATAAGTTAATACATCTTTCGGCATGACCACTGGATAAGTGGGGGAGGGGGCGGGTCGTAAGTGTAGGGAATAGGCATTTTAGGAGGTAATGCAAGTTGCTACTATAGAGGAAACCTATGAAAGTTTAGGGTTAGAGCCCGAATCCGAGCCCGAGTTTGAATCTCGTAGTAATTCACAAGGCGAAGCCGGGTGAATTACGTAGCAATCTACTGGACTTGAAACCTCACGGTTGTAGGACTTTCGAGGGTTCGAGTCGCACTGCAGCCACTCTTCTCCTTGACACCCAGTGGTGGTAGATTTACTGCTATGTCAAAGGCCAATCGTTATCATACAATGACTATTTGGTGTGGGAACTAAAAGATCTTTCACCTTGGCAAATGTGTAGGGGTGAGATTTCGACCTATATTCATCCCATAAATTCAATCACCTTCAAACCCAAAGTAAATCTAATAGAACATAGTGGACGTTAAACTGAATAACTTAGGAGGTAGATTGTGTTACAACTACCAACCTGAAGTAGTTTGTGTTACAACAGCTTCACCTAGAAATAAGTGATCAGTGGATTGTGTTGCAACCACCGAGTTTATGGGACCACCATGTATATGTACTAGTATAAACGTATCCTTGACAGAGTATTGGTACTGGTCTGTTAAAGACCCCCATTGAGTCATGAACTAGAGTATCAAGTGTATTTACCTATGTACCGAGCTTATGTTGTAATGAGATTAAGCCTTGACAACTATCACCCATCTCATCTCATCTCATCTGATTTTTGCAACCCTTGGTCAACTACTCAGTCAACAATTACACCACTATGTTATCTACTCCTGAACCCGAGGGACCAGGCGGAAGAACGGCTATGCCGAGCCTGGACATCATATACTGTATTGATGAACCCCCTAATAAACTTATAAAAAAAAACCACAAAAAAAACCTACCCAAACAAATGCCAGAAACCCGCTCTTTCTTCAGTGAGTACAACTTGCTGAGCACTGACTGTATCTATAGCATTAGCTCCCCCATAGGGACAAGAGAGCCTTTAGTGGCCACGTCAGTGCTGAGCTGCTCCCTGAGACTCTATCTGTTTCTCCGCCCCCCATCTGGAGTCCATGTCGTGTCTCCGTTTGCCCGACCCGCCTGCCCGCCTGTAACTGAGTCTCTAGTCCCGTCCCACCACACACCTACACACACACATACACACACCTACACACGTCAGGGTCGCATCGAGTAACTCGGAGCAGTTCCCTGCCCTCCCACCAGAGGGGGACTCGAGCAGCTCACAGACTGTAGACAAAGACAAGTGCCTGGCATTGGAGCTCGCAACCACAGATTGGTTTGAGTATAACGTATTGTGCCGCTGCTATTGTTTCCCGCTATCCACTGAGGTTAAATGTCCAGAAGGAGGAACTGCATTGAGATAAGTAGCCACTGAAAATATGCCATCAGTTTTGGTGGTGAAGCTATCGCACGAGGCAAAACTGAGTGAGATTACATAGTAAACCAAATCGAATGGTGTAATTGCATTTGGTTTGTGACATCATCCCCCATTGAGTTCGAGGACTCCATAGGCAATGAGTACAAGTTCCCAATGTTAAGTCTATGTAGAAAAAATACCAGGGGTGAGATAAAAAGTCAGGACGATAGAATATTGAGGCCAGAGGTAAGTTATGGAGACAAAAATACACGGAAAATATCCAAATCCTGATTATCCACACTTTGGATCTCTAACATGATCAAGACTTGGTACACCAGCAAAACCCTGGAATACCCGGGAATCTGACGTCACTGGGAGACTGAAGAGTGGGTGTATCTGAGTGACTGGACCACGCTTGGAGACTGAGGGGGTGGGTGGGTATATCTCGTCTATGCTGGGAGACTGAAGGGGGAGTGGCTGTATCTTAGTATCTGGACCACGCTGGGGACTGAAGGGGAGTGGGTATATCTTGTCTATGCTGGGAGACTGAAGAGGGAAAGGGTGTATCTTGTCTATGCTGGGAGACTGAAGGGGGAGTGGGTATATCTGGACCACGTTGGGAGACTGAAGGGGGAATGGCTGTATCTTAGTATCTGGACCATGCTGGGGACTGAAGGGGGAGTGGGTATATCTGGACCATGCAGGGAGACTGAAGGGGGAGTGGCTGTATCTGGACCATGCTGGGAGACTGAAGGGGGGGTGGCTGTATCTGGACCACGCTGGGAGACTGAAGGGGGAGTGGCTGTATCTGAGTGACTGGACCACGCTGGGAGACTGAAGGGGGAGTGGCTGTATCTCAGTGACGTGACCACGCTGGGAGACTGAAGGGGGTGGCTGTATCTCAGTGACTTGACCACGCTGGGAGACTGAAGGGGGAGTGGCTGTATCTTGTCCACGCTGGGAGACTGAAGGGGGAGTGGCTGTATCTGAGTGACTGGACCACGCTGAGAGACTGAAGGGGTAGTGGCTGTATCTTGTCCACGCTGGGAGACTGAAGGGGGAGTGGCTGTATCGCAGTGACTTGTCCACGCTGGGAGACTGAAGGGGGAGTGGGTGTATCGGGACCACGCTGGGAGACTGAAGGGAGAGTGGCTGTATCTTGTCCACGCTGGGAGACTGAAGGGGGAGTGGCTGTATCGCAGTGACTTGTCCACGCTGGGAGACTGAAGGGGGAGTGGCTGTATCTTGTCCATGCTGGGAGACTGAAGGGGGAGTGGCTGTATCTGAGTGACTTGTCCACGCTGGGAGACTGAAGGGGGAGTGGCTGTATCTTGTCCACGCTGGGATACTGAAGGGGGGTGGCTGTATCTGGACCACGCTGGGAGACTGAAGGGGGAGTGGCTGTATCTTTTCAATGCTGGGAGACTGAAGGGGAGTGGCTGTATCTTGACCACGCTGGGAGACTGAAGGGGAGTGGCTCTATCTGGACCACGCTGGAAGACTGAAGGGGGGTGGCTGTATCTGAGTGACTGGACCATGCTGGGAGACTGAAGGGGGGTGGCTGTATCTGAGTGACTGGACCACGCTGGGAGACTGAAGGGTGAGTGGTTGTATCTTGTCCACGCTGGGAGACTGACAGGGGAGTGGCTGTATCTGAGTGACTGGACCACGCTGGGAGACTGAAGGGGGAGTGGCTGTATCTGAGTGACTTGTCCACGCTGGGAGACTGAAGGGGGAGTGGCTGTATCGCAGTGACTTGTCCACGCTGGGAGACTGAAGGTGGGGGGTGGCTGTATCGCAGTGACTGGGTCAGAGTGGCCGCACGACCTCAGTGTTGTGAGTCGCTCCTGGAGCTGCTCACCCAGTCGCTCCTCCTGCCGCTCGCTACCACGCACCACCACGACACAGCCCCTCCTCCGCCGCCAGCACCAGCGGGCGGGCGGGCGGGCGCCGCACAGACAGACGCCCAGGAGGAGGCAGACTGAGAGGAGGCGGTGTACGGGAGGAGGGCGCTAGACGTTGGAGCGTCAGCTGGCCACCGCTCAGTCTGTGAACGGGCCGCGTGCTAGGCACGTGCGGCGTACGAGCACACGCGCGCCGGGCAGTGTCCTATGTGTGGGTCACTATAAGACGTACACTCCACTCCACTCCACTCCTCCATGTGGCTTGCAAAGTAGGCGTACGGCACCCGATATATACTACATACAGGAGGGTGTATTGCACACTTTACATACCGCATACAGGAAGGCGTACGGCACCGTATACATACCGAATACAGGAAGGCGTACGGTACCTTATATATATCACATACAGTAAGGTGTACGCCACCCTGTACATACCGCATACAAGCAGGCATACGCCACCCTGTACATACCGCATACAGGAAGGCGTACGGGACACTATACATAACGTATACAGGAAGGGAATTGCACACTTTACATACCGCATACAGGAAGGCGTACGTCACCTTATACATACCGCATACAAGAAGGCATACGCCACCCCATACATACCCCATACAGGAAGGGGTACAGCATCCTATACATCCCGCATACAGTGAGGTGTACGGCATCCTATACATACAGCAATAAGGCCTACATGTACTTCCGGGTACGCGTCACAGATACATGCAGCCTGCAGGGAAAGGCCAACCATACGCCGCCCTTCTAATCAGACGGGGACTGGACACAGCTCTGCGGGCTGGTGGCGGTGTAGGAGCGGCGTAGATCTCCCAGTGACCGCGCCCCGACACAGGAGGAGCCGGGAGGAGTACCGGGAGGACCGGGCGGCGTGACCGGCCACACGGGGGATGGTACCCGCTGGAGTAGGTGTGGATGGAAGGAAGGCCTTTTAGGGTTGGTCCTGTGAACGTTGGACAGGGCGTCTAAACCGAGTTGTCAGTATGTGAGAGAGGTAAGGCAAGCTACGCTATAAACACCCCTGTTTATATAGACTAGGAACTGTAAGGGAAAGATACTGCAATAACATACAGTGAGAGGCCTGAGAACTATTGATGTCCTATGTGGTAGACATGCAATCAGCTAAAGCGACTGCTGTTATATGATTAGGCTTGACCTAGACATTTCTTTTGTTTGAAAAAGAGTTTTTATCAAAAAGATTGATATTCTCCTGCAGCTGTATAATAAGAACATTTTACTTTAACAACACGTTATGATAATTGCTTTCTATGCCTCCTGTTATTGATAAACAGTATTGCTATTTCAAGCATGTTGTATCCAGTTGCTATAGTATAGTGATTTGACGACAGCACAGCTTTAATGACTGTGACTAGAGAAAGTATGGGACAATTACCACACACCCACACCAGGAAAAATGGTCTTCGTTTTCTGATAAATTATTTGTAGCAGTTCCTACAGTCTCCTAAAATAGGAGACATATGATGGCATGATGATTCGTTTAAGAAGTACCACTATATTGTCAGATGCAAACATCAGAAGGCAGTGATATCGTGCTATGTCAGACTAAGATTGTCTGGATAGATCTTTACTGAAGAGAATCACGAACACGAAATCCCCCCGAGTGCCTCTGCACACCGATAACCAACCGTAGAGGACTTGAAAGAAGTAATCCATTGAGCCTGTCGCCAAGCACGGCCTTGATACTTAGCTTGATCAGATCGCGGTATCCCCATCGCTCGCTGCAGTTGACTGCGCCAATTTATCTGTGGAGATATTTTTTTGTATATAGTCCAATAAGATCATGTCTTGATAGGAAACGGATGCTCTTGAAGGGTGTGTTTGATTTTATGGTGATATAGATGAAGGATCGTAGCGTGGTGTGTTTGGTGTTTAGAAGCCATGTTTAGAAGCCATGTTTAGAAGCCATATTTAGAAACCATGTTTAGAAGCCATATGGCGGGAAGCTCTACCCTTTATTACTAGAAGCCACCTTTGTGAAAACCTGGTGTAGAAACCAGAACTTCTTTTCTGAAACGTAATACTGATTGTAAACAATCCAAATTAACATAAGAAGGGAAGGATTTTAAAAGGAGAGGGGCTTCAATAATGCTCTTTTATTAAAAAGTAAATATTGACAGCTGTGGGAAGCCGCTGTCGTTACCCTCCTTTCGCCGTCCATATTCCATCGCGTGACCAGTACAGCTCATGATATTGCTTTCCTGACTGGCAATAAAGTAACCTCTTGCTCTTTGTTCTTGTTCTACTTCCTGTGGCTTAGTTCCCGTCTGGTCATTGGTGGCCAATATTCGTAGCTTCACGTTATGAGAACAGCTGTACTCAGAGATGCCAGTTTTCTATTTTTCCTTGTAAATCCCGGTCTTTCTGTGGCAGAAAAATCCACATGAAAAATATTGCCACTTTTTTCCCTGGCATAAATTGATATCCATGTGTATTGGAGTTCTTTATTAGTAATAGCGTAACAGAGGAAAGTGTTTGAATTTCAGACTAATAGATTAATGAGGTAGTTTATGGGGAAGTTACATTTTGTCTAATAGCCATAACCTTTAACCATAAAAAGAAACAAGTATTTTTGAAATAAATCGTCAGTAACAGTTTTGAATTGATAACTGGCAACCGCGGCAAAATCATACTAATTCTGAAATTAATATTGAAGTTACTGCACACGTGACCTTACAGGCTGAATGAAACTCAACATTCACAAGTTGATTCGATAGAAATCTGAACCATTTCAATATCCCTGATTGACTTTGAATTCAATTTCGTTCGGCCGATGTCAGAAATCGATAGATTCATGCCTAGTCATTTGAAATAACCTGACGTAATGAATTAAAGGTTATTATCAATGTTTTTTATACTAACTTGTACTATTTCTGACCACACGATGATAACATCAATTATTTCGATTATGGAAAACATCATACATATAAAATGCAAGATAAAACACCCACTTTTTCTTTGGCTAACTTCTTCCTCATCCATCGTTCTTCCTTCACCATGATATTTCTTCACCCTCTTATGTTTTTTTCACTCCACATCCTACATGCTATTCACCAAGCATATTTGAAGTATGAAAGGAGGAGATGAGTTAGGGGCTACTCTGTTTAGGGCTAATGAAGTGCTCGGTCCTGCTCATCCTGTGTGAATCTGCTGCTATGTGAGTAGCTCATTGGAAGTATTCTATAGAGTATTCACGGAGCCACACACAAATCCTTGTAATTCGAGTTGCCTCTTCGCCGTAAAAGGTCAATCCCACTCTGGTTGATACACTGAGGGCTGTCTTACTATCTAGGCCACTTAGTGGAACTACGAGGATCCGTATGAGAAGAAGGAACTATGAGGAACCTCATGTGAAGAGGATACTGTTTATTATCTCCTAAAAGGTCTTACCATTGTTGTATACTATAAGGTTATTGACTGTAAAAATAGGGTCGCGCTCCTCTGAGCAGGAACTCTGTAAGTTGACAGAATGAGAGAGACATTAGTAGGAGAGAAAAGAAAGAATGAGTGATCGGGTCTTAACCAATTCCCTCCGTTTGAATTGCAATTGCTCGCGGGGAGATTTGTCAGGAATAGTTACAATCAGTCTCAGAGTAATGATGGATGACAATAGGAACACTTTGTGAGAGGAAAGAAGTACTGAAATAGACATTCCTATGCAGGTCGTTAATGGTGACGAGAATTGCTGGCCATTATTTGTAGAAACTGTTCTGTTCTCAATCTTGGTTGAATCTTGCACAGAATTTCTGTACCATGATTCAGGCAGTTATCATTCGTAAAATCGGCTGACAAGAGAAAGTATCTTTTTACAACACCTGTCTAGGGTTTCATTGCTCATAGAAATATTTCAAAAGCGTTGCTCCAGACAAAACGGATCATATTCTGTGGTACCGTTATTTTTTCATTATTTCGCTGCTTTTCACAATACCATATTTTCAATTGCACACAGGTGAAAGGCTCATTAGACTTTTAATTGAATATAGATGGAAACATGGTCATGACGCGATCTGCAGAGAATTTGGAGCAGTGATTTCGTCCTTGGTTCGTTATTATGCAGTCCACAAACGTGGAGCAACTCCCAGTCTTGTTAAGCAGTCGTAAATCCTCGGGGGATCCTTAAATCTGACACTGAATAGAGATACCATATGAAGCTCTACTTTTCACGAATTAAAGATATTTGTCTCAATGACCTGAGATTGCTAGACTTACTATGTCTAAGCTTCCTGAGTCTTTGGAAATATGTAGTCGTACCATATAGTGTACCTCGTTAAATGAACCACCTGGCAATCTCATTTGTCCGGAATTGAATTAACTCTTGTTTACTTGTACCCTGATGAGTGTGGTACTTGGCAAGGCGGGTCTGTATCGTTCAGAACGGAGGGTTCAGATCAGAGTTCACTTTACGCTCAGTGAGCTAGTGGAGTCAGCTCAGTGGTTAAGGCACTGGATTTATAACCCCAAGGTTATAGGACTTCTCCTTCACCCCCAGTAGTGGTAGATTTAGTGTTATATCAAAGACCAATCGTTCTCATACCATGTCTATGTGGTGTGGGATCTAAAAGGACTCTCACCTCAGTATTTCTGTAGACATGTGATTTCAAACTAAGTTCATCTCATAGATTCGATCACCATCGAACCCAAAGTAAGTCTAGTGGAAAATATTGGACGTTAAACTAAACAAACAAACACAATTCAGTGAGCTTCTCGTTCACATACAGATATATTGCTCCCTCAGTCACACACTGAGTAGGTGTGAGCATATGCTGACCATCGTGTCTGTGTGCCGCCTGCTCCCTGGAGACGGTGGGACTTTAAACCGTGCACCACAGAGGCAGGGAGCTTACCGTCCTTTAACCTAACACCCCATACAGCTTCCCCACGTCTAGCCCAAAGATTATGCTCCAGAGTGGGATGCACCCCAGACAGCCAAAGCAGAAAACTAGTCGCGCATTTCCAGCTATTGCGCCTGTGATATACAAGACGGCGCAACAAACCTTTGAAGGCTCCCTGGGAATATGTCCTCAACAGAACCACCATTCATGACAGATTTAGTTACATTTCCCCAGTCTAAAAGGACAAGTACGATAATTTCTCGTGGCTGGGTACGCATCTATGAATGCTTCACTTTTTTTAAAAGCAATTTTTATTAAGGGAATATTTTGTGTACACAATCACCGAATTTGGCTATGCAGCCCCTACTCCTCATTCTAATGGCAGGTGTTAAGCCGAACCGGCAGTGGGTACCATTTTTGTGTAAGTCTTTGGTATGACCCGACCGGGCTTTGAACCCCTGATATCCCATGCTTGAGGTGAACACCCCTACCACTTAACCACTTCAAGTGGGAACACAGATAAATCTAGGCGAATATGAATCTTACATTACGTCAGTGATTTTTGCCTCCTGATTTGTGGTACGTGGACCCCACAGCGGGATCTGTACCACGTGATCATTACAGGGTTCAGTGTACCACGTAATCCATGACGGAGTAGGGGGTAGGCTGGCACAAGATGGATGGTAGATGCAGGGGGCGGGCCCAGCTGCTAAACACGGATTACCCGCTATTTAATCATACCACCCCGGTAAAAAACACCAGCCGAGGGTTGGAGAAAAAAAACACCTGATGAAGGAGCCCTTGTGTTAAGGCCACCACCACCATGGTTTTTGTTATACAAAAGGTAATTAAATGGAGCAAAAAAAAACAATAGCCGGTGCCTTCGCAGATTATGGTTGGATGTGTATAGGCGGGAGGCGTGTATGATAAAGTAGTTCTGTTGTCGAGTTATCTGTAAAGGCCGTGAGATATATGCTCTCTGCGGGACGTAGACTCCATGGCAGTAGTGTACTCGTCGGCCCGGGGCTGGAGCTATCGCTATTCTCGTTCCTGAGGTGTATGAATAGTCAGCCCGGCCGGCATCTCCATTCCGCCCCGGCGCGCCCCGCTCCACCGTGATGTATTACCTTGAGTTACCCCCGCAGTTCCCCGGGACCCGGAGTCACCGCTGCGCCACTCGGCCAGACCCCACTGCACCGCTCAGCCGTTTACCACTGAGCCGCTCAGCTGGCCACCCACTGACCACTGCACGACAGAGAATGCCCTGCCTCTCGCTGGGTTACCTCGGTTATGGTACATGTAATGGTGTTTGCGCCGATTTTGGGGTCCCTCCTTAATCTAACTTTATTAAAAATCATGGATTTTTGGTTTAGGAGGTCGCTAGTAGGCCAGGGGCGTTGTCACCATGTTATATTCTGGCTCAATGATAGCTGAAAATGTATCCGAAACTATTGGAGCCTTCCCCCTAAAAGATCACCATTGTCTATTGCGACCATGTAATTTCCAGGATCGCCGTATGTCTTTGTCTCCATTTGATTAGAAAACCACGGTATGAAAATATCGCTTCAGTTTTACTGCTATATCAAAGGCCAATCCTTCTCATACCATGTCTATGTGCTGTGGGAGGTAACATAACTCTCACCTCGGTAAATGTGTATGGGGGAGATTTCTACCTAAATTCATTACATAATTTTGATCACCAACCTTGTGGTGTAAAAGAACCTTGAGAAAGTCTGGTAAGATCCTGTAATAGTTAACTAGACGTTAAATCCAACCAACCGACCAACTAACCAACCTACCACACAGGCCCCTACTGCACCGATGAACCCGCCCCAACCGTAGAGAATTCCCAGCATCCCAACGCTTAGCATCAGCGGGAAGAAAACGCAAATGGCCCGGGGAGCGTTGCTGGCAGGCCGGCCTGGTTACCTGCTGAGAAGCTGGCAGGGAGCTGTGGCGGGCTTCAGGTGAGGGTGCCAGGGTAAACGGCCGTGCAGGCGCCCTACAGGTGACCCGTCCTACCCCCCGGAGTCACCCCACACCCCCTGCATACCTGTGTGTAGGGGAGCAGGGAGGGGCAGCATGGTGCATGCACTTTATTATATTCCCACGCAGTATATTTGATAATTACTTACTGCTGCTCCATATGCAGTATAAATGGTGTACTGTGCATGGGGCCTCGTTCCGTAAAAAAAAAATTCCTATTTCGTTTTGTAGCATGTACAGCATGGCCAGGTCGTTCTATATAAATACCAGTCTGAAGTGTTCAACGTCAGGTTCTGTTTGTACAACAAAGTTCCCTGGTGTGTGGTAAAGGTGGGGTGTTAGGTCTGGGATGGTGGACGGAGAAGGGGGTCAGGAAGGTGAGTATCCTGCTGGTTTAGGCAGGAAAGGCTAAAGGTGGGCTAGGCTTGACAGGGCTAACAGGGCTATGGTCAAGCCAGGCAAAAAAGATGGGGGTGAATTTATTCGTAATGAAAAAGAAACCAACAAGTTTCGGTCAAAGTCGTCATTCTTCAGAAGTTTGAAGCGGAGCGATATGACCAAGGTAGTAATCGAATGAAAATCACGTAGCATTCAAATGAGTTCGAGTACAATTACTTTGACCAAAACGAGTCGCTTTCTCTATTTATCTCACCCCTGTACACATTAAGTTAATGGATGATGCACTAGATATAGACAATGGAGAACGGACCGCAATACTTGTAGGGGCATGGAGAACGAGTTCCAAATGTTAAGCCTATGTGACAAAAATACCAGGGGTGAGGTAAACTACTGGTTTTTTTTATTTACCAAAGAGCGGATCTTCCACTGGAGGTTATCAGGTTTCCATGAGAATATCGATATTGTGTCGAAGCTTCGATATGAAGCTGCTATTAAATATTGTGTGGAATATTGCTGTATCGATGTTATTACCTTCTGGTAACCATTCCTTTACGTATCACGTCGTAATGAACGTGAATCTGAACACTCTATGGACAAACTACGTGACTTCCACGTTCGTGTAGTCTGTCATTTCCCGGGAACTCCATGAAAATTGTTCCTGTCAGTGCCAAGAAACATCACGAAAACAAACCGAAACCACACGCGGGTGGCATTTTGTGTTTGTCCCCGATGCCAGCAGAAAATAATGAACGCGTGATTTGGTGTTTATAGTTGTTTCACAGAAATGCTGATGACTGGTTTTGGTGAATTTAAACCGGGTAGAATGAAAACAACAGGGGTTTGATGAGTTGCTGTTGTTATGTGCGGGCGACTGCAATTTGAATTGGGAGAAAGCATGTTGGCCGAGAAATCAACTCGGACGTTGGACGAGGGACGGTATCATTACATTCTGCCACACGCGAGATTGCACTGCCATTATACACAGAATAATTTGCGATTCATCATCCTAAACAGTTCCTATTATCATTGTTTTTTTGGTATTGTGATGAAGCAGAAATGGAAAATGAAAATGTTTTCATTTTCTCCAGAATAGAACGAACATGATCTTGAAGAGATAGATTGGAGCAGAAATAAAACAAATGCTGAATTCGTCTGGGGAATTGCTTTGAAGGGACTTTGTATACATTGAGAAGGTAATTTGAGTTCTTTTGTAGCAGTATGCTGTTATAATCTAGTCTAGTGAATAACAGTATAGGTAGCCACAAAATAAAGGTCATGCAACAAATATATCAGTAGGGATTCAATATTCATCTTGGACTAGTGCCTTGAGATATCAGTATGGCTTGCCTCATCATCCAAAGCCCACAGAGGTGTCAGTTTTCCATTTTTCCATGGAAATCCACTTTTTCATATTCAGTTTTTCACCTTCACATCCACGGTATGTGATCAATAATTTTACTGCGTATTTATGACGTACGAAGACAGTAAGCCAGTGTCCGTATAGTCATCTGAAGGGTCTTCTCATCACAAGGCCTTACCTACAGAGAGGTTTTACGGCAGTGACATCCCACAAGAGACGCGACATAACCGCCATCTTGTGTCAGATGCTGGTGACGGTTATAGCCATGTCCCTTTGTAAGCCACGCCGTGATTGGTTCTTAGTAACCAAGGTGGATTGTAACGACGACGCTGATTGGTCGTAAAGATATTTGATGGCGCACTGAGGAGATGAGACTACGAGCCCGATATCCTGAGGATCATCCAGATTAATGGAGGTACATCTTCTGAACCAGGTTGTTCGCTAGTGTAGCTTGTAGTCTACTGGAAGACTGGTATCCATTTTAGTCGTAATTGCCACATTTTGGTGAACTATCCAGTGTCTGCTACAACCTGTGACTAGAAATATTGATTCCTACTCCATGGTTAAGAAGATATCAAAACATTGGCTTGAAAATACGATTCCACGTGTATAGTTGATGATAAAGGGCTAGATAAATCAAATTCTTATAAAAGTACATATCGTAATGAGTATATGATTGGTTAACTCTGAGTGCTATGGTACTGTCGCTCCAAGTTTGATGTCTACTTGCTCCATAGTGCTATCGAGTATTATTTGTTTTTTATTTTTACAAATATCAAAGAGCTTAACTCATATAGAAAACTGATTTATGAGACTTGAGATATGTCTCAAAGCTGTATAACAGTTACTGTGGTTATGATTATGACTGTTTCAGAATGCTGTAAAATCGTCTTATGTGGCAGGGGCCCGCGCGAAGAAAACCAGCTTTTCATATAAGCTGACGCGTAATAGCCTCTTTTCTTGTTTGTCTATTTGCATTGCGTATGAAATCGCTAATCTTGTAAAAACGATCCTGATGTAAAACGCAAATTATGACGGCAATAAAAGAAACTGATAAAAAAAAAAAGTAAGGCAGTGGTAAATTTGTTTTGTGAAAATGTAGGCAATAAAAACATAAATACATTTCGATTCCTATTCAAGGCTTTGCTTTATTATATACCCATGCTGTATATTTGATAATTACCTACTGCTGCTCCCTATGCAGTATAAATTATATACTGAACCCTGTGCAATACACTGTTATACTGCACACATTGAAATATCAGCAGTGTGTAGGCCAAAAAAGTAGCATACGCAAACTTACCGAAATTTGGACTCCCCCCACCCCACCTCGTCAGTGCGTGCGTACGTTATGGATGGCCCCCTATTCTGGAGGCGGGGACATTTAGCGGGTTTGCACTGTAGACGGGTGTTTATCAGTGAACTGAGAAACGTCAGCACGTCAGTGTCTAGACACGGACTGAGCTGCGCTAACCGCCACTCGTGAGCCGCTCCAGTGTCTGATGATGGCGCTCGTCGTCACTCACTGTGTCCGAGTCGCCGCCCGGCACGTCAGGCCCGCTCCCTCACGCCGCTGACGGGCCCAGATGCGATTAGCTCCCGGGAATATCAATGTTGCCTCCTGCTTCTCTCTCCCCCGACCCCCGCCTCCCCACACGGCCGGGCTGAACCCCGGGGCTCGTGATCCGCCTCCGATTCCCACGTGACGAAGTACAGTCTCACCCCGTTAATGCGGGTAAAGCAGAGTTTTCCACTTTTCCATGAAAATTTTTGTTTTATTTTTAGAATATGACTAATGGCAGTTTTCCACTCTTCCATGGAAATTTTTGTTTCATTTTTAGAATATGACTAGCGACTTTGTCGCCAGAGCATATAAATACGAGATCTGGGGAAAATAAATGCACGCCTCTAAATGCCAAGCGTAGCAGGGGGAGTTTGATATCTAATCAACGTGATTTCTCTACTCTGTGTTTTACTATTCCACCATGGAGTTGTCCCATTACACTAATTCCATATAAGGAATAAAGTAGACCGAGTAGCCAATGACTGCATTCGCAGCAAACCCATAACTTCACCCTGACCTCCTTACATGATATTTTCTCGCGCTTTGGGACGGCTCTTCAGTCGAGAGTTGACCTACAATCTAATGGGCCACAACCCCCCTCATTCCGACGCACTTCCTAGCGGATACCCGGGGAACCAGACTGTCATGGTGGCGGTGGTGGCCTAAAACTACTTAGATGACTCAATGATGAAATCCAGCGTGATTTAGGGACCAGCGAACCTTGCGCCATCTTTGAATTGCGGAGGCTCTCAGATGCTTGTCCCAGGGCAAGGAGATCGGAAAGCTACAGCATTGAATTTAGTTTTCAACATGGCTAAAAATATATCATAAGAGAAAAAGTGTATCTAGGTATAATAGCTCATATTTCCAGCTGGCATCCCTGGTAAAGTCAAGTAAGGGTAGCGTTTTTTAATGGGTTATTGTTCGGATTATGTTTTAAATATTATCAAGAAACGTCACCAGATTTCATGTGAATGTTTATATGGTGTAAGCTGAGTGATATCTGTAGTGGAAGACAATGAATGCCATGAAAACAATTATATGAAATTGAGTGACATTCATATCGTATCATACCCTGTCACATCATTTTAACTTTATATGTCACCATGGCATATAAGTATTTTATGGCATAACCATGACATACAGTCACACCAGGTTAAGTCGTTGGAGATTTATATGAGGGGCAGAATAAAGTCATTTCTGTAAGTCTGAATACACTGCCTATTCACAACAAGCTAAATATGATCTTATTTCTGCTAATGTCCTGCATATTACCGGAACATATAACTATAAACTGTTTCAATTGAATTCCGTTTAGGGAATATCAAATAGCAAATGAGAATACATGTATGTATACATACTATTAAAAAAGATAGAAAATGATTGGCAGATCAGTGCTTATGAAATGCGTCATATACAAACTGGATGTATAAATGAATCCAACCTTTGGAAAAATTGAAGCGCTGAACAGAATCTCACTCCTCGCATCGCCTTATACCACAATCCCCATCCAATCCAATAACAGCTGAAATGCCTTGCAGCTGCAGCCTCAATGAAGCTAAAATTGGACTGAAACAATAGCACTTGCTCATTGCTTTCGTTCATCTCGCAGCTAGCGAAGGTGACGTTAATAACAATAACAATGCGGTTCCCATGACGCAATTGTGCACTGAAGGCACTCTCCTAGCAGAGATCCTGCGCTCTACTTCCTGCGGCCGCTTACAAGTATCTCCACTCCGACCTGCCTGTTTGGGCCACAATCTGTCCCATCCGCCAGTTATTCAAATATCCTTAATTGTAAGTGCTTTTAGGGTATTTTATGTTCTACTTGTAAATAGAGATTCACATATTCATATGGTAAATAATATATACTCATTTCTGTTGTTATTGCAAACCAGACATAGTCTCTGGGATTACTGTCTTCAGTGGAAAGCACCTCATGTGTTATTGGGGTTTGTTTTCTCAACAAGACCCATGTGCTAATTCGAAGGGTCAGTCTATTCAACTGTGGATTCACATTATAAAGTGGTTTAAAGCTGAGCAAGAACAGATGGATTGTCTGTGAAGCTCCTTTAACAATTCCTATATTTCATAACTCATAATATATGAGTTGTTTGAGTTTCATAACTGTTGCCAGTTGCCTTATTTGAATCGGAAATGTTTGCCTGTCCTTTGTGGATACCCGGGGAACCAGCGTTGGATTGAGGTAGAGATTAGTAAGCTCTGGTGCCGTAAAAGATCTGCTAGGAGAGTGCACTGAAGGAAAGCACATGAAACACCAGTAATATTGAGCATGCGTATTGTAGCCTCAATTAGATCATAACCCCAAAGGATCACCCATGCCACCATGCTTCCAGCCTCCCTTCTCGGGGAAGAATCTCTTAATTAAGTTAATATTGTCACCGAGTTACAACCTTTTACCAGTTGAAACAGTGGCACGCCCAGGGTAGCGACTTTAATTGGTCGGAAACCAAAGTGAGGCTCGCGAGACGCGCGCGTGCTGAGTGCTGTCTAATTGTCGTCTGCTTTTCCCGCCAAAAGTCAGCGCCAGACACGCGCGCCACTTCTCGGCGATATTCACTGGGGTTTCTTTGTCCAAAACTAAACTTCACTTTCGGAAGCTTTCTCTCTTCAAAAAATAGCCCCGAAATGTTCCTGTTAGGAAAAGCCTCGCTACCAAGGAAGCTGGGAGAAAGTGGGAAGTGATGTTCACAGATGTGTAATGGTAATGCTGATGTGACGTCAAGCGATGGGGTTTTTCTACCCACCCTCCCCTGAGAGACGGCTCCTGACCAACACGTTGTGAAATTCTTCACGTAATTGTTGTTCTTGGCTTGTTGGAAACTGTTGGCGCGTTAATTAGAAGGAGCCCCGCGGGTAAGGAAGAGTTTCCAGAAGCACCATGATCGACAGAACCAGGTCACTGCTGCAACTAGAGTTGTCCCCAGCCTAGACATGGGCCTACCCTCATCTATTGCCTAGTTAACTCTTTTTCTACCTAGTTAGCCCCATTGTTCCTATAGATATCGCAGTCAGGTTCTTATCTGTACGATGATTGGATGTTCTGATAGCGAGAACGCCCAGCCTTCACTGTAATAAAGAAGAAACCAATAAGTTTTGGTCAAAGTCGTTGTTCTTCACGAGTTTTGCGGGGAGTGATATGAACGAGGCGACAGCCAAGTGAATAATCGCATAGCATTCAAATGAGTTTGAGAATGATTTTGACCAAAACGCGTTTCTTTCTGTATTTATCTCACCCCTCAACACACTAAAAGAATGGGCGACACACAAGATATAGACCATGGAGAACGGACTGCAATGCTCGTAGGGGCATGGAGAACGATGCAAGTTTTCCGACAAATGATGGGCATTCTGACATACATAGATTCATAGCCATTCTCTTCCAAACTGATGTTATAAATGGTTTCTTTCTATAAGTGCTTTAAATTCATGATTCTTTTCTCAGTCCCGAAAACTATCCCTGTATATATACCTGCGTTGGAAAGGATGTCTAATAACTTTGACCAAGTCTAGTTCAATTTCATTGTGGGTCAGAATTGTCATATTTTAGGAGAACTGGGACCATAGAGTCTGCAACTGCCCTTTATTTATTGCTACCGTGTCCATCATAAATCGGAAATCTCCTGAAGACACATTTATTTTCTCTGTCCATAAAATGGATTTATGCCTGAACACAGGGCACAGTATACTGATACCAAAGCAGGGCGACTGAACTAGAGCATTTACCCTACTTTACTGGCCTGGGAGGGAGTCTGATACAAGCATGAACTGTTTCCCACCAGGCAGAAGCTTTCAAATAATCAATACGAGACTTGACAACAGCAGCGGCAGTACGGCTTGGTAATTCGGTAATCCGATAGACTGCGCGGATCACGTTTTTAAGTCGCCTTTACACTATTAGCACTACTGTGAAAGGAAGTGATTCTGAACCAGTTCTATTCATGTGGTATTTCAGTTTTTTTTCTCAGTTTTTTCTTCTTTGGTGCCGTCGAGATGAGGTGGGGTTCGGTGGCGTCCGCGACTGCCAAGAAATGACGCCGTCCCGAATAGGGGCTATTTATAGCTACAGACAGCGTGGGGATGAGTGGAGGGGTGATGGGGAGGGGTGGGGGGTACCCTTAACTGGCGCTAAAACCTACCTGTGTCCTCCGACAAATTCGCCTCACATTCAGCAGAAAATGAATCGAATCGACTTATAGTTGATTTTTCAATTGAAATTGGGTTAATTACGTTATATTCGATTTTCATTGCAATGAGGTTAATTGAATTATTTCTTATTTCAAGTGAGATGATTTGAGGTGACTTGTGTTGGAGTTTCATTGAATTCGAAATGAAAATTGAAGAGCGCTACCATCATGCTTTAACTCTGCATAAATGTGTAGTTTTGAATTACAAAAATGAATTCCTCCCTTTCACAGAGAAGCCTTTACTGTGAAAGGGAACTGAGCATTAGAGTTTGATTACTTGTATCTCCTTTTGGACTTTGAAATCATAGTGTTCTACATATTAAATTTTCCCCCCCAGTTTGTAATCACTGGGAATTACAGACAAGAGTCTGGGAGACTTGGCGCGATACATATTCAGAAAACAGAATATGAAATATATGAAATAGGGATTCACTATTGGTAAATAAATTAAAATGCATATCTATACTAAACGTAGATTATTATCAGAAATTGCACTTTTCCTATTTTTCCAAGGAAATCCTTGTTTTCATTTCCAGTTTATAGAATTATAAAAATAAAAATAAAATATATATATATAAGATAAAAAAGGTAAAAGGTTCATTTGTATGAACAAATTAAATTACGACGCACAGTACATAACACAAGCCCTTCGTTGGGTAATCGCAGCCGAAGTGTCTGAGTCATCGCAGCATGCTGCTTCCCCTATCGATATATTGATGGAACCAGTCTGCACGATCAGGCAAGAAACCGTTAAAAGCTATTGATTTTGTTCCTCAAAATATCTATCAGTGGCCTGTAGCCTTGCTCTAGCCAGCATCTGCTTAGCTACTTAAGAAAAGAAACCATGGGAACGTCATGTCATGTCCTAATTTCATAGAGAGGCTCAAACCAGTGAACCATAGCGCTACGCTCGAGTTCACCGCTTCTCCTATCGCCAGTGTCAGTACCACTGTAATTGGTTTGAAGATGGTGATGGGAACTTTGATGTATGATCCCTGCATATATGAGAGGGGTATTCAGGTGCATTGCTTTCTGTAATTTTCTGCCATCGCACTTCGTTTAATATTGTAACCAGAACATAAGTTTTATAAAAACGGAAAATTGTAACGAGAATATGATAGAGCTCTATAGTCGTCTGAAATAGACGGCATTAGGCAGGGTAGGCTGGACTATCATTGCATGTATTTACGCCCAGGAATACGCATATTAAATTTGATCCGATGAAAAGGTTTGAGCTGACTTGTTTTTAGACAAACTGAAGTTTAATGTCTGTTGCTAGCTCATAATGATGTTTCAAATAGATGTTGTCAACTCTTAAGGCAGGTAAAATTGTCTGCCTGGTTCTTATCAGGTGTCTATCAAGGCCCAGGAGGTATCTAGCAATATCTGTCAAGCCATTGGTGTTCACATCTATCAACCCTACAGAGGCAATGTGCAAAGTGAGAAATGGTTCTTCCTTATAGTTGCCTGGGTAAGACAAGCCTCACTGACAGATTGCACGGAAACCTGCAGGAGTGATCACGAAAGTTAAAATAGGAGGGTGACAAATTACTGGCCATTTTACCCCCTTGTAAAAGCCACTTGATGGTGATTAATGTGTCTCCCAAAATGTTTCACCAAAAAGAGCTAAGGAATGACTCGCTGAAGTTTGTATTAATAGTTAGATACGATCAAGGTACAGATTCCTTTTGTAGCTGAAGAAAGGAAAATTAGTGACGCAATTAACGTAACGGCTCTGGAGTAATCAATATCTGCCCCGCCCATGAATGGCACAGAAGGAGCCAGACCGTTCTAAGGAGTATAAATTTTAACATTCAACTGCTCTAAAGTAACAGGAATAAGCCTATATTTCAGAGTTGTCAGTTTTTTTTCTCATTTTTCCGTCGAAATCCACTTTTTCAGATTCAGTACTTGTCCTTATGTCAAAGATGATATTGATTTATAATTAGCCTCATTTGTGCCAATAGAACAGTGGTTTGAACCTCAGTGGAAGATTTAACTTTTGTTAGAACTGTTTTTTTGTTGTTGTTGGTTTTTTTTGGTTTTTTTGCAAAAACTTAATTCAGCTTAACAAATGAACAAGGTATCTTTTCTTTTGTTAGAACTGTTTGTTGGTAATAAAAAGGAAAAACTTTCCACAGACCCTCAGCCCCATACCATGGCCGATAAGGACATATTATCCAAGTTTTCCTATCTCTCTGAGGCAGAACAATCCACATGAAATGATTTCCACTTTTTTCCCTGACCCCGACTGACAGTCCCCATATTTACCAGAAACATTGGGGGGGGGGGGGGGGGGAGTTAGCTCAGTAGTTAGAGCACCGGACTTGTAACCCCAAGGTTGTAAGACTTTGTGGGTTCGAGTCCCACCCCCAGCAGTGGTAGATTTACTGCTATAACAAAGGCCATCCTTGTCATACCATGTCTATGTGGTGTGGGAAGTAAAAGAACTCTCACCTCGGTAAATGTGTAGGGGTGAGATTTCTACCTGAATTCATCACATAGATTCGATCACCACCCTAGTGGTGTAAAAGAACCTTGAGAAAGTCAGGAAAGGACCTATAATGGTTGACTGGACGTAAAATCAAACCAAACAAAAACAATACCAGAAACATTGGCTCATCAATGGATCTCCACATTCAGAGAACATTGCGGTTTTATCGGTGGAAAACATCCTATTGACTGTTGTAGACTCTACATCCGCGGATTCCCTGGGAGGGGGAGGAGAACACCCGTGGGGTTTAATGCTTGCCAGTTAGATCCCTTGGTGCAAATCCAGCATACATATAGTGTATACAGGTAGTTGATAGAGTATAGATCTCCTGCTAGATTTAATTTGTGTGAGAGAGCTGCATGTTCAGCGATAGGGAGGTCAGGGTTCGAATCTCATGGGGGTATGGGTCCATTTAGAAGGCTGATGTGTCCTTTAAATGAGGTGTCCCAGAAGCAGGGTTTTACGATACAGTCTACAGAGCTTAGCTGTGCGCTGACCCTACCTCAGATAATTATAATAGGGGCGTGAGCTCTGTGGTAAAGAGCAGTGGACTGTAAACCTGTTCTGTGTGATTTGAGCTGCGCCAAGGCCTCATGTGGCGTCATTACTTCTCACAGACCATCTTCATGTTTCCCTCCACGTCATCAATTATTAAACAACCCCCTTTTTATCCCCCGCACAATGCCGTGATACCTGATGCCACCTTGTGTAATATCGTGATGCACTCAAAATACTAACTCATGTTTCTTCTCTGTCTTTTCAGGTAAGTTCTGATTCCTGATAAAACGTCGGTCAATTACCTCGTGGTGGGTGAGTAGTGAAAGTCGGTAATGTTACCTCTCTGCTATGATACATTAGATTTCTGGCTGGGGCGGGTAGTTAACTCAGTGGATAAGGCACTAGACTAGTAATCCCAAGGTTGTAGGACTTTGTGGGTTCGAGTCCCACCCCCAGCAGTGGTAGATTTACTGCTATATCAAAGGCCAATCCTTCTCATACATTGTCTCTGTGGTGTGGGAAGTAAAATAACTCCCACCTCGGTAAATGTGTAGAGGTCAGATTTCTACCTACATTGATCTCATAGATTTGGTCAAATCCGAAGTAAGTCTGATAAAACATATTGGACGTTAAACTACCCAAACAAACAAAGAAACAATAGGGGCCATCATTAAAGTACATATGCAGAATATCTGAAATTTTGAGACCCCCCACCCCATCTCAATCTTGTATACATTAGAAGAAAGAAGGAGCATATGCAAAATATCCAAAACTAACCCCCCGCCCGTACCCCCTCAGTGCGTACGTACTTTATGGCTGGCCTCCATACACGTAGTCTCCACGACACGATTCTCAGTCTGCGCCCTGGCCGGGAATCCTGCCTTCAGGCCCTGTCTCCCGTCCTCCGCCTCCCTTTTTAGCGAAGGTGTGTTTTCCTCCCCCTCTGGGGTTTCTGTTTTTAGCCGGGTAAATTCAATTATTTAAAGATCGGCACCGCTCTGGGCAATTCGGGGGCTCTGAGAAATGGGTTTTTGTCTGGATGTCCAGACCGACGGTAGCAGGCCAGCCCCGCGCGTCCCATCGGCGTCCCATCAGCGTCCCATCAGCGTCCCGACCCCGGTGAACCCAGTAAAGGTGATTCGAAAAGTCCATTTGTGACCGAATCCCGCTGCTGGCTTCTGATAAACCCTCCCGACAGCACAGTCCTCCCGATAGGTTCAGGCCTTTGTGATTGTTTTGTAGTGTTGTATGGTTTTCGCCCATTGTTCTATGGTATTATCTATCAGTTGACCCGTTATTTTATAGCATTATTTTTTTTCAGAACTTTTATTTAATTGTCAGCATTGTCACAGTGTTACATTGTTTAACATACGCTGGGAAAGTTCACAATAGTTACAGTTCCGTCTAAAAGTTCGTAATTGTAGCTTTACTTTCCTCTTAATCTGGTATTGTTGACAACGAAATCGGGGTGGATATCAAGTTTTGTATAGCTTGATTTTCATATCCTGCCCCACTCCTAGGCAAAGCCTACAATTTGGCGGGAGACATACCATACCTCCATCTTAGATCCCTATGTACCATATAATCTTACCCGGTATTATGGGAGCTTACATATTTTCTTTTATAGTGGTATAGGGCGTATACCCATTGTTCTATGGTATTATAGGACTGCTATCTGTCGACCCGCTATTTTATATCAGTGTAGGGCTTACATATTTTCTTTTATAGTGGTATATGGCATATACCCCTTGTTCTATGATATTATATGACTTCTGTCTGTTGACCCGTTATTTTATAACATAATAGGGCTTACATATTTTGTTTTATAGTGGTATAGGGCGTATACCTTTTATTCTATTATATTATAGGGAATCTGTATAGTCTATAGTGCTAAAGGCCAATGGTTTATACCCGTTGTTCTATATGATAGGGTCTATATGTGCTGTTTTATATTATATGGTGTATACCCATTGTTCTATTATAGGCTTATAATTGTTATATGGTTATCATATGACTTATATTTGTTGCTCCATAGTGTTATCAGGCTTATACCCATCGTTTTATAATATCATAGGGCTGATATAGTGTTGTAGGGCGTATACCTGTTGTAGGAGACTACATCCTGACTGCTATCTGCTCACAGATTAATGGAGTAGGCCTCACCTGTTCTCACATCTGCCATCGCATTGTGTTTCCCATGAAGCCTGATACTGATGTTGATCGTGTGGGAAAAGTGAGGATAATGATGATATGAGGGGATGGGGCATAAACCCCCAGAGGAATCTTTGCAGAGCGGCCACTTTTATGATTATAAATGTGTCTGCTTGGTCATAAATCGCCTATTCTGTGAACATTGCATCAATTAGAAAATCCTTTCAATTTAGGCATCATAACTTTCAGAAGTGAGTGTTATAAATAACCATGACCTACCTCCCTTAGTGTTAGTAGGTGTATAGACGATACGATCTCTATACCACCTCCCCATATTCAAAATGGCGCCTGAGAACTAACCTCGTACGGATATATAGGACACATAGCTATTGTGCTATGGAGGCGGCCACCTTGCCCCCCAACGCCATCCAAAACACCAGGTGGCGGGACCAATTACAATGGGTTTGATCAGAAATATTTTTTGGGGCCTGCCATGGAGGAATTTTAGCCTTGTCTCAATATCATCTAAAGATTATAACAACTGATAACAGTAGTTGCCCCACGACTATAACTGCGCTATCCTACAATTCCATTGCGGATGATGACAGAACTAGCAATCACTCTGTGCCATATAATGCTGGGCTCTGTAACCACCCCTCAGCTCCCTCCTTCAATATTTGTAATTTCTTTAATAGTTGTTAAACAAAGATAATATTGATTTAGCCTCATTTACTCTAGTTAAACAGTGGTTTGAACCTTCCAACAGACCATCAGCTCCGTGCCATGGCAGACTAGGACGTACCTTCAAATTTTTCCCGGTCTCTCTGAGGCAGAAAAACCCACATGAAAATATGTTCGCTTTTTCCCCCTACCCCAACTGACATCCCTGGTTAAACCACAAACAAACAAACAAACCTCACCTCCCTCCACTTCCAGAACGCGCACTTCCCTCACTGTTTAAGCAAATGACTGCATTGTGTGGTAAACGTTCATACTACTAACAGCACCCCAGAGGTGTATTAGCCACCCATAGCCCGGCGCAGAGGGACCCTTGTATGTCCCTGTGAGCTGCTCCGTCTCCCCGTAGACCAGCTCGCTCTGCTGTCTCCCGCGACCTTCTTTCAATAAGAGGCGGTTTTATCGGGGCCGGGCGGCGGCAGCTGGTGGCACAGACCCCGGGGAGGATCCACGTACGGTGACGTGACTCCGGGGAGCGGAGATCGCCGCGACAGATGTAAACAGAGCCGGGTGAGCTGCTCACTGAGGGATGAGTGGATGGAGGAGCAGCAGGGGGCTGTTTGATAATCTAGGATCTTACATATAGACACTTGTCCGTACCTTTGTACAAGGGTTATCGTTTGATGATATTTAAGTTTGTTTGCTAAGACAGTATCAGGCATCCATAAGATACTTGTCTGTACCTTTGTACAAGGGTTATCGTTTGATGATATTTAAGTTTGTTTGCTAAGACAGTATCAGGCATCCATAAGATACTATAGAGGAAACCCATGAAAGTTTAGGGTCTGAGCTCGTATCCCATCGAGTTTGAATCACGTAGTAATTCACAAGGCGAAGCCGTGTGAATTGCTATGTGATTCAAATGAGATGGAATCGAGCTCTGACCCTAAACTTGAATGGGTTTCTGAATTTATCTCACCCTTAATATTGACTAATGGGCTAACATTTGTGACATTATCCCCCATTCGATATTTTTCCTAAATATCTAATGGGTGTTAGATACGAGTTTCCAATGTTAAGTATATAGAGAAAAATATCTGGGGTGAGATAATTGTCTGTACCTTTGTACAAGGGTTATTGTTTGATGATATTTAAGTTTGTTTGCTAAGACAGTATCAGGCATCCATAAGGTCATCCATAAGTGTTGAATAAAGTTGACCCACGTTGTCCCTGGCTGTCTATGGCATGCAGAAAAGGGCCTTTACCTGGGACCTTAGATTATTCAACAGGGCCCAGGTCTGCAGAAGGGAACTAAAGCGACACGGAGTTAGCTCAGTGGTGAAGAGCACTGGACTTGGAATCCAGAGGTTGTCAGACTTTGTGGGTTTGAGTCCCACTGCAGCCACTTTTCTCCTTCACCCCCAGCAGTGATAGATTTACTGCTATATCAAAGGCCAATCCTTCTCATACCATGTCTATGTGGTGTCGGAAGTAAAAGAACTCTCACCTCGGTAAATGTGTAGGGATCAGATTTCTACCTACATTCATCTCATAGATTTGATAAAACCCAGTCTAGTTGAACAGTTGGACGTTAAACTACCCAAACAAATAAACAAACCCTGATGATAAGGAAAAAACTACAGTTATCAATAGATTTTATCAAAAATATTCTTTGGGGTTTCACCATAAAAGGTTTTTTGGCCGCGTCTTGCGATTATCTATAGATTATGGCAGCAGAAAAAAAGTGGTTGTCCCCCGACTACAGATGCACTATCTTACAAGTTTCCTAGTTGATGAAGGTGGAACTAGCAATCACTCTGTGCCCTATATAGCTAGACGGTGTATCACGCTGGAAACCTGACAGATTTGGGTTATATTCGTGCCCAACAGGTTAGCCGTGATGATTGGGTATTGACTGGTTGATTCAGGCTTCCTAATGGCGTCATTACACACACCCACCCCCACCCTCCACCGTCCTACTCCGCCACTCTCTCATTACCAACCATCCACAACGGCAGTTTGTATCTTTGCGTCAGTACTGCTGCAATAGCCGAAAACAGCTGTGAAATTATCCACGGTTACCTCAGAGGCCTGGAGCCAGCACACCACGAGGGGGTCCATATGGTCAGCAATAGGCTGTGAGGCATCTCCTGTGGGTGGTGGTCCGGGGCCGCCTTTTGAGATGGAATTTGCCCTTCATGATGTAAGGATCCACTGCTCCAGGCAACCTACTTGTTTTTACACCAGCAGTGATTAGAAGATGTCTTTGCCGCATCCAGGGATGCAGGCATGCTGTTGAATTACGGATATTTGTGATTTCAAGCTATTTCCCTTTTAACAGAGATGGTAGTTTTCCTTCTTATTTACAATGAAATCCTTGGTTTCATTTTCAGTTTATAGAATTGTCTTTTCTTGTGTTAATCAAAGAGAGAAAAAATTACCCTTATTCATACCAGTATGCAGTGGTTCAAACCTCCCTACACACCCAAGCCCCATTCCATGGCCAATAACGATGTGTTTTACATGTTTTCTCTGTCTCTCTTCGGCAGAAAATTCCTCATGAAAATATTTCCCTTTTTTCATGACCCCAACTGATATCCCTGCGTTTGTAATGATCAGAATTTGCGCCATATCTACAAGTGGGCTGCATCCCTGAACAACGTTTGTAAAAAAAGGTTTCCCTTTTTTGTTGTGGTTCTTTTATTTTCACAAAAAGTCTCGATTACTAGAGAATATTTTATTCTTTGCATCTCTGAACAAACCTCGGCGGGCCCCAAGCCACCCCCAAGTGTCAGAAAGATGCCGTCAAGCCGTCGAAATGCGCCGACCTATTGATTGACGGATAGAAAAGCTAGTGGGTCTCCTTAACTGGGCCAAATACATACTATGGAAGAAATCGATGAATGTTTGGTCTGTGTCCCTGTTTGACATCAAGTGTGGAGCGCACAATAATGGACGAGGTTATAGCCATGTGAATATTCCGAAGGGCTTCAAATGAGATGGCGAATGGGGACTCAGACCAAACACGAATATGCTATTGGTTTTATTTTAAACTGCAAATATCTGTTTATCGCCCATTGAGTATGAGTTACCGTACTCGCAAGCCTGTTGAGTATGAGTTCCTAATGTTAAGCCTATGGACGTTTGTACAAGTCTAAGATTAATGTACACACATGCCACAGGCCTGAGCATGTTTCATTACCAGTACAGACACGGTCCAACCATCCCCCTAAAGTTTTTCTCACCATGCATTGCATCCATGAATTGATTATATCTGAGAACCAAGTACTTTCCTGACAGAGGTGTTAAGAGATGGGGGGATGCAATGAGCACTATCCTGCTCCATGGTTTCTTCTTCTTCCCCTTTGCTCCTCTTCACAGATATCGGTACAGGACTTTCTCAGATAACGCTGACCTTCAAGGCGTTTGCTCTGCAGCTTTCTCCTGGTTGATCTTGCACTTACGCCCCTGGCTCACCGACCCACTACGGAATAGATAGGAGTTCCTTACTGAAGCTGAAATAGATAAATGTATATAGCGCTGTTTGATATCCAACTCACACAGACCTTTTATAACTGAAGGTACTTCAGTTACTTTCTGGATCATGAAGTTATTTAGAAATTTGACGTTAAACTCTAATAGGCTCATAGACTTTATCACACCCCTGGCACAAGCTTAGCAAAAATACTCAACGATCACCCCCGTAAGTCACAATACTATGCCACTGCTGTGGCGTAGTGAATGTGCGATGACGTCATATGGATTTGCTAAGTATATTCTAATTATTCTGATATTCTGATGCTATTTAATGTCATAGAAACGGGTGAGATAAATCCAGAACCGCACTCGAATTATAAAATACACAATATTCCACGTTTTTGGATGTGCCATAACCGTCACTCGGCTTCGCCTCAATGACGATTGGGGCACATCCAAACTCGTGGCATATAGTGTATTTATACGATTCTCGATGCAGTTCTATATAGATCTTTTCCCAGGCTCTCTTATCGGTTCCTAAAACTGTTTATGCCTTGATTTACTTGATGCTGTATGGAGTTTCTTCCACAGCTGCCTGCATTGATTTGAACCAGGAGACGGGACTAAGCAGACAAGGCTGCTTGTTGGCAGATCTTCTCTGTGAATCTAATTGCTTTCAGAAACTCACAGTGCGCCACGCCTCCGAAAACTACATTGAATATTTCATGACTTCTTAGAAACCCACCAGGCGGTAAATTTGGTGAAAGAACACTTCACCCGCCTATACACTCACAGATGGGCAGAGGAAAGAGACGAGAGACAAGATAGGCTGTTTTTTTTGTTGCAAGGTGGAATTGTAATAGGAGAACTTCTTTGAGTAAGAAAAACAGCATGACAACTAAGATTTTCAAATTATAGAGTACGTGTTTAGAGCCTTCATATTACAGCCGATACTACTTTGGAAACAAAAATGAAGAGATAAAGTTAGAAAAAACTATGCTGAATAGAGCAGCCTCTTTCTTTTCTAATATTCGTGGGTATTCCACACCATTATTTATGGTCTATCAAGAGTACCATTGTGCAGTGGTAGAATTCAGAAACAATATTCTGAATTAAATGATAGTCATCTTGAATAACAGTAAAATAAAGTATTTTTCAAGCGTCATTCAATTTTCTTTTTAGATTTCTACCACGTTTACCCAACATACTACACTGACACATTTTACGACATTTTCTCAGTCTCTCTGTGTCAGAAAACCTCACATTTTGTCTATGTTCTCTTTTCCTGACATTTATATTGAACTCCATCGAGAATCGTCCCAGCCAAACGAGTGGAGTATTGTCTATTTTACGATTCGAATGCGGTTCAGGATTTATCTTACCCCTTTCCATTGTTTAAATAACATCACAACTTCAGAATAATCAGAATATACTTAGCAAATCCACTATGCCACGGCCGTGGCGTAGTATTGTCACTTTACCAGGGTGATCGTTGAGTATATTTTTCTAATGTTATTCCTATGGCTAAACTTGTACCAGGGGTGAGATAAACTAACATCCCTGTTTACTGCACCTCAGCGTGATGAGGGTGTTCAGACCCCGTGATGAGTATTGGGAGATGTAGTTAGGCGCCGACACCTCAGCAGGCACCCCGCCTCATGAGCAGCTCATACCAGCACAACGATCAGCTCGCTGTGCTGCTCGCTGTGCCGCTCGTTGCCAGGAGTTGAGAGGAAAACTAATTATTCCGCTCGCTGTAACCCCGGCCCGCACTACAGAGAATGAGCGCTGATTCTAACACGCATTCCTCACCACTCCAAATCCCCCTCAGGTAAATCCAATCCAATCAGACCCCAGGGGAGGGGGAGGGGCACGAGGGAGTGGTCGATGAGTGAGGCTGGACCCTTGTAGCAGCTGATACTGATCAGATACTGATCAACAGTATATATAACCTGCGTTTTATGTTTATCTCAATTTATATCACCCCTGGTATATGTTTAGCCATAGTATCCTACCCCTAATATAAAATCCCATAGGCTTAACATTGGGTTTCCGTATGCCACGCTGACTGGCATACGGAGTTTTATATGCCACTAGTGGCATACAGCATTGTTATAACGTAATATTCCAAAATCGAGGAGATAGGGTAGGATAAAATCAAAACCTGATTCGTTTTAATCTTGGCCACCACATTCCACTCCTGAAGTTTTGGCTGCGGACTTCACTCGGCTTCGCCTCATGAAGTCACTTTGCCAAACTCCAGTTGTGGAATACGGTGTACAAGATTAAACCTCATCCAGTTTTACGATAGGAATCTCATTAGAAAGAAATACTCGACGATCACCCCCGTAAAAGTGGCAATACGACTCCATGGCCGTGGCGGAGTGAATATAAGATGACGTCATATGCGATCGACCAATCAACAGCCAGGATTTCAGAGAGTAGAAAAGTTATCAACATGGAGATTAAAAAAAGTAAAAATAAATCACTCATCACTTTAATTCGTGTTTCTATGGTACTGCCTCAGAGGACATTTATAACCGTTTATGTGAGAGCTCCTTGAATCCTTTCACTCTCAGGACTGACTGCAAATCGAGTATTGGATATCACATTTCATGTTAGAAGAGAGTCTGTCCACTTAAGTGACATGTTGGGCCTCTTTGGTTTACCAATACGTTTTCAATTCCCCTCACCAGTGGTCATGCATCTGTCAGGTTCCCATTTGCTCTGTGTATTTGCTTCTTTCTACATGAATAATTCATAGACCATAGATTACCAGACCCCAGACAGGATCCGACAGCATTTGACGGCACCTGACGAGCAGCAGTGACAGGGCTTTTCCTTAGTCCACTGTCAGTATGTGGCTGTCATGTTTTGAGTCAGATCAGAATATTGATTTGAGAAATGTTCAGTTTCTGTACCAGGATCGTGTCGTAAAGTGACAGCATGCTTACGCAACATTGACAGGAGGCGGATTTTTTGTCTGTGTAAGTGTTAGAGAGTAGGGAACTTTGAAACGCCTTATCATGGTAAATGCCCCCCTATTTTTGGGGGGTGGGGAGTTAGCTCAGTGGTTAGAGCACCGGACTTGTAACCCCAAGGTTGTAAGACTTTGTGGGTTCGAGTCTCACCCCAGCAGTGGTAGATTTACTGCTTTAACAAAGGCCATCCTTCTCATACCATGTCTATGTGGTGTGGGAAGTAAAAGAACTCTCACCTCGGTAAATGTGTAGGGGCGAGATTTCTACCTAATTTCATCACATAGATTCGATCATCACCCTAGTGGTGTAAAAGAACCTTGAGAAAGTCTGGAAAGGACCTATAATGGTTGACTGGACATAAAATCAAACCAAACAAACCAACAAAACAAGCCCCCCTATTCAATACTATCAATTCTGCCTCTGCAATCTATATGCCACATATGCCGGAGGTTCATAGGGCATTCATGTAGGATAGATTTCTTTGTCTGGAGCGATTTCTGTAAGAAAGGGGTTTTATCTCGAGTTCTCCAAAGAGTGCTTTCACATCATGAGTCATTTGTAATGGAGAAAGGTCCGTAGATATCGCATCAAAGGCTTAGCAGTTCTAACGTGCGAGGCTACCTTCCTGTAGCTCTGTGGATATTGATCTACAGCCAAGCTCAGGAAGAGATAAAATTCTTACATTCCTACGTTTTACTTCAGACATTTAGTGTGTGCTGCAGGGATTATCAAAGACCGGCTACGTGTTGTGCTGTTCATGGCAGGACTTAATTTTATCAAACTCTTGCTGCCAAAGTTTAATAGAACAGATTGGACGTTAAACTACCCCAAAACAAACACTTTGCTGTCATTGCGATAGGCCTGCTCCTTAAGTATAGATCTATTTTTAAGACAAATCTTCATATAGAGGAAACCTATGAAAGTTTTGGGTCAGAGCTTGTATCCCATCGAGTTTGAATTATGTGGTAATTCAGAAGGCGAAGCCACGTGAATTACATAGCGATTCAAACGAGATGGGAACGAGCTCTGACCCTAAACTTGAATGGGTTTCTGAATTTATATCACCCTTCACATTGACCAAAGGGCTAACATTTGTGATATAATCCCCCATTGGATATTTTTCCTAAATATTTCATGGCAGTTGGATACGAGTTTCCAATGTTAAGTCTATGGAGAAAAAAAATACCTGGGGTGAGATAAAAATTAATAATACATCGTCATTTGTGCTGGCGTTTATTTCGAGAGTTCACTGTGACATATAGCTTCTGAACAGTTGGATGTTACAATTATGCAGCAGTCGTTAACGTCGTAAAACCTCAGCTCGTTTAACCCTTTAAGGGCGGATGATGCCTTAAGGCATCACCCGGCTGGGGGCGGATGATGCCTTAAGGCGTCATTTGCTGGATATTTATGAAATTGTTTTTGAAAATGAAATATTTTAACAATAAACTTGAAATTTTTACAGAATGTAGGTGTACCCTCATATTTTCGAATTCTAAATAATAGAAATAAAAATATTAAGGATAATAGATTATATCACGTTATAAACCTTCGAATTTTGAGTACAGAGGACAATGCCCCCGTCCCCTAGAACTGTACATAGCCACTATAGTAGCCGTCCCCAAGAGTGTAGGTCTGCCATAGGCGGCCGTCCTTAAAGGGTTAAGAGACCATGTATAATTCAGGATGGTGTAACAGGGTATAACTCATCCAGGTCTACCATGTACCCCTCTGCCTTTTGAGAGTATCGGGGGCTGGCTCGTTGTGTAAATTAGATCCACGTAGACACTACCGCCCTCTCCTTCCCCAATATCCGCCATTCAGATTCTTGGCACATGCAAATGTATTTTTTGGCAGAGGCAAGCAGAAAAAAAGACAATACACTGACACAGGGCTCTTACCGAAGGTAGCTCGCTGCCTAAGTGACTTAGATAGTCTTCTGAGATGAAAAGGAGCATCAGATAGCCGCGGGGTGTAAAAGGCGTGCATTATGGCGGTTGGGGCAGAATATTGCCACTCTAATGCCCGTGTATTTGTCTTGTAGGGGAAGGCGGTGATTGTGTTGGCGGGGGACAGGGTGGGATGCTGGCGATGGTGTAGGAGGTGGAGCCAGCAGTGTGGCCGGTGATATGTGGCGTTGGCAGGTGGTGGTGCGTGCACTCAGCACAAGTCAGGGGCAGCTTAGACGGGGTGTTCCACTGGACCGACGGTAGCCGATTCCGTAGCCAGACAATCGCCGATTATTATCGGATACCCTAGAATTTCTCAAATCTTTGAAAATGGTCATTTATTTAACTATTATTATCAGAATTAAATAAATTACAATACGTGAGGTTTCTCTTAAGGGCCCAGGAACAATTGATCGGGTGAGAAATCGGCCTGGTGGATTTTGTCCTTAGACGGGTTGGGTGACTGTGTTGAAGATGATACACAGTGAGGATTGTCCGTGCTTGTGTTGGGTAGCAACTATGGGGTACAGAACAAGTTTCTCATTTTTTACCCCATCGGGTTATCATAGAGGTGTTATTTATATAGAACTGGATCGAGAATCGTATCAATACGCAATACGCCACGAGTTTGGATGCATTGCAATCATAATCAAGGTAAAGCTGAGTGATGATTACAGCGCACCCAAACGAGTGGAGTATTGTGTTTACTATTTGAGTGCGGTTCTGGTTTCATCTCACTCCTTTCCCATAAAATCACAATGAATACGTGTGGATATGTTGAGAGACGACGAAGAAGTGGGGTTAGGGTGAGGGGTGAGGGGTGAGGGTGTGTGGTGAGAGTGGAGAGTGAGAGGTGACATTTCTGTCCACCAGACGTCAGCAGTGAGCTGCGCTGCCCAAACGGCAGGACAAGACAATTGGTTGGTTAGTGTATGAGGTCATCTCACATTCACTCCGCCACGGTCATGGTGTAGTATTATCATTTTATGGGGGTGATAATTGAGTGTTTTTTTTCTACTGTTATTCTAATGGCTAAACTTGATAATGCCACGTCTTCTTAAGTTGGGTGGCAGGTGGTGCAGTATGTGGGTAGTAGAAGGTGGGTGGTGTAGTATGTGGGTAGGTGAAGTTGGGGTGGCAGGTCGTGCAATATGTGGCTAGCAGAAGTTTGATGACAGGTGGTACAGTATGTGGGTAGTAGAAGTTGTCATGCAGGTGGTGCAGTGTCTGGGAAGTACAAGTTGGGTGGCAGGTGGCACAGTATGCGAGTAGTAGAAGTTGACAGGCAGGTGGTGCGGTATGTGGGTAATAGAAGTTGAGTGGCGGGTGGTGCAGTATGTGCTTAGTAGAAGTTGGGGTGGCAGGTAGTGCAGTATGCGGGTAGTAGAAGTTGGGTGGCAGGTGGTGCAGTATGTGGGCAGTAGAAGTTGGGTGGCAGGTGGTGCAGTATGAGGATAGTAGAAGTTGGGTGGCAGGTGGTGCAATATGTGGGCAGTAGAAGTTGGGTGGCAGGTGATGCAGTATGAGGGCAGTAGAAGTTGGGTGGCAGGTGGTAGATGCATACCACGCAGGGTTTATCTCCTGCTCCACACCCCTCACTGAAAGGCATCAGCACAGGCCTGACTTAGGCCGGCGACGAGGCCGCTCACTTGCCCCTTTGTGTAGGAGGAGCTCTTAGGTGACATCCGCAGCGGCGGTGGGCGATAAAAAACCCGCCGGACGACTGTAAGCCACTGCCGCCTCCCCCACCGCCGACCTCCCCGCCGCCAGCTCACAAAAGAGCCGCCAAGGAAGGAGAAGGAGCAACGGGGAGGAAAAAAGAATAAATTCCTCGCCTCTCTGGATGTGTTTATAGCTCTAGCAAAGCCCAGACCCCTCCGAGGCGGCTTGGAGAGGCGCAATAATAGCAGTCAATACCGCCTTAATGAGTTATTAATTATTGCTGAATATTCCGCCGTTCACAGTCCTTAATGGGCTTAGGTCTTGGAGCCGGGTGGGATTCATCCCCGAAGATTGGAAGGGGAAGTGAAGTCAGCTTATGATTTTATTAAACGCCTGCCTGCTTTGAAAACACACCCGGAGACAGAAGCCGTGGTGGTGAGGGGTGTGGGAGTGCTGATTTGAAGCTGTGTTTTGAGCACAGGAAGGCTTCGGGGGAAGTTGATTAAAAACTTGTCGGCGGGGATGAGTGTTATCGGGAGAAGGGCAGATCGCAGGGTGCAGTGTTTCGCACTGAATTCTAAACCAGTGTTGAATACCGAGACCTACCCAGAGACGGGCAGAGGAGACTGGGGCCTGAAACAATACGATCTGCTCATGGGCCATAGTGAGGGGGGTGTGGGGAGTTTGCTCAGTGGTTAAAGTGGTTAAAGTGGTTAAAGTGGGACTCACACGGTGGGATTCATGTACCTCACGGGGTGTGTGTTTGAGACAAATCCTGCTGAAATTCTGTACTCGAATACAAATTCTCCGTCTAAATGGTAGGGTTACATTTCCCTTGGACATGTTTTTCCTCTGCAGTTGTTGGCGTTATTTTCCCTTAAAAAAGAAGAGAATCCCATGAGATTTTGAACTTTGTGAGGAACGTGAATTCCACCGTGTGAATTCCACTCAAAGCACTGGATTTGTGACTCCAATGTTGTGAGTCCCACTGCAGCCACTTCTCTCCTTCACTCTCACCTAGGTAAATGTGTAGGGGTGAGATTTCTAACCAAATTCATCTAATAGATTCGGTCAAACCAAAAGTAAGTCTAATAGAACATATTGGACGTTAAACGAACAAATATCTTGAAACATCACAAAATTTCATATGATCTTTGTCACATGTTTTTAACTTCATATGGCACCCGTGGCATATAAATATGCATGACCGTGGCATACAGCCACACCATGCTAATTCTATGGAGATTTATTATATGAGGGGTGGGATAGACTGGTAAACGGACACAGTGCCAGTAGAGTAATGCAGTGGTTGACTTATTGACGCGTGTTCGGCACTGACCACTGATAGATATGCAAAGAGTCACGCCGTGACACACATTAACGCAACGATTATGTCACCGTCCAGAGTGGTTAGTTAGTACACATAGACTCTCTCATTGTTATACAAATTAGATACTGAGTATCAGACCGGCAGGAGGGTAACATCGATTATTCCAGCACCAAATTTAAATATGTTCATGCTTCAGAGTGATAGCTGTCAGTCAAATTTACTCACCAGTTCCGATACTGAAGATCAGAGGAGAACCCTTGTTTAAACCATCAAAGGGATTTCCTGATACCCAGAGGCAAACCCGGCTAAACGATCTATACCAACAAAAAGTGATCTCTAAAGCATAGTCATACAAAAATGAAGTGTGCAAAGAAAGAAGTGAAGCCTTGTGGCAGCGGTTTCTCATTTCCTAATAAATATAAATGATATATACACACTTGAGAACAATTCTGAGGGGCATATTGTTCTTATTGCCTATCAATTAGGTATCTCATCCAATCTCATACAATTTCAATGTATGAAAATTATCATAGATGAAAATAAGCCTTTAGAAAATAGCAGGAGAACAGTGCATGGCCTTAACGAGAGATATGTACGCACTGAATCTCTAAATGTGCACTCGTCCTTCACACAGAAATCACCTTGATTATACAAGACTTGAGTTGAATGGCATTGCTCATGACATTACCTCGATGCTTGGCGCGGGTTTGGTCAAACAGTGATATGTTTACAATGACGGCAGTCCTGTACCTAACCTCATTCCCCGGCATTCCCCCACATAGCAAGACACCAGGAGAATCCCAGACAAAGGAGCCTTAACTCCCGAGGGGGCTTTAAGGTGAAATAATCTCATCTACGTTTAAAATTCTCATCTTTTCCCGCCAAAATAATCTTATCTGGGGCCAGGACCACGTGACCGACTGGCTACTTCGCTGGTACCGGCGCGTGTACTGGAATGCTCAATAGTCCCGCCGGGGGTTAGCGGATAACGGGGTCAGTAAGGAGGCCGTGAGCGATAACGAGGCAGGTTTTCAGGGCGAGGCTGGCACGTTCGTAAACACCTCTTATTTCTAGAATTTTCAGAGATGGCACTTTCCACGGGTTCCCTTCCAGTTTATGAAGTTCTTCTTTTTTTGTGTTAAAAGAAAAGACAAGACATAAACAGCTTTTTTAAAGAACTAATATCCTTGGTTGTTTGTAAAATATCTGAAAACGATGAAAAGAATGGACTGAAATTAGTCAACACAAGTGAAATCTTTGAGGTTCCTATATACCTCAAGAGTCCCCGGCACTTTAGACCACCAACTATGTAACAAACCTTTAATGAGTATCATTTATCAGATATGTCAGTTTTCCATTTTCCACTTTTTAATTTCCAGTATATATATAATTGCTTTTTCTGTCGGCAAACAAAGATAATATTAATTTAGCCTCATTAATGCCAATAAAACAGTGGTTTGAACCTCCCCACAGACCCTCAGTCCCATGCCATGACCGAAAGGGACGTATTATCCAAGTTTTTCCCGTTCCCTCTGAGGCAGAAAAATCCACATGAAAAATGTTCCCACTTTTTCCCTGACCCCAACTAACATCCCTGTTTATCTGTATATCTGTAATGGAGAGGATGATAACCCTGGTAACGGTGTGTTCTAGGATAAGTCTCCATCTGCCTCGGAGCAGACTGTGGTTAGATTTTTCTCCAGTTGCCCTTCCATATCGATCCCGTGCATTGGGTGTCCTCCTGTCCTGGTAAATGACTTTGCTGGGCCGGGCTTGGTGTGTGTGGAGCAGAGATCGTTCGCCTGATCTCATAGAACAGTGTCATCTTCAGAGCGACCTGACGTGCTTTAGTTGCTCAATCCGCTCACTTAAAGCAGAGATTGGTAGATCTCTGCTATTTTACCTACGACCCTTCTACTTGAGTTCAGAAATCAGGAAAGTCTATAGAACATATTGGACGTTAAACTACCCAAATAAACAAGGAACTGAATGAGCAGTTTATTATATATATTGCATCAGGTGTGTCTTTTGTGTTAGGAGATCAAGGGGCCTGTTGAATAATTCAGGGTCGCACATGAAGACCCTAAAAGTTTCTGAACCCCAGCGAAAGACTTGTCCAATGGACACAAAACCTCCTGAAAGTGTCCCCCTCCTTTGATTCCTGGGTTTATCAGGGAAAGGGTACTTATTATGATGCATTTCATCTTTATTTACTATCATCTTTTTTATTGAATGTTCATAACCAAAGACTTGAGCAAGTCTACGAGACGTACTGGTATGACGCATAGAGTCACATAGAAACTCACTTTATATGGTAGACGTCTTGATAAAATCCTCGATATACTCAAGGTCAGGAGGTTTCCTACTTTCTACTTCATACCCACAACCAGCCAACACCCGGAACCCTCGGCACCTTGTCCGGGCTATAAGCTGGTAGAGTGCGCTAAAAGGCAAGACATGACCACGCTGCGTGCTAAGGCCCGCTGGCACGCCACGAGAAGGGCTGCAGGCAGATAGATGCACTCTCCCAGCATGATAACACACTCTCCCAGCACGATAACACACTCTCACAGCATGATTGACGGCTACGTTCCCTCGGGGAGGAGAGTGGGGCCGATCAAAGAATACCGGGAGGAAAAGCCCCGACTACCACATCCCCCGCCTCCTTTTTGAAATGAGGGTGACCCTATAAACCAGAGTGGCCTCCAGATAGACAGCAAAGCCAGTCCTAGCTGTCAGAGGCAACCCAGGAGGAAAGATGTTATCACCCTTTAATGTCTAGGTAGACTTCGCAATTTAAAGCAAAAAGAACCAAGGGATGGTACCTATTGAAAAAAGAAATAGCGACGTACGTTTGATTCACACTGGGGTCATACTTATGCTTTCCAGGCATGCTGAGTTTTGATCCTAATTGTGTTTGAGGGAGCGTCGAAGGCAGAGAGAATATGATGAAAACAGAATCTGTATACACCACCAACGTCATTTCTGCTTTTCTCCCGTCGTGTTTCTGGAGCGTTGGAGGATTTCAATTATTCATCGCCGCCAAAGCGTAAAGAGAAAATGCTTTTTGAATTTCCCACGAGGAGGTTCGTCGCTGGCGTTGCTTATTTTCTGTAATTTAAAACAACATCTCTGGCCTAGCGTCAGTTCCCCAGACGATTGACTACGCTTAAAACCAGAGATAAAAAGCGTAGCACTGGAACGATTTCATTTTAGGGAAAGGGAATTGCCCATGTTAGGCGCAAATACATCGACGTATTCTTCCCAGGCTCATCCCTGTCTTAGTTGGTGTGTTGGGGTGCATGGAAGTTGTAATAAATAACGAGTAGATAAATACCAGTTTTTACACAGAACAATTTGCCGAACAGAATAGATAGAAAAAGGCTCCAATTGAATTGCCGTGGTGTTTGCTGCCAGTCTGGGTGCACTAAGCACGAACACTGCAGACATATTGGTGTGAGCGATCTGGTAGTTACATATGTTTTATATATATGTGTGCATCTGCACGTGAGATGTGCTTCTAATTAAAGATTCCTATAGTATACGCCAGTGATTAATATCTATAATTCGAAATATATTAAGAGAAAACGCAGTTACTGAGCCCGTAGGATGGACGTTAGAGGTCTTTTGTACCATATCGAATACGCCCCGACCCCGGATCTGGAGGGACGTGTCTATGGTACAAAGGGCCGAGAATGGCATCCTGACGGACTGGACTCTGTCACTATTGTTCCTTATTATCATATACCTAAAATTGCTGAAAAAGGCCATTTTATTTACTTACAAAGTCATCTCTTCATGGCCGATTCATTTCATTTCAGTGAGCCCGAACATTATTTATACTGCACCTATAGCAGGGGGTATGTTTCCTAGACTTTCGCATACGGGTATATTAAAACAATGTTCATTATTCATAATTTAGAGATGGCAGTTTCCACTTTTCCAAGGAAAACCTAGCTTTCATTTACAGTTTATAGAATTATTCTTATTGCAAAAAACTAAGATGGTATGACTTGAGCCTTATTCACGCCAATAAAACAGCGATTCGAACCTCCCCACACACCTTCAGCCCTAATCCATGGCCAACATTGATGTGTTTCCATGTTTTCATAGTCTATTAGAAACAACAAATCCCACTTGAAAAATGTTTCCACCGTTTTTCTTTCATGACCCCAACTGACATCCCTGATTATTACCAGTATAGGAATATTGTCACTGTAAGTGTAGAACCTCATCTGAGAGTGAAATAGGGAGAATTTAGGAAACCGGACCCTGCTTGCAATGCACGCAAACTCACCCAGAAGTGGGCGAAATTTAACGAGTCCCTTATGGACAGCTGTAGGTGAAGGGAGGAGACTGAAGCCTCGTATTTTCAATGGTCCTAGGCCTGTCTCAGTAGTCATAGGCTTGTCACCGGGTCACGAGAGTTTTATTCAGTGGTAGACCGCGGCGCCTAACGGCCTATGAATAATACGTCACTGCCTGAATAAAGGGCTACGGCCAGGGCCAGTAGAAGCGCACCGGGAACCTGTTCGCCCGTTCGCCCTCGGCATGGGCATAAATGCCCGGCATTCATAGGACAAGTGTGAATAAGAAACTATCAAATTTGTTTCTATATTTATGATTTCCTCATTGTGTAGTCCGAATGGCCAATGCTCCATCAAAGTATTTTATGTTACATATTGACATTTGCGAGGTAGTGTATTCTACCCAGTGCACATGTCATGCCACCCACCATCTTTTCTGTGATGCCAGTTTTCAATATTTCCATTGAGATTCATTTTCAGAATAAAAACTATAATTCCTCGTGTAATATTGATATACCAACTGTGGAAGTTCTCAAGTAACCACAGCCCATAATCCCCCACTGAACCTCCCCACTGGACCTCCCCACTGACCCATGTCGGAACTTTAGCTTTCCCTAGAATCCCCACTGTAATGTGTATGTAGTTCGCAAACCCTGTATAGCAATAAAGGATATATATCCATTTGTTTTTTCTGACCTCAACTGTCAACCCTGTTGTGTAGGGAAGAGGTGGACTGTAATGGTAGCTTCGCCCACTGGGAAATCCACCTGACCGTGTTGTATTTCATCCATTTAACCATCATCTCATAAAGAGTATCTGAATTAAATTTAACTCTTCTATGAAAACTGCTGTGGCTTGCCGGTAATGTGACTCATAAACTATTTACTCGGTGGCCATGTCCATTGTGTGTATATAGTACATGTTCTGCATGTAGGATGTGTTATAAATTGCGTTATTTGTTATGTTCTTTTCACATTGAAGCTGAACATCACCATCACACGAAGGTTTCAATCTATGTCAGCAATATCTGGATATTCTATAGAGGAAACCTATGAAGGTTTAGGGTCAGAGCTCGTATCCTATCGAGTTTGAATCGCGTAGTTATTCACAAAGCAAAGCCACGTAAATTTTGTCGCGAGAATAGGTTCACACCTGAATAGGTTTCTGAATTTATCTCACCCTTCACATTCACTAATGGACTAACCTTTGTGACATAATCCCCCATTAAATATTTTTTCCAAATACTCCATGGTTATTGGATACGAGTTCCTAATGCCAAGTCTATGGGGGGAAATATCAGGGGTGAGATAAATCATTATAACCCCACTGGCCGTTATGGATAGACAAACCTATTAGTATCATCCATGTATGCTGGTTAAGGTCTCCATCGTTCAATACCGCTAGTAACGTACAGGAGTGGTAGTGGTAGTAGTAGAGGATTTGGTGGGTTTGCAGCAGGCTTCACCACGGTCACCACTGCCCCACGTTGACCCTCCAGCGGCCTGGCCCGGTCAGTGGGGGGTGGACTATGGTGTATCGACCCCCTCCACGCCCCTACAGCCTCCAGTACCCTTAATACCCGCCCTCAACCCCGACTCCCGCCGGCACTGACCCCTGCTCCCCAGCCTCTTGTGTCCCATCCTCCTCTAATACTGGGCCTTTGCCTTACAACCACCGGACCGCCTACTGTGATTAGCTATCATTCTGAGTGCCGCCCCACTGGAACCTCCTGCTCCACCGTATCCTACCAGTCTTATTCCCACTGCTCTTAGTACTACCATGATCTATCCCCCACCGTGTCACAATCTTGTTTCTATGACCCCAATATACCATATTACCGATTCAGGTATGCCGGGTTTCAATGTTTCCATTGAAATTCATTATTTCATTTTTTTCAGATTAAATAGAAAATTCCAAGTCTAATATTGATATTCAATTGCTAAATTAACCAATTCAACCATAGCCCATGATCCCTCACTGAACCTCCCCACTGACCCATGTAAAGGCTAAAGCTTTCCCTTGATATTCCGGTGTGATACATATGTAATGTGTAAATCCTGCATCGCAATAAAAAAATATTTCAATGAATTTTCTTACCCCAACTGCCAACCCTGCCTATTAGCTTTTAATGCTGTCAGTCCCCTCATAGACTTTCTACCGCTGCTATTCCCCCAGCCCTCCTGTGCCCCAAAACTCGATATATTCCTCATGGCTACCCTTCCTCTTTCCCAAACTTCCCTCTCCACAGTCACCACTTCAATTATTCCTTAGCTTCCTGTCCATTGTCAAAGCATTTTCATTCATTCCTTGGATAGGAGTCACAATCCCAACTCTGTATACCACACACGCTCCAAACACTCTCAGTCACATTTCTCTAAAGTAACAACCCAACTGCAGCTGTCCACCATTCTGGGCCCACATCCTCACCTCATACAGTGTTCTGTCGTCCACTGACCCCGCCCAGTCACCTCCCGGCTCCTCTAAGGGCTCCCCCGGCCCTGCTCCTACGACCCTCAGACTGTATATCACCGGCCTGTGCTACAGCTCGGAGCAGCTCGCCGTAAGACGTCACCGGGAGCCGCTCACTATACTGAGTGGTCCCTGTCCTACTCCGTGTAAACATAAAGCAGGTCCAGATCATGGATCTCCAACGAGCACCCACACACACACACACATACACACACACACACACACACACACACACACACACACACACACACACACGAGTACACACCGGCCGCCCTAGACTGGCCTCAGTCCCTGTAACTTACCCCCCCCCCCCCTACCCCTTCTGAGTGACACAGGGACTGGTGTCATCCGTAATCGGCCATTTAGACTTGCACGATTTTGCGCCACACTCCCCAAGCAGAGGTCTGGCTACAGGTCAGGATATCTGCTGGGAGAGTGATACCCTCTCACTTTGATCTCAATCGAGACATAGTCAGGAGTAGGCGAAATAAATTGCTATGACAACACAGGCGGCCAGGGAACTGGAGGAGGGGAAGGGGGAGGGGTAGAGGGAGGTATAGGGTTACAGGGAGTGGTTTGGGGTCATAAACAGGAGATTCTGGTCTGAGTGGACAAGTCTTTGATTCATGGGCCAGTCAGAGAAGGACACATGCTATAATGAATTGTATTCCGATTTTCTTTAATCATTTAATGAATGTTCATAATCAAAGACTTGAGCAAGTCTACGGCCGCCCCAGCGATGCCCTGGTATCCAACCCCCTCCCCCAATGACCCTCATAGTCTTATCCATCCCGCTCCACAATCACTCCTTCCACATCTCCGCACACCCTTCTGTCCCACAGCCACTGAAAGCGCCACCCTACACACCCTTCAACCACAGCCCCGTACCCCCATTACCAGCACACCCTCTTACTACCACCCTGCACCCCCTGCTAACACAGCACCACAGGCTCTCCTCTCCCACACTCCTTCTTACTACCACTCTACACCCCCTGCTAACACAGCCTCACACACCCTCCTGTCCCACACCCACTGATACCACTACCTTACACACCCTTCAACCATACCCCCATTACCAGCACACCCTCTTACTACCACTCTGCAACCCTTTCAACCACAGCACCACACGCCCTCCTCTCCCACACCCCTTCTTACTATCACTCTACACCCCCTGCTAACACAGCACCACAAACCCGCTTGTCCCACACCCACTGATACTACCACCCTGCACCCCCTTCAACCACAGAACCATACCCCCATTACCAGCACCCCACACCCCATCCAACCACAGCCCTACACACCCTATAACTACCACCACACATCCCTTCTAACTACCATCCCACACACCCTCAAACCACAGCTTCTTACTACCCCAACTTCCCCTGCAACCACAACCCCACACCCCTCCAACAACCACCACACACCCCTTCTAACTACCACCCCACATCTCCACAGTCCCACAGTCCTCCACAGTCCCATACCCACTCCTACCACGGCTACACAACCTCTTCCTCCCCTTACCCTCGCCTCCTTCCCATTCCCCTCCCCCACTACCCCCATCCCTACCCCATAGCCCTGCCCCCCCTCTTCCCCACCCCACCCTCTACTCTCCCACCGGGACACCCCCCACCTCCCCTCCCCATGTCCCCAGCCCCCGCCCCCGTCCCCCCGTCCCCCGTCCCCCGTCCCCCCGTCCCCCGTCCCCCGTCCCCTTACCCTATTCTAGGCTCACCTCTCCACGCACCCCCCCCCCCCTCCCCCCTCCACGCACTCCGCCCCTCCCCTATCCAACCCCAAGCACGCCCACCCCTGTGCCTCCCCAATACAACCTTGACCTCGGCCCTCGTATTTCCTGTGCCCACAAGGTTACTCCAGAGACCGGCAGAGACTGGCCGGAGACCCCGACCTGGTAGCGGGGTGTGGACGGGGGACGATGATGGGTCTGTGGTCTGTCCTCGTGCCCTCTTCAGTCTACTGGGTGGATGTTCTGGTCGTCCCGGTGAGAATGGCCACTATCTACAATAGGTTCAGTGTGATGAATCCCTCCATGTACGTGTGAAATCTCTCCAGTTGTCCTGCCTCCATGAGATTAAGTTTTGGAGACAATTTATCGATAATCGGGTTTGCCACAGATGTATCGCGATATATTGGTCTGTTACACTTTACTGCACAATAGCGCGAGAGGTTTGCTTTACTTGTTGGTATTATTTAAAAAAAAGCCTGCCATGATAAGGTCACGTGCCTCTTAACTAGTCATTGATTGGTCAACATGTCGCCAGCATAACAGCACTCCCAGCCCTTGTTAGATGACACTGTTGGAGATGTTTTGGACGTCGTAGTAATTATCTCACCCCTGGTATTTTTGTGCCATAGGCTTAACATTGGGAACTCGTTCACCATGCTCCTACGAGTATCGCAGACCGTTCTCCATGGCCCTGTGTAGCGTCCATTGTTTTAGTGTGTACAGGGGTGAGATAAAAACAGAAAGCAACTAGTTTTGGTCAATCTTCGGTCTCCAACTCGTTTAAAGGCTAAGCTACATTCACTCGGCTGTTGCCTCATTCATATCACTCTACATATCAAAAACTCATGAAGAAGGACAACTTTGACCAAAACTTTTTGGTTTCTTCTATAGTTCACCAATGCTCTCTGTCATGATGGTGTGGTTGGGCGAGGGGGGGGGGGGTGCTCAATTATGTGGTTATGTTATTGACATTATACAGAAAGGTCATGTTTCAGATGTCAATGAAGCATTAATGATAATCTATGACTAAAGAGCTGCTAATATGGTAATGCATTCACCACCGGTGTTTGCCGAGATGGTAATATGTCTAACCATGCATTACATTCAATAAAATAGGGATTATATGAGCTGAATAATGGGCTCAGTGAGATAGAGCTATTAACAACCACACAGGTGTTAGGCAATTGACAGGGCTGACTTATTAGCAAGTGAGAACACTGTGTATGTAAATGTATGGAAGGACATTCACACGGTAACGCCCTACGGTGAGCGATTAGGACGAGAAGCAAGCCTAACACAAGCCTAAACATCCGTCTTATTTTACCAACTGTGGAGGGGGTGGGGAGTTGGCTCAGTGGTTAATTCACTGAACTTGTAATCCTAAGATTGTGGGTTCGAGTCCCACTGCAGCCACTCTTCTCCATCATCCCCAGCAGTGGTAGATTTACTGCTATATTAAAGGCCAATCCCTCTCATACCATGTCTATGTGGTGTGGGAAGTTAAAGAACTCTCACCTCGGTAAATGTGTAGGGGTGAGATTTCTACCTAAATTCATTGCATAGATTTCATTACCACCCTTGTGGTGTAAAAGAACCTTGAGAAAGTCTGGTAAGAACCTGTGATGGCCAACTGGGCGTTAGATCAAACACACTAACCATGGGAATGCATATGTTATCGGGAAACTCACGGACTTTTATGATGTATATCCATGCTTCATCTATACACTAATTCTGGTCTGATGTAGATCCATGCTTATTATGTACATTAATTCTAGCGGACTTTTTTCTTTTGTTGCACAATAAGTTTATATATTAGGTAGGTTGTGTTTAGGTTGGTGGTGTTTTGTGCCGTAATACCAGTCAGATTTAGTCATTATAAAGATGTCAGTTTTCCATTTTTCCGTGAAATCCACTTTTGCAATGTTTTTTTATATTATTATTCATTATATATTCATTATATGTAATTGCTCTTACTTGCGTCAAACTTTGATAATATTGATTTTGCCTCGTTTACGCCAATAAAACAGTGGTTGAACCTCCCCACAGACCCTCAGCCCTATGCCATGGCCGACAAGGACATATTATCCAGGTTTCCCGGTCCCTCTTAGACAAAAAAAAAAAAAAAAATTGCCTGACATCAACTGACATCCCTGGTCAAATTACATGAATATCGAATCAATCGGTTGAAAGAAACTCAAGAGGTTAAAGATTTTAAAAAATTTTTTATCAAGACGTTTTTATTTCATATAAAGAATGAAAAAGATAATAAGTGTTCACCATGCTTAATTGGTGATCTTCCACACTTACACCAAAAGGACAATACATTAAACGGCACAATAGACTCCACAAACATATATCATATGGTTTAAACATCGATAAATATTTCGTTGTTCTTAGTAATGTACTCCTTTACATGAGTTTTCAAACTATCACCAGCCCTTTTCAACTGTATTTCCTTTGGCAATAAATTCCATAACTTTATTCCTCTAAAGAGTGCTGATTTTTTATACTTTTCAGTATTCGTTTTTTTTTGTATAAGACATATTTTTTCCGTTCTTCGAGTTTCCTTAATAGGGTTATTTACACAGTTATCTGGGAAGCTGCTCCACCAACGAATCAGTAACAATAAGTGACAATTTCTTCGATACTCCAGCCTTCTTATTTTACAATACTCCAGTAACTCATTTCTCGATGTTTCTTCTCTACATCTTTTATTTACGGCGATACGAAGACTCTTATTTATCAAGATTTGCAACTTACTCAAAAAAGATAACAGAAGCAATCCGTGTACTTGACATCATGCCCTGACATCGTACTATAACATCAGTATTCCTGGTCTCTCTTTGTGTAACAAAATGATGGGCCTCAAAGGCCTAACCTTGGAGAAGCCTATAGTATTTCCTATTACGAAACCTGTTCTGTGTGATTTGAGCTGCGCCAAGGCCTCATGTGGCGTTATTACTTCTCAAAGACCATCTTCATGTTTCCCTCCACGTCATCAATTATTAAACAACCCCCTTTTTATCCCCCGCACAATGCCGTGATACCTGATGCCATCTTGTGTAATATCGTGATGCACTCAAAATACTTACTCATGTTTCTTCTCTGTCTTTTCAGGTAAGTTCTGATTCCTGATAAAACGTCGGTCAATTACCTCGTGGTGGGTGAGTAGTGGTAGTCGGTAATATTACCTCTCTGCTATCATACAAAGGGTGTTTACGTTAGATTACTGGATGGGGCCTTTTTAGCCTCCTTTTTAGCCTCTAGTACCGTCGCATAGAATATGTTCTATAGCATAGTATACGGAAACTGGCTTACTGTCTTCGTACGTCAAAAATACGTGGTAAAGTTATTGAACAGATACATCCCGACGCTGAAGGCAGAGGGATGTATCTGATGAATAATTCTACCAAGTATTTTGACGTACTCCAAATGATTTCAAATAACCACTCCTGCCAAATGATTTCGAAAACCTAATTACCACAGGGACAGCATAGTACCACATATACCTCCTCTGGGCTGATTAAGCATACAGATATGTGTGTCGTATATATTGCGCTCTGAATGTCTGAGGCATATGGGAAAATACTATTTGAGTATTTTAAGTTTTCCCTAGCTTAGTAGAGGCTGCCCCACATATGTGGCTGGAGGCCTGACAAATCCGCACCCCGGCCGCCTGTCACGTAGGTGTCTAGACACATGGTGTTTTTGAGCTGCTCGGAGCTGCTCGGGGCTACTCCCAGGGCAGCATGCCGTGTCACAGGAAGGTGAAGTAAAGAAAAGCCCGCAGTCTCAAATCACTGCCATGTTTTTTCGTAATAATGTAGACATTAATTAGTCAGGGAGTCCTCAGGTTAGATGTAGGATGAGGAGGTAGATTGTAATGTCCGCATACCTCACTATCTAGTCCCTTCCCTGCTGATCAGTATTTTTTACGGGATCGTTATCTTATAGTGTATTGACCTGGGACTCTCCTTGGAAGCCCTCAGTGTGTCTTGATGAAGTATATGATTTATTGATATCAGACAATTTAAAGTTATGTTTAGAAACAGTAGGTAAAATTCCTTCGTTCCAATGGAGTCAACGTACAACTCCGTGGTTGGAAAACATCGTGGTCGCAACGCGGTGGGGTAAGGATCTCTCTCCAGCTAGGCTTCGGTCACCTACATTATGTTTAGGAACAGCATATGCCTGAGAGGATAAAATAATTAGTCAGATTTGGGGATGATATTGCTAAGTCTTGCTGTACTGCCATTGACATTCCCGACCCAACTGACGATCTGCATGTGCATCCTATGTATCACAATGATATGGATGTCTCAGAGATTGCAGTTTTCCTCTTTTCCAAGGAAATCCTGGTTTTATTTTGAGTTTACAAAAGGTTTTTTTCTTGAGTAAAAGTACCTCAAACCCCGCCAACAGCGATGTGTTTTCTATGTTTTCTCAGTCTCTCTGCGGCAGAAATTTCCACATGAAAAAATTTCCTCTTTTTCGCATGACCCCAATAACATTCCTGGTATTTTCTAAACATGAACGTTTCGGGGGGGGGGGGGGGGGGGGCGAGTATTATAAAACGCTTAAATCAGAGCAGAATATACTTTTTATTTCATCTTTATCCATTCCAAATTAGTCATTCTAGTTTAAGATCTCTGTAGTTTTAATGGAAAGACTTTCCATATCGCACTATCAAGCTCTAGCAGACCCTTATGTTTATAGTTATATTCCATTGCAATCTACAACGCTTTATTATCTACCTAATAGAAAGTGTTCATAGAAAACACATAGGGAGTTTGTATGGACATACCCGGCGCATATGGATATGCTGTATGCTCCGGGGAGCGCATACGGAAAAATAGTGCCTTCGGAAAAATAGTACATAACTAAAACGAACTGATATCAACATGCCACTTGTCTTGAACAGGTGGATAATAAATCCAATTTAGACTGGTTTCAGATAAAGCGATTGTTTGCTCCTCGGAGTTGCCTCTGCGCAGTATCCTCGCATTCGCTCGGATATCACTGCGCGTGAACTCCTTAAAGCATACGACCGCTTGTATCTGAAATCAGTCAATATTGTGTATTTATTATCCACCTAATACAAAGTATCCATAAAAAACACATGGGGATCATATATCTACATACCCGGAGCATACAATATCCTCGTATGCGTTCGGATATTACTACGCGTCATCTCCTCTTAGCATACTACCGCTTGTATATCTGAAACCAGTTAATATTGTGTATTTATTCTATGGTCTTTACTGTGTGAACGACTCTAGCTATTGACGTCCCATTACTCTGCGATCTGTCTGTCCTTTATAACTCTCGATTACATGCAGCCATTAATCCCCACGTCAGACTATTAGACCAGGACATGCAGAGAGCGGCAGGGGCAGGGCGCGGAGATTCACACGGTCTACGTAGCTATTATCATTCCTCAGCAGACAGCCAATCACCACTTTATGCTCATTAGGCTCGGCTAATTAATCGTGTTGACGCCGCGCCTCTACCTGCTGGTCCCTGCGCACGTTGATTCTGTCCCGTCTCCTTATTCTTTAAGTTATTGTTATCATCATTGTAAGCGTTACAGTGCTTGGGTCTTAAAGCGCGTTATTTGCCTTTTTTATTAGGAATACCTGTTAATATCTTTGTGGTAACGTTACAGAATTATCGATGATAAATTTAAATGAATGGGGAACAAACTTCTGATACTTTTCTTGCAGAGGTGCATTGGCATATTATCTAAGTTTGTTTTATTGGTTGATTTAACGTCCAGTCATCCATTAAAAGTCCTTTCCAGACTTTCCCAAGGTTCATTTTTTTTCTCACTGGTTTTATTCCACAAGGGTGGTGATCGAATCCAAATTATGAATTCAGGTAGAAATCTCACCCATACACATTTACCAAGGCAAGAGGTCTTTTACATCCAAGATGGCGACCCCGTGTGCGTAACCCCGGAGACGTCTATAAGGTGTTGGTGATTGATGGAGACGAGTTCTGTGTTTTGCTCGGTGTGTTTGAGGTGTACAGTGGTGATGATGGGAGCAATATGCTGCTTACAAACTCCATCAGTAGTTCCTGCACCAGAACTAGAATCGTCTGCCGGGCACTCTACCATCTGGAGCCTGTTTCCTTGCTTTCTCACACCAAGCCTAGACAAAGACACCAGAGACAAACTCGGGAACCTATCCTCTAAAAACCAAAACGTTCTATATATCGTTAGATGATATCTTTGCTCCTTCATCACCAGCAGTGGTAGATTTACTATATTATACCAAAGGTCAGTGCTCCCCATACCATGTGTATGTGGTGTTGGAAGTACAGTGAGGAATGTATCATGATCAGTGTAATATATGAGATCTTTGTCTAAATGATACACGAGTACATTTAATGTAAATCACTTCAGGCTAGTATTGATGGAGTAGTTCCATAAATATCTTACTAGCATGTGGTACAGATAGCAGTGAAAGGTTTCACTGACATTTAGATATATGAATAGTACGAATCAATTCATATATGTAGCAGCACGGGACGATGGATCGTGTCATAAGCTTATTTGTCATACAATAGGCCATATGAATAAGTACAGTACATATCGCGTTTTAACACCGTTGATTTACGTGCAGTAAACCCTATATATACCATGAGTAATGCTATACGTCAGTTAGGCCCTTTTTATCCCCCACCATCTACCATCACCCACCACCCGCCCCCTCCCTCTCGATCCGTACTCCCATTGTCAGTCTCCTCATCAAGCAATAAGAGTCCTTTCAGATGGTATTATACGGCTACTGAAGATCCAGTTGGAGCTAAATGAAAGGCAGAAGGAAACTCAGGTTTCCGTCAGACAAGAGAACAGAGGTATTGGAGCAGAGCAGAGCCTCCGATTGGAGAGTATATGCCGCTTGTAGCCAACCTTCCCCTGCAGCGCAGCCCCCAAGACCAGCGTGACATTTGGTAATAAGCTATTGATGCCCTGTCTGTGGCTATACTCTGTCTGCGGCTAGATTGCCTTATTTGGAGCTATACTCCGTCCCAGTCTACTTTGAAGGTTTGTCCTGGAATTACCGAAATGTCAGTTTTCCATTTTTCCGACGAAATCCACTTTTCATATTCAGTATATGTATTTTTTCCCCTTGTGTCAAACAAAGATGATATTGATTTAGCCCCATTGACGCCAATAGAACATTTGGTTTGAACCTCCCCAAGGGACCCTCAGCCTCATGCCATGGCCGACAAGGACATATTATCCAAGTTTTTTCCGATCTTTTTGACGCAGAAATATCCATATGGAATATTTCCAAGCTCTTTTCCCTGGCCTCAACTGAGGGAATATTATGTGTAGAATCACAGAGTTCAGCAATGCAGCCATTCTTCCACTGAGGCCCTCGCCCCCTTCTCCTCATTCTAAAGGCAGGTGTTGAGCCGAATGAGCAGCGGGTACCGTCATTTGTATAACTTGACCGGGATTTGAACCCTCCCATGCTTAAAGTATACACCCCTACTACTTAGACACCGAGCCACTACAACACAAACCACTTTGTTCACCTAGCCAGAAAGGGTCGAGGCATAGGTTTTGATTTGTTTGTTTTTGTAAGGATGTGGTGTTTTCATCGCTTTTTTTTAATCACCTACGCACCTTTAACAGATATAAATGCAATGTATATCCATGTTATTGATACTGGTAGGTTCAGGGGAGGAGGGGGGGGGGGTGGATGTATGCCATACTTTGCATTGTATTAGTAATAAAATCTACACTTATGTTTGATTTGGCCTAGCGTAGCAAACTTATTTAATGTTTAAGAAGTATTTTATATTGGCTTCAGCTTCAATAAAGTGAACGGCTCTGTGCATAGGAATCAATATAAAAGATATAAAAGTGAACCGTCCTGTAGAAAATGCGCATTAACTATCGCTCCACTCCGATGTGTCTCTTCAGGTGGTGCTCCTAAATAACAGCCCAGCTGCTGAACAATCATATCCCAAAGCTTTACTATTGACTTTATAAGATAGGCTCTCAGTGGCACAGAGAGAGACTGGGACCTGTAGTGAGCGATGATTCCACTGCGATGTGTAAATCAATTAAATGGATAAGTACCGCAGAGGCGTGTTGATGGAGGAGGTAGGGCGAGGGAGGGTGGGCAGGGGCCAGGGAGGGCTGGTCTGACGGATGGAGCGGAGGTTGAAAGAGGAGAAGGATGATTGAGAGGCGAGTGATGGACTGGTTGGAGGTGACGTTGTACAGAGTGTGACTGAAAACACAGGATGTGAATTTACCATGATGATGTGCATGGGGCAGGTGCAGCCTGTATTGTTCTCTTACATGCTCACTGAGATCTTTCCCACAGTGTTGGCGAGGAGGGAGAGACTGCGTGAATGGGAGATTCACGTGATGCACACGTGCTGTAGTTTACATGTAGCATGCAGAGGGCTGCGAGTGAAACACGCAGGGAGTCGGGGAGTTCTTCCCACTGTAACTCAGAGATGAAAGTTTTCCTCTTTTCCAAGGAAATCCTTGTTTACATTTCAAAGTAATAAGATAATTTATTCATATGTAAAACAAAAACAGAATAAGTTGAGGCTCGTTCCCACCAATGATCATTCCCACACAACCTAGCCCCAGTCTCTGACCAATAATGGTGTGTTTTCCATGTTTTCTTAAGGCTTGATTCCATATAACCGATTTCATTCCCGATGTGGTCAAGATCTAGTCCAGTTTTGGCGCTGACGCACACGTACCCTATTGCGCCGATGGCCTCCAGACGGAGACCAGACATAGGCCAGTTTTGGTGGCAGGACTGAAACTGGAGTACATCTTGATCAAATCGGGAGTGAAATCGGCTATATGGAATCGAGCCTTTAGTCTCTCTGAGGCAGTAAATTCCACATGGAAAATATTCTTCATGACCCCAACTGACACCCCTGACTTTTACTATCATGTGTACAGATAGTAATCTAAATGAGTGACTACAAGACTTGGTCCATTACAAGCTTTATTGCTGATGTTATTGCAATGCCGGCTAGCTGTGGACTGCCTGGCGATACATCTAGATTCCGCCTAAAGCCTAGCTCTGTGTTTACCGTGTGGGGGCGACCCTCCAGTGGGGTGTTATGCGGAAACATCATAATTAGTTAGGCCAAGGGAAAGTGCACATTTGTTTCCTAAATAGAGAAATTAGAACATAACATTACTCAATCTCAGGCTTACAGTCTGATGGTAAACTCCTACGCGCACCATTGTTTCGCGTGGTGGATTATTAAATTCTCATCGATAATGATGTAAATGAATGCTATTCAGGCTCATTCTGGATGCAGAGAAGGTGGACTTCGACTTCGATCATTATTTTGAGATCCTAGAACTCTGTCGAGAGAAACAGATTGGTAGTTTTATTTTACGATTCATTACTGACATGGCAGGACTTTAATGATTACCATATGTATGACCCACATGGCCAATTTACAATATCCTTTCCACGCTCTTAATTAAACCTAACATTTTCGAGGTATCCAGCTTCGAATCACTCATATAATTTCATATTTTCAATGTACCTATCACGTTATCTGGAAGTGAATTCATCTTTCTATGCTGCGGGCGCGCTGTTGCAGGTGGCTACCGTGGAGGGTGGCAGCCGCCCGTTAAGGGGGAGGGGGTTAATTAGACTCCTGCTCACTAACTCCTCCCGGTGCCTCCAGCGCGCCCGCCCCACTCCTCCTAGGCCTCCTAATTTAATCCCATATATAAGGTTCAGGGATGCCAGTTTGTAGGAATTTGCCTACATGTAGGATTTTCATTTTAGTCTCAAAGTAATGAAAAGTTCAAGAAATTGTATGTTTTGAGAACAAAATAGACTCCAGGTTCCCTGAAATCTAAATCTTAGATAAACTTGTTCTGTAATCTTTCAAAATTCCGAATTTAGCTACCCCGAGTACACTCAGTTAGTGGCCCTATGGATCCCAGTGCTCCAACCTAGAACTGTAGGATGGTAGGATTCCTGTAGGAAATGCTCCTACGGATAAGGGCAAACTTGAATACTGACTTCTGATTGGCTTAAAATATATGCCCAAGAATCTGCTAGGAGATTGATTGGGATTCCCCATACACCATGTGCGTTTTAGGTGATACATAGACTGGCCTCAGTCCCCATGTAGGAATTTTTTCTGACCCCAACTAGCATCCCTGAAGGTTATGTATCTCTGTAGATAGAAAAATTCCACAGAAAACCAGACAAGCTGATTTTTTTTATTTAGATTTGATTTATTGCGGGATAATTATACATGTGACTCTTGTGAAGTTTCGTCTGATTTATCAGACTTCTTGAGGCAGTCCAAATCATCCCGTGAGCAAACATGAAACCATAATAAAGCGACCGCTTCATCAGATGTGGTAACCTCGACATATCGAGATAAACAAACACATGGATTAATCATTATCAATAATAGTGGGGAAAAACCATAAGCATCAGCACATCCACCATGTTGTTTTTCAACCCTTCATGGCACACTCTGCTCATCAATTTCATCTTCTTTTCCCTGAGTTCTTTAATTGATGATGGCGATGGTTTGGTAGAGAACAATAACATACTCCTGTGTGTTTTTGTCGCGATTCACTTCGCTAGAGTGTAGGCCAGTTTTTCCTCGTTCACCACGGTAAACAGGCGCCAAGCCTGCAGGTGCTTCATTATACGGAGACTGCACGAGTTCAGCATCAATCACCAGCCTGCTGTGTTATATCTAGATACCCGCCAGTCTAACGCTGATGTACAGCTTGTAGAGAGAGACATATTACAACAAAGAAACTGCCCGGAAGATCTCCAGTAATTGCCAATTAAGAAGGTAAAAAGGTCTTTCCCCTTTCAGAACTTGTCCATTTGTTTTCCACCCTATTCCCTGTTCCTCGCATCTATTCGGCATCTGCCTCTTCTCTGCAGTCTCCGGTCTTCTCCGGGATTCTACCCCGAGTCCTTCCTGATATATTTACTCATTTTTCCTCTAGCTTCTATCTTATCTATGCATGTAATTGTTTTAAGAAAATCAAAAAAGAAGTAGCGGTAGTGAACAATTTTTCGATGTAACCCCAAGAAGCTTCTTCATGTACCTTTTCTAAGAAAAAGGAATAGGAATAATCAGAATTGTTAGAGTCAACACGACAGGGGTGGCAACCATGTAATTAGTACATGACACTTATGAGATGAAAGGTTTAGTCCCAGAATAGCCTAAAGGATGTTCAGGTAGTTTTGGTTTTATATAGTTAACTGGTATAAAAAAAAAGGGGGGGAGCAATGGAAATGACCACAAGGTAACAATGAATGTACGGAGAACTGTTTGGCAAAGCTGAAAGTTGTAAGCTGTATGATAATGTGGAGAGATTAGTAAAATAAGACTTGCTAAAAAATAATTTGAAAAAGCTTCCATCTTATCAGTGCTTCTCTTACCCTTTTTCTCACTCTTTCACCCTTCATCTCCCTTTCAAACGTCCCACCCCTTGCCCCGCCGATTCTCTCACATCCTCCAAAGAAGGTATGATTAGGTCCTTTATTACATACCTGTGTGCGAATGTCTCTTTCTAATGATAGATCTATGTGGCAGGGTGTTATCTCCAATGTCAGATGTAGGATAATTACCTATTCTGTTTATAACACATATGCTAAATGAAACTAGCAACTTGTATAATTTTTCACTGTATCATGTCTTTTGATACTACGAGTATCAGTTATCAACATGATTGTCCTTCTATGTATAAATCTTATAGACTGAGTCCGTACACAAACCAGTATACCTGTACTGATCGGACTCAGTATAAATAAAGAACATAACAAAAAATTCACTGGCCAATTCTACGGATTCCGTTCGTCGCAGTATGACAAACTATAGTAAACTAAATGATACTACCCTTGGTACCATGTGACCTGTTTTTAGGGATTATTTTTAATATTTTCCCGCTATATGAGACATAGTGAGTGTCTCTGAAATGGCCCACATCTGTTCCTGGAACAGATTCCATTCAGCCACACTAACCATGTTTCCCTATACTCTCCCAGTGCTACCTTCGACCTCCCTGCCCTCCATCCACCTTATATCCTTTTTCCCAGACACATCCTCCTCCCACCTCCTCCCCACCCACGTTGCCATAGCTCCATGTGCGCTCCTGCCCTACAGGAGATGTTAGTAATAAGCAGATCTCCACTGATTTGTCCGGTAGAGGGCAGGTCTCCGGGGTCAGCGCGGCCTGGCGGCGGCTGGTCGCATCATATCCGCCCTCCATGTTGGGTTTAGTTGCTCGCCTGGTCTTGTCTGGTTCCCTGTCTCGTTTGTGGACCCAGACAATGATGTGAGGTGGACACAGAGTTTAGATATGGATATCGTTAGCGTTCAAGGTCATCTCCTGCGAACTTAGAGGTCAGTGAAGGTCGTACAGGCTGTGGACGAGAAGGTCAGACAAGGTTACAATAGATTGACATGGAGCTGGTCAAAGGTCATTTGTAACGTATAAGTCAGTCATGAATCTTCAGTATATAACACTGATGATCACATTAGATGAGGTAAAACTCGAATGTCTGTAATATATGGAGACATGATTAGTGTGAGTGAATGGAATGTGTTCCGAGTTGTTTCGGTCAGAAATATTTATCGAGTTCGAAGAACGAGGTGAATATTTCCGACCAAAAACAACAAGGAAAGGATGTACTTCAGTCACACTCACTATGTCTCCATATTACTATATCCCTGGAACTCATTAAAAACGCCATTTTAGAACTCGCTAAATAGCAAAATGACATCGGTCACGTGGTATAGAGGGATGTATGAATATTATTTCGTCACTCGGAGACGAACGGAATTTGTCCTCGTGGTCAGTAAAATAAGACATTCGCCTATAGGTATATGATAATGAGTGACTTTACATGGATTCTTAGCTGAAACTGGGCGTAGCTCTTGTATGCATGTATTCCGTATGCAAAAAGCGATACATGCGCACCACCTAAAAGAAAGAGTTCTTGTCGTGTAACCTGAAGCAAACAATCTACATATCTTTGAATTAAACATGTGTATTTAACGTCCCATGAGTGAACCGTCGACAAAGTTTCCAGCTTATTTACCTCGGTCTAACTATTGAGGAAATGCAGTGACTTATGTCAATTAGTCCATATTGTGTCTTAGATAATTCAGGCTGGTCGATGTTTCTAATTGAGAGATTATTGTAGGAGTACGGGTACTACTATGTGGCTGCAGTAAACGGGGAGTTACTTGGGCGTGTTGGTAATTCGCCGTGAAATTGGTCGGCAGAGTCCATTACAAATCGGCCCCGTTTATCTTGACATTTATCTTAAAGATGAGTTCCTAGGCATGCACGATAAGCTGCATTCAGTTATGATTCATCTGAGATTGCCATTTTAATTTCAGAAATGCGGGTATTTTATAAAGCTCAATATTTTGCCTTCATTCTGGAACACTGATATTTACGAATTTAAGTGAGGTAATTATGTGATAAGGGATTTAATTTGAAATAGGAAAACACAGTTTATAGAAATTAAATGATGAGCGTCCTCAGAATACAGAAATTGATTTCATACCGAGGGGATTCAAGCTTAATGCTGTAATTAAGAGTTCTAGGATTGTAAATTCGCACTTGTTCACATAATTCACACGAAACATTTGGCAGTATGCGGAGATTGAGTTGCGGAAATAAATGTATGGATTTCATGAATGTTTTCTCTGAAACCAGTTCCTTTTGTGACGGGTCCCGTGCCTGAAATCTATCTTGGGAATTAACTTCTCTCAGCCTCAGAGATGTCAGTTTTCCATTTTTCGGTGGAGGTACATTTCCTGATATTCACTTTATGTAATTTCTTTCTTTTGTATTAAACAAAAATAATATTGATTAAAACTCATTAACGGCAGATTAATACAATACAACTGGTTTCAACCTCCCTACCGACACTTAGTCCCATGCCATGGCCGACAAGGACATTTTATCCAAGTTTTCCCGATCTCTGAGGCAGAAAAAATCACTTGCAAATATTTTCACTTTTTTCCCTGGCCCCAACTGGCATCCCTGTGTCTTACACTTGACTTGAGCCATTAGATACCTCCCCAGAGGAGTAATACATACCTGGTGGACCATTGACCTGTGTTTAGATAAAGCAAGGTTCATGTAAATTGTCCTGTAGCTGATATCAGCACGGGTATCTCTCGGGACTGATGGTAAGAAGCGCCCCAGTCCTCAGGAAACCCAACCCGCGGCGCCAACATCAAACAGTGGCCTTTCCTTACGTCTGTACATAATTGAGGAGTGGGGACACATTGTGAAGAACAAAGGGAAGTAACGTAAAACCGAACCGTTAGCTCCTCTACACTCTCCAGACAGAACCTTAGCTGTTCTTACCTTCACCTCTTATAGGCATATCCTACAATTCACGGTGGTGCCACCTGGTGACTTTTTGATATTATCGATTATGACTAAATTCAGTGGTTTGTCCAATTTGTTGATAAAAAAAGCAGGTAAAATTGGCCAGTTTATATTTCATTGATTTATATAGGAAATATACTGAAAAATATAGTTTTTTCAATTACAAGGACTGTGACCTATGATCTTTGAAATATAAATGTGCAGTAATCCACATTTGCTATATTCTCTTACCATCCTATATGGTCCTGTATCCATTTGACAGGCAACAACAAGTAGCATATATTCCAACTCACTGATACATTTTAACCGTTATGAGTGATTTTAATATCATGCTGAGTTTGCTTTACATCCGGTTATTACTACTGTGAAAAATACCACTACGGAACTTTTTCTATCAAATCACCGTGAATGACTTCCCTGATCACCGTTAAGAACCAGAGATAGGCGAGCAGCTCATGACGACCCGATGACGTGGTGCTGTGCTCGCCGAGTTGCTCCTGGCGTGTTGCGAGCAGCTCACATGATGATGACTGACTCTAGCCCTCTGTACACCACCACCCCTCCCGCCTCCCTCCCCCACACACTCAGACACTCAACCAGAGATATGTGGGTGCACGCAAAGATGGCATTGCCACATTCAGACCTAAGCCGAGGTTAATCGCTAGGAGGGGTTATGTTTTTATCAGAGTGCTCCGACCTTTAGAACTGATAGAAACCGGAGAAGTTTCGGATGATTGACTGCTGAAGTGCTGCAGATCACCCGGGATTGGACAAGACGGAGTAGGACCCCGCTAGAAATACAGTTCCGCAGTCCCAGTATGTTGCCATGTGTAAGAACTTGCGTTAATAACCCGTAAGTGTCTGTATTTATTTTACTACCCACCTAATACATAGTTCTATAGGAAACATATAGGCAGCGTTTGCCTATATACACCGAGCATACAGGTATGTTGTATGCTCCGGGTAGCAAAAGCCGGCGCAGACAGAAAAAATAATGCGTATGAAAGAGTATTGAATACCTAAAGGAACTAATATCAGTACGCCATTTGTGAGGAAAAGGTGGATAATATATGCAGTATAGACTGGTATTATCAGATAAAAGCGGTTGTATAGTCCCCGGAAGTGCCTCTATGCAATATCCTCGCATGCGCTTGGATATTACTACGTGTGAACACCTGGGAGCATACGACCGCTTATATCTGAAACCAGTCAATATATTGTGTATATATTCTCACTTTAATCTCTACCACTGGACGGGAAGGCTGAGATAACTCTAGATGTCATCATACACGAAATGGCAGTTGTGACCATATTCAGGTTAATCCATGGTTGTATTATCCTGTCTTGTCTTCTAAAATGAGGCTTTTAGCTAACAGCATCCTCTCCCAGGTAAAAGACCGGTAAGACCTTTTACGTTGATAATCAGGCGTCAGGTACGCTGCACTACTTGTAGGACTTACCGTTTTCACCCAGGCTTACATTTACATTTTGAAGCAATGGCTACGCAGAGTTTTTTCTGTTTGAATTTAGCAGCTTTTACTTTACAGTATTCTGTCGATGCTCAACTTATTTTGATTTGGCAAGTCTGGAGTTCTGAAGCCCAACAAACCTTGAGAATCTTTTATGCTGATCTATCAAGTCTGGTCCTGTCTGGTCCACTTCAAGGCATATCGGAAAATTTACACTGAAAAGTAAGTTTGAACATAAGATTGTCAATACTTAGAGATCACTAGGTATTTAGAAATGACTAGGTGGCGCCACTGCGAATTATCCGATATGCCTTTAAGTCTCAAGATACAGCCAGACAACAGAAATCCAGTAGGTATGGCGGCGGACTATTTCAGTATTGTCTAGTCTGGTCTAGTCTGGCTCTGCTTAAAAGTTGCGCATGTTCCATTGGTTTAAGATGACGTCAGAGGAACGCAGACATCACGTCACGCCTTAGTGACTTCCGGTTCCGGTTAGTCGGCCGCCGCCCTCTGCAATCAATAGACGCCGTATCTATGGCAACCCTGTTGATTTCTAGTATGCTACCCTGCAGTGTCAATGTGAAGGGTAAGTCAGGGGGTGGTGGGCAGAAGCAGTGTGGAATGTGGTATGGAGTGTCAGAGAGTGAGGGAGAGACTGATTATAGAGTCGTAGGCATGGGATGACACTACAAGGGGCTGTATATAATAAAAGAGACGATGACACGTGTGTCTCAGGTGAACAGCGTACTTTGGTTATTTGACTGTACACTGCATAATTATGTGACATGGCTATGTAATTGGTGATGGAGATGAGCAGCTTTGGCAGTCATGTGACTATGCAGTAAAGTATTTGACTGGGGTGGGGAGTTAGCTCAGTGGTTAAGGCACTGGACTTGTCCGCCCAAGGATGTAGGACTTTTGGGGTTCAAGTCCCACTGCAGCCACCCTTCTTCTTCATCCCCAGCAGTGGTAGATTTACTGCTATATCAAAAGCCAAACATTTGCATACCATGTCTATGTGGTATGGAAACTAAAAAACTCATACTTCGGGAAATGTATAGTGGGGGGAGATTTTTACCAAAGATCATCTCATAGATTCCATCAAAACCAAAGTCAGTCTAATAGAACATAATGGACGTTAATCTCCCCAGATGATCAGACTTTGGTGGTCATGTGACTATGTCATGTGACTACGCAATACAGTGTGTGTCGTAGATGAACAGTTTAGTGGTCATATGACTATACCCGGCATACATCCTAAACATGATCACTTCCTACAACCTTCTTCAAAAACAAGCCAGCAGATCAGAGTGGCATATTGCTAAGCGCCTTCCACCCCCCTGTAATAGAAAGCCGTGTTTAGAGGCTCGGCAGACGTCTGGCCGTCTACACCGTCTATTAGAGGCTCACGTCAATTGGTGGGGATCGCCGTATGACGATCATAAACCCCGCTCCCCTACCGCGGGGATCAAGTGGCAGGGGCACCCTTCTTACCCTAGTGAAGTACCTCACGATGATGAATGCCCGGTACGCATTGATGTACCGGCAATGAAACTAGAACTACATGGGTTAGGGACATGTCCTAATGATAGCGCAATCCACGCATGAATTGCTGGAGTGCGATGTGGTGATAAACAACTGCGGGATGATCTGTCAGCCGTCTGCGCCATCGGTGACGTAGGCCACGGCTTGGTCAGAGTGGTCCATGTGTATCCTGCTGATTGTCCATGTTTGTCCAGCCATACGTCGTTTCCTGTTCACGGGATATTCATAGCACTCTTGGTGTACGTACATCAGGACATTTATCTCACCCCTGGTACATTTTTTTTTGCCATGGACTTAGCATTGGGAACTTGTACTCAACGCCCATGGAGTATTTCAAAGAAATACATATTTGAGGAGGATATCACAAAGATTTAGTCAGTGGTAGGGGTGAGATAAAATCTTAACTGTGCTTGACCCATAGCCATTGAAAATACGCCATTAATTTTGGTTTACTACATGATCTCACTTGGCTTTGCCTCGGGGGATTACTCCACCGAAACCCAGGGCATATTTCCAGTGGGTACGGATCTCTATGCAGTTCCTTGCGGCTTCTTAATGGTCGTCCCGGCGTACGCCGCGGCTTCTTGGCAGCAGTCCCGGCGTACGCCGCGGCTTCTTGGCAGCAGTCCCGACGTACGCCGCGGCATCATAATTTTCATCCAGGCGTACGCCACGGCTTCATGGTGGCAGTCCCGGCGTAAGCCACGGCTTACTGGTGGTCATCCCGGCGTACGCCGCGGCTACTTGATGGTCATCCCGGCGTACGCCGCAGCTCTTTGGTGGCAGTCCCGGCGTACGCCGCTGCCCACACCGACGTCTGTTTGCACGGGGCTGAGCCCATCATTACACTCGATATTCATGCGGCACATAGCGGTATTAAGCAAGCCCCCTGAGTCCACTCCCGCCGACTAAACGCCCCCGTGAGGCACGTGGTGTGGTCGTAGCCGGGTCATAACGCTGCCGAGCAGACAGCCGTGAAGACAGCCTCTGTACAGGATGTATTATAACACACAAACACAGCACAGACTACTGTGGTGAACGGGAGCGCCACACTGCACCGCTAGAGCAACCTTCGGAAACAGGTTTTGCGGCACAATAAACCGGAGCGGCGCAGTGTGCGGGAGCACAGCGTGTGGGGCATCAGACAGGCTAGACTTGCTCACGTCTTTGATTATGGACATCATTAAGAAATAACTACGTTGCAACGTTTGGACTTGTCAGGAGACAGCCTCTGTACTGGATGTATCAGAACACACACACAGGCAGCGCAGACTACAGCGGTGAACGGGAGCACAGTGTGTTGCTCATGTCTTTGATTATGGACATTATTAAGAAATAACTGCATCACAGCATTTTGGACTTCCCCTAACGCCTGACAGGCCCTGTGACTCAGCGAGGAGGGGTGAGGTAGGTGGTGGGGTACACTTGCTCAAGTCTTTGATTATGAACATTCATTAAATGATTAATCACAATTAATCACAATCAAAATAAAGTTCATTAAAGTATGTATCCTTCTCTGACTGGCCCATGAACCAGCGAGGAGAGTAGACATAGGATGCAGGGACTGGAGCCAGTCTAGTGGAGGGGTGGCCATAGGATGCAGGGACTGGAGCCAGTCTAGTGGAGGGGTGGCCATAGGATGCAGGGACTGGAGCCAGTCTAGGGGCAGGTGGGCATGTTCGCTATAGATGGTACACGTGTGGCCTATTATTCTACCAACAACAAGCACCCAACCATACTTCTTGTACATGCAGTGAAGAACAGCAGTCGTCCAAGAGCCATAAATATTTACCGCCCAGTGATATAGTAATAGTATTGGATGAAAGTAGTATAGTACAAAGTTGACCTACTGTCCCCTCCAAAGCTGATTTATGACACCATAGGGAGCAAAGTGAACCGGCTGAAACTGCAGATACCCGTTCAGAAAACACCATTTCCGGAGATTGCCCCTCAGTCGGGATGCCAATTTTCATTGTTTCCATTGAAATTCATGTTTTCATTTTCAGAATTGAAAAATAATTCCTAGTGTAATATTGATATACCAACCGCTTAAGTACCCAATTTAACCACAACTCATGATCTCCCACTGAACCTCTTCATTGACCAGTGTAAAAACTTGAGTTTTGCCCTGATTCCCCACTGTTAGGTGTATGTAATGCGTAAACCTTGTATTGCAATACAAATATTTCAATGTTTTTTTTCTGACTCAAACTGGCCTCCCTGCAGTCAGTATAGGTTCAAGAATATATACGCCATTCTGCAATCTTTTGAATACATTTTTATACGCTTAACAACTGTTATTGTAGCTTCGAGACAGAATTATTCTGAGACGATAGTAGTAAACTGCACTTCAATAGTAACAAAAGAGACCGAAAACTAAATTCTAGTCTCGAACCCTTATAGATTTAGCACTGAGCCTCGTTCTTACAGGCCTCCGGAAATGCGGTTTTGAGCACGGGTATCTACGGTTTCAGCGGGTTCAGTTTGGCTCCCTATCCACTGCTGGTACACTGCTGGTACCAGACACACACCCTTACCATTGCCAGCCAGCGCTGTATGAACGGATAACACCCTTGTTTGATTAACCCGACACTGTAACTTCCCTGTCATCCTCATCCCATGGTACTGGAGTCATAAATACGACCAGTATCACTACCATCCTGTGGCAGCAGCAGCACCAATGTTGGCTGTACCACGTCTGACTAATTCACTATACTGACTGTTTATTTCTCTACTAAATGTAAGAAACATCTGTCCTGGTACGCCGACACATCTTTTTCTTTCACTAGAGATGGTAAGCATCTACTTTAGGGTGGAGTTGATCTGAAGATGCTCTGAAGATAATATAAGGACCACTTAATGACCTCTTTATGCACATGGTACATTGCAATATGCAGATGGTTGATTACAATATATGTATCTGTTTGTGCAAAGGTAACCGCAATTTCTTAACACTGGAGCACTCAATTCCCCTGCACAGCATTACACCGCAGGCAGTGCCTGGAGTAACACCCCTCTACCGGAGGTACCTCAACCTTAGAAATAGTAATGTCACATGATTCACCATGTCATGTGAGTAATTTACCATGGTCAATTTACCATGGTAACTGGTGATATGCTGTTGGTCTAAATCAAAGACCCATATGCCTCTTAAACTTCCTCAAATTTTGATAACATTCAAACAGTTATTTCTCTGTCTATCGAATTTGGTTTAAAGAAAAGAAGATCTTTGATGTTCCTATTGTGCCTGGAGGCATCATGCTGCAGTTAAAGGGTTAATAACAGAAATGGCAGTTCTCCTCTTTTCCAGGGAAATCCTTGTTATCATTTTCAGTTTATAAAATTCTTTTTTCTTGTGTAAAACAAATTGTTTTGTAAAATAAATTGGCCTCATCCACACCAATAAACAGTGATTCAAACCTCCCACCCACCCCAGCCCCAATCCATGGCCAACAACGATGTGTTTTCCATGTTTTCCCAGTCTCTGTGAGTCAGTAAGGTCGGGAGTTGAGAAACAGAAGAAAATGGCATAGATGTGTTTTATTCATTGATGTGTTTTATTCTTCGTATCGCTCTCCTGTACGTCGGCGCTTCTGTATCTTCTATACGTCACATCTTCTAGATCTTGTGGCACTTCACAAGTAAAATCCGGCCTCAGGCTCTGCGTGGCAGTCGTTTGAGGTGTGATGAAACGTTCATAATGCCAATAAATAATCTAATACAAAGGTAGCCAGGGAACGCCTGCAGGTTCAGACGAATACAACCGATTTGTAGGTTTCTAGCCAGTTTGAGGATATCAAGCAGCAATCATGATTATATCCAATTGATAATCCGATCGGGGATGAAATTACTGTTGAAGAGATCAGAGAACTTATCAAAGCCATACAAGTTTGGCGAGACATGAAGGGATCGATATTAGAGAAGACATCAAGAAGGCTGCTCTTTGATTCTCAATCCTTAGCTGAGACGTATTGACGGAGGTGATTGGTGGAGAAGTTCCCGTATAGACTACACTGGAACGGATTTTGTCATCATGCAATAAAACATGAATTATGTAACAGGATTACTACAAGCAGCTTTGTAGATTCTTTTAGCTGAGATTTCTTTTTCTTATTTTTAACAGGGAATAGAATAATAGGGGATTTAGTGCCAGATCCTTATTAGCGGAGGTAATGGAAAAGAGTTGTAAATCATTGTCCTTTTTGAATGTGGATTAGGAAAAGTCTTAGAATTGTGGTGCGTTTGGGTGAATACTGGGGTGCTTAAAAAAAACTTTTTAAATTTGATCTTCGTTCTGGAGGTAAATGCAAGACTCAGTATAGTGCCAATTTCCACATTGCTCCAGGCCTGGATATTTGCATGCACTAGTATTTGCCTGTTTTCCAAAGAAAATACAGGGCTCTTTAGAGTCGAGAAGTACATTCTCAATATGCCTTTTTCTGTAGGTCTGGGTCGCACCTCATCTGCTTAGTTGCGCCAAGGCTGAAGCCAAACATTCACCTAGCAACGTATTCTTTCGCATTGAATCACAGAACGTATGAGCGTAATACGTTCATAATACCCGTGTACGTTATTTCCAAACAAATAAAAGCGATTTCATCGTATTCTATGGTATTCCAGCTCCAATTTGGTGTGTCATGCATGCATATCACCTCAATGATACTTTAGATATACCTTAGATAACACAGGGACACTGGCACTACATTCACAACGCAGTAGTGTATCCCTTGTGTGTAGTGTTGACGAGTTACTGTCACTATCACAGGTAGACTGAGACCGGTTTAACCTCCTCCTGTCAGGCGGCGATCCTCGCTGTGACAGCCGGGAGAATCATTCCACCATCCCCCCCCAGATCTGGCACTTCCCGAGCTCCCATCTCCAATCTTAAGCGCCGAATTCAATTTGATCCCCCTGATAACAAAGGACTATTTTATTCATGGCAATTGTCTTTTTTTCCCTCCACTTTTCGAAGCCATCGCCCGGAGAGCCTTCTTTTGTTAGTACAATGCCCAGACTGTCTTATCTTTTTATCTCCCCTCCCAGTGGCTTTATTGTTTCTCCATGCATTTGCCATCTTATCTTGCTCTTGTTCTTAACGGCTGTCTTGCCTGCCCCAGCCCCCTCCTCCCCTCCTCCTTTCCAAGGCACAGGAAAATGGCAATCTCTGATTCTCAGGTTGATCACCAGATGGCGCCACCGGGGGGGGGGGGGGGGGGCGGTGATTGACGTCACGTGATGATGTCGGCCTGTCTGTGACCTGGACCTATAAACACGCCCGATACCAGCTCTCTCATAACGGCCGACTAGCGCGCCGACTAGCGGCGGCCCTAGGGAGATGGCGTTATAGGTGATATGAGGCGGGAGACATGTGGTCGCTTGTGCGTCCCACCCTTTTACTTACCACCCCTCGTTTCTCTTCGCCATTAGAGTGGGGAGTTAGCTCAGTGGTTAAAGGCACTGGATTTGTAATCCAAAGGCTGTGGGTTCGAGTCTCACTGCAACCACCTTTCTCCTTCATCCCCAACAGTGGTAGACTTACTGCTATATCAAAGGCCAATCCTTCTCATATCATGTCTATGTGGTGTGGTATGCAGCCACCTTTCTCCTTCATCCCCAGCAGTGGTAGATTTACTGCTTTATCAAAGCCAATCCTTCTGATACCATGTATATGTGGTGTGGGAAGTAAAAGAACTCTTCACCTTGGTAAATGTGTAGGAGTGAGATTTCACCTGAACGATTCGATCGTCAACCTTGTGTAAAACGAGCGAGAACATATAAACCGCAAGTTAGTCCCTATATACCCTCAGGGTCCCTGGGGGTATATAATAGTTATAATATTGTTTGTGAATACAAACAAACAGACCAAACAAAAATCCCCTTTCGCCCTGCCTTCAGCTACCTTCCCTCAGACACCCTTCATTTTATGCAGGCCCTCTGATTTTCAACCCTCTGTCGTAACGTGTCGCTACTGTCACCAGTCTTCTCCTGCGTCATGTCGTATGTAGGTTTATACTATCAAGAAACGTCACGAAATTTCATATGATTGTTTATGATTGTGAGTTGTCTTTGCGGAATCATATCACGAAGCGGAGCTGAGTGATATCTGTAGCAGAAGACAATGAATGCCATGTAAACAATTATATGAAATTGAGTGACGTTTAGATTTTATCCTACCCCATCATGCATATTTGATTGCATATGTCACCCGTGGCATATAACAATTTTATGCCATAACCGTGGCATACAGTCTCACCATGATAAGTCTATGGGGATTTATATGAGGGGTAGATAAATGTGTATATTCCATGTCACTGCGGTAAGACCTGGAGTCGAAACAAACAAACACCCATCCGCCACACACCCTCCCGCCCCACACCCTCCCGCCACACACCCGCCCGCCACACACCCTCCCGCCACACACCCTCCCGCCACACACCCTCCCGCCACACACCCTCCCGCCACACACCCTCCCGCCACACACTCTCCCACAGTCTACAACCTTGTTATTTCCATTGTTCCTTAAGCACGACATCATTAACATCACTTCTTGTTTAGTCCTTTGCGGTTGGGGGCCTTGCACATAGCCATGTGTACAGGGCACATAGCTATTGTGGCCATCTTGTCCTCGACTCTAAGCAAAGCGCCAGGTGGTAGGTCCAGTTAATGAGTTATTAATTGGTTTGCCATAAAAGGGTTTTAGCCTCGTCTCACGATTACCTGGAGATTATGACAGCAGAAAATGGTGGTTGTCACCCGACTACAGCGGCGCTACATTATGGGCCCATTTTTATCTCAAGCAATATGGCATTGTCTCATCAAGTAATATAATAGGTTACCCTTAATGTTATTGTTTTTACCAAATATAAATATGTTGTTATGTCTATATTCTCTGAGATTTCCTTATTCATCGATACATTTTTTTCTTAATAAAACAATACCGTAGATATCATAGATAATGTCACAAACTTTAAAGCATGATCCTTCCCTTGCATGGTCTGCCTCCAGGCATTATCTATCATTAATAGATTAAAACACACTCACGTATACCTACCTCGGCCTCTATTCTGGATCTGTCACGCACACCTGCCGCCCAGACCACCAGACATGGGGGGAGTCTACATAGCGAGCTGCCAAATATGCTTACATAGAATTTCAAATTTACTTCCGCACAGACTGAAATGGAACTTTTGCATGCCGCGTGTACTCACGTTTATCACTTTACGTTGGGTAGTTACAGGGGGTTGTGGTAGAGAATATGTTCTGTCCCCTTTCCCTATTTCCTTTGGAGCGCTTCGAAATATTCACCCGGCTATCGCCTCGTTCCTTTTACTCCACGCTCCAAACTCGATGGTGAATGGGGATACTTACCAAACATACATAAATTTCTTTTTAGTATTTATTTTTTAATTCATGAAAGCACATTACAGTATGAAACCTAGAGATGTGATTTAATGGCAAGGGAACCCAGTAAGATATCTGGGAACTATAATACAGCATATACAGGCGCTATAGAATTCAAATATGTTTGAATTTCGTAAATAACCTACGATTTGGGTTTTTTATTGTAGTGCGTCAGCGTGCCTTGTGGAGCTCTGTGACAAAACCTGAATTATTTATGTAAAGCTCAAATATTGCACCACGATTCTGATTTGTGTGTGGCAAAGCTCGCCATTGGTTAATCGTAGCGCGTTGGGAGCAAAATCGTATGAGTGGACCACCTCCATAACGCAATGGCTATGTGCCCTACACACATGGCCCTACGCAAGGCCACCATTTGAGATTTATACAGGTGTTTATAGATATATTGATACATTAAAACCACACGACCATTAGATTTGTGGCCACGCCCTTTCTCTGGTACAATTCCAAATCCATTAATCTTGACCAGCCTATCGCGGTTTTTCTCCCAACTCATTAAATGTAAATATATAACGGTACGTTTTTCAACCTCTCAGTCCTCCGTCTCAATGCCTTGGGATAACTTCCGCTTAATGAAAAGGGTAAAAATAAGTCCAGTTGTTTCAAGAGCTGTTCGATCATGATGTTAAATCAGGCAAATACTTCATGATTTATTTATATTTTAAGTCTATAAAACCAGCCACCAACAGGACAAAGCACTTGGGGTGGGCAAAATGGTTGGTTTATGGTAAAATGAAGCTGCCTCGTGGCTCTGTAGAGGATTAACTATATGGCTTAGGAGGATTGGGATTAGTTGATAATGTATAATGAGTGAGACTGTAGCGGATTAAGTAAATCCCCGGTAATGGGGGTATGTTTTTGATGGTCAGTATTCTGCACTTTCTTGTCATTCCTAGCCTTCCACTTGCTACTCACTCTCATCTTCATTAATCCACTGATTTACTCAGTCACACTTACTCATTCGATCAGACACAGCCTCACTACGTTGCTTCATTCCTTACTGTATCAGGGATGCAAGTTTTCCTACAAATGACGGAATTCAAACATCTCATATACACTGACAACACTGGCAATATTAGAAGATATATATAATCATATGTTTTGTCACGGGGCTTTGCAGGGTTAGAGCTCCTTTCCCACCACGTAGAACATTTTTTCGAACTACGGATCGCTTTCGGGAGGTCTAACGGAACGAAAAGGTTACGCAAAAAATATATATAATCATAGCCATTCTGTTTGGAAATAATGTTATAAATGATTTTTTTTATAAGCGTTTTCAATTTCCAATTTTTTTTCTTAAGTCCCTACTTTCATCCCTGCTGTACAGCAATATCTCCTGAAACATTGTGTTGATTTCATCCCTGCTGTACAGCAATATCTCCTGAAACATTGTGTTGATTAAAATCAACAAATGATATTAATCTCGAGACCCATCCATGTTTGATAATAAATGGGATTCTACAGAGAACAGATTTTCAATTGTGAGACTTGCATTCGTTCATTACTTAAAGAATGAAAGTGATCCTCTTGGGAAATACACTCATACAGATACCTTAGCCCAAGTAAATCATGTTGGCATTGTCTCGTTATGAAATGTATTCTCCAGTTACATTCAATTACTGCAGAGTATTTACCTTGAGCAAGGTTTAATTTTGACATTTAGTGTATTTGGAATATTAATGACAAAATAAGCAGTAATTTCCACAGCGCCAGCACAAGTTTGTCCCAAGGTTTTAACTTTAAGCTCCGTTTCTTCCGTCGATAGACTTTGGCAACGGAACAATGTAGTTTCTCTAATCGGAATTCACTATATGTAAGTTTAATGAGGATGTGAAGTCACACAACCCTCCTAGGAATAGAATACTACAGAATTTCGATATGTTAGGTAAGATATAAATCAGATTAGTCGTCCGTGGGCGTTGAGTGGAATTTTACTCCAGGGATTACTGCCTAAAGTACATATATCGCGAGACTCTCCAACGAATCTCCGCCAGCCATCGATTCCAAAATGTTAGACCCTCATACAAGTAGCTCAACTTTACCAAAAAGTCTTTGCCTTCAGTCACAATTTTGCCAGCAGAGAAAATAACACGACTTTTCCACATCTGTGTTCATTATGCCTCAGAGTGAACGGTATATCTATTCCAATTTCTATAGAAAACCAAAATAGGCGAACTACCTTTTTTCTATTCTTATTTCATTTCATATTGTGCAATCTGTGGACTGATTTAGATGCTGTAATCCAACAGAGTGAAACCAAACTATCTTTCGAAAGTGAAAGCAAAGGGATGTACTTCACTTACAAAAAAATGAGCAATGCAATCCATAACATATGTCGCTAATATTCATTACCCATTATCATTTTTGTCTCTTATATCTGCCATGTCAATGGAGTATGACAACTTTGTTCTTAAGTAACCAGCAATTCTTATGATATTCTATTCTTAAATTATGGGGTCTAAAAGATATCTAGATGTACACTTCCTGCTGTGATATTGTGCTAGCAGTGGAAGATCTTTCGGAAGAAAAAACCGTTTATGCTTTACTATATTAAGAAAAAGAAAGAAAAATATGTAGCTATATTTACCTTCTGCCCGTGTTTTGGTTTTAGTATTTTGACACGGATACAGCACGGACAGATGACTCCTGGTCGCCACAGAGCTCATCACCCGCACATAACCAGCTTCTGTGGCCGGTCACCCGTGTCCTAATTAGATATTTTAATTATGAATTCAACAGGCAGCCCGCTTTAAAAGTTGGAGCCTAGTCATTACCGCCACCCGCCTGTCCTCTAATAGATTTCTCACGTGCTGATAATGTAGTCTTTATTAGTCCAGCGTCAAGCCGACAAAACAAACCCAAAATGCACAGGAATCCTTCAAAGGCAACTTCCTAGTCTCTACATCAATCATACCTTGTACGTCCCGAGTCGCTGAGCCGGGGGAAATATAATCAACGCAAAGCAGCAACCATTATGCAATTTCAAACCATTTTTTTATATTTTCTTAGCCCTCAGCTAATATATTCCATTTGCAAACGTAATGGCCGCTGTACAGGCATGCGTAATTCAATCAGCGCCGTCTAATTCAATACACAGCAGTGTAATCGCTGCTATATAATATGTAGCCCTTACTTACTTAATCTAATCCCAACGACCGCTTCCCAATCATCCTTTATTACGTCATAAGCAGGGCCGATAAGGGAACCTGGCTCCTTCCATCCACTGCTGGCTTCTACCAGTCTAGGCCTCATATCTACTAGTGGCTTCGTGCTTCAGAATAGTATCTGCCTGTGGCTCTAGAAGGTTATGATATGTGTCTATATGTCAGTGACTTTAATAGTGTGCTTATGGTATCCATCGGGGCTTCAGAAGTGTGGTATCTACAGTCTTGAAATGGTAGCCATCATTGGCTTCCCTGTGTCTACCAGTGGCTTCGTGCTTCAGAATGGTGTCTGCCTGTGGCTTCAGGCGGTGGCTTCAGGCGGTATCTATATGCAAGTGACTTGAATAGTGTCCCAACCCCAGCAGTGGTAGATTTACTGCTAAAACAAAGGCCATCCTTCTCATACCATGTCTATGTGGTGTGGGAAGTAAAAGAACTCTCACCTCGGTAAATGTGTAGGGGGGAGATTTCTACCTGAATTCATCACATAGATTCGATCACCACCCTAGTGGTGTAAAAGAACCTTGAGAAAGTCTGGAAAGGACCTATAATGGTTGACTGGACGTAAAATCAAACCAAACAAACAAAAAAAACTTAAATAGTGTGCTAATGGTATCCACATGGACTTCAGTAGTGTGGTAGCAACAGTCTTGAAATGGTACCCAATATCAGCTTCTCGGTCTAGGCCTTGTGTCTACCAGTGGCTTCATGCTTCAGAATGCTGGCTGCCTGTGGCTTCAGAAGGCTGTGATAGGTACCTATATGCCTGTGACTTTAATAGTGAGATAATAGTATCTTTCCAACAGGGCATCAGTAGTTTGGTATCTACAGTCTTTAAATGGTACCCGTTTATTGTCTTCCCAGTGTAGAATGTTGTCACCCTGTGGCTTCAGAACTTTCTAATAGGTATTTATATGCCAGTGACTTGAATAGTGTGCTAATGGTATCCACAGGGACCTCAGTAGTTTGGTATCTACAGTCTGGAAATGATACATATTATTGGCTTATCCTTATAAGCCCTGTCTATATCAGTGACTTTGTGCTACATGTAGGGATTGCCAGTGGCTTCATCAATCCATGCTTGGCTGTTTTGCATTGACTTCATATGTTCTAGAATGGTATATCCCAACATATTAATCAGTCCCCAAAAGCTACCTATATACCAGTGGCTTCATTGGTCTGGGAATGGTATCTGCTAGTAGTTTCACTGAGAATTTTAGAGAGAAGTTCGTTTTGGGTAAAATAATTCTCAATTCACGAGGTGAGGGTAATCCATATCCGCCCTAACCGAGTAACTCCACTTGATAATATACCTTAGACAACAAAACAAGCGCCCTAGGTATAAAGCATAAGTTATTGCACCCTAACAGCGATATGTAACTAAGGAGTGTTCGACCGTAGGGATATGATAACATGGTATCTAAGAATTATTTCCTGTGTCCATATGAATACATACACTGTCTGCTAGTAGTTTCGATCGAATCTGCATTCAGAGGAAAAGGGTGTAAGTAAGGCAGTGGGTGCGGCCTTCTCGTTTCACAACCATGTCGAGGGCTGGGTGTGAGAGGGGCGATAGGCATTAGCGGGTGGCAGTGAGGGATTACATTTAAAGGTTTCCGAACAGGATGGCTTGACAGGTCTCAGAGCTGATCTCATCTCCGTTAAGTAGACGCTGTCCACCTCGGGCTACTGTAAATTTGGCGATGTGTGGGCACCATATTTGAACTTTTTTAAAGGACGTATTTTAGTACCCTTCTGTTGTACGAAAGACTCCAGGATTGTAAATGTGCAGCTCCCATATAAGCCATTTTTAGCTTTGCCATACAATACATACATTTCCTCAATGCTATAGTTCGCCCAGTTTCCGTTTTCCTACAGCTCCTAGAGTTGACCCTAATCCATATTTATCCACCCATTCCCAGGGATGTCAGTATTTAATATTTCCATTGGAATTCATGTTTTCATTTTCAGGATAAAAAGAGTATTTTCCTTGTGTAACATTGACAAACCAACTGCTACATTACCCAATAGCCACAGCCCATAATCCCCCCCCCCCCCCCCCACTGACCCTTTCAACTGACCCATCTAAAAACTTGATCCTTTGATTCCCACTGTATTGTATATGTAATGCGTAAACCCTGTATTGCAATAGAAACTATTTCAATGTCTTTTTTTCTGACCCCAACTGGCAATCCTGCATCCCTAACGTCCCACCTAGTTGTCCTCCCTATCCCCTGTGTACGTCGCGCACACAGACCTCGCCCATGGCCTGTAACACGGCTTCCCTTCTCTAAATCACACACGGACCTACTGGCCCGGAGGCTCCTTCCAATCATAGCCTTCTTTGTCCACCACCCACATGAGTATTGATGGTGTAGTCTGGAGGATCAATAGCTGCAGTAATGTGACCGACACTGCCCACTCCAGGGTCCCCCGTACGAGGTATACCGTCACAGGACTGAGCCCACTGATCTAGTGTGGCCCGCGTCAAATTTGATGTACAACATCACAAGGTCCCTTAATGGTCTGTTTGGGTTTCGTGGTGTTTTTGGAGAGTGCTAAAAGCCTGAATCAGTTCAGGGTTAATGGTATCTTTGAGAAGGGGAATGACGGAAAAGCGTTGTAAAACAACCCCCGTTATCGCGACCTAAATCCTGCAGCCTTATTTTATCACTATGACACAGTTCCTTGGGAATGGCATTTACATCAATGCAGTACCAAGTATTTGAGGAAGAACCCCAGATTTAAGGTCTTCCAAATGGGAATAATGAGCCTGTTGTAACATCGTAAAAACCCCAAGACCTAAATAAACCTGAAATTTCTTCTGCCCTTCCCAGCTCCTAACCAGCTGAGATTGACATGAGCTGATGAAACAGAATAAACTTTAAAATGCCTCCCATGTCTCTGCTCATGTTTCCTTAGACTGGCCTCAGTCCCTGTATCCTACCCCTCCACCCCTTCTGGGTGACACAGGGACTGGTCTCATCCATAATCGGCCGTGTAGACTGGCGCGATTTTGCGCCACACTCCCCAAGCAGAGGACTGGCTACTGGTCAGGATATCTGCTGGGAGATTTATACCCTCTCACTTTGATCTCAATCGAGACATAGTCAGGAGTAGGCGAAATATATCACAGGCAGCCAGGGAACTGGAGGAGGGGAGGGGGAGGGGTAGAGGGAGGTATAGGGTTACAGGGAGTGGCTTGGGGTCATAAACAGCAGATTCTGGTCAGAGTGGACAAGTCTTTGATTAATGGGCCAGTCAGAGAAGGACACATGCTATAATGAATTGTATTCCGATTTTCTTAAATCATTTAATGAATGTTCATAATCAAAGACTTGAGCAAGTCTAATGTTTTCTCTCAACGGCCCTTTCCGACACAGAGGCTCCTGAACATCGCAATTAGAAACTATTAATGAGTCAGAGAGGCAGGTTTACAGGTAAACAGTTCCTCAGCAAGACGGAAGCAGGGAGGGTATTTTTGGACGGGGTGGGATAATAGCTCTGAGACCAAAGAAGAGCACACAAGACACCACGTCTATTTCTGTGTGCCTCAGCTCTTGAGGCCCCCATCGCCCGCTGCACTTCGCACCCTCCCACCCCTAAGTGTCTTCCAGTGGGAAAGGGGGTGGGGCTCCCTATTCGTGCTGGGTGTGAGCACGAGGGAAAATGTCAAATGGCGGCCGTCTGTTTAACCATTTAACTGCAGCATGATGCCTCCAGGCATTCCCCCTGGCTACGGCAGGAAGATGCCTCCAGGCATTTCCGAGGCATCATATATTCATGTACAACACTCAATAGATATAAAAATAATTGTTGGAATTAAAAGAAATTTTGACAAAATATAAGAACCATATTGACCTTTGATTTAGCATAATAAAATATTACCAGTTACCAAGCAAAATTACTCAGATCACATGATACATCATGTGGCATTGCTATTTCCCCAAAAAGGTGCTTGCCGTAGCAGGGCTATTTCTGCAGGCAATGCCCGCCGTGTAATGCTGAGTAAGGGAACTGGGTGCTGCAGGGAAAGTGTTAAGGAAACCCGGGGTAGATAGAAGGAGAATATGGAGAGAGGAAAAAAAGTGAGCGAAAATAGGAGTAGACGGGCAGTCGCTGATTGCTTCTGTCCCGGAGAGCGGTAATTATGGAGAATAAAGCAGCTGTCTGGGTACCAGCGGAAAGGAAGCAGGATGGGTGTCTTTTCGTTCCCCCAGATTCCCCCTCCCCCCGCCTCCCCACTGATTGGTGTATTCTGTTGGCTGTCTTAAGATCCCCCAGGAAGTCACGTTGTCACAAAGCCAGGGAGAGGAGCGGTGAGGAGGGAGAAAGGCGTGTAGGAGCTCTAATAGATGGCCCTCTGTGGACGAGTATAGACAGAGCAGCTCGGCCTACATGAAGGGTGCCGAGTTACTCCTCACAGTCTTTTGTCAGCCTCGCCTATGTATTGGTAGACATGTATAGATAGGAGCCATTCAGGGCGACAGTATAGTTCTATTCATGCTTATAAGTAGGGTATATACACATAGGACTAGGTCTGTAAATCTAAAGGTGGGTTCCATTCATGCATATAAGTAGGCTATACACACATAAGACTAGTTCTCAAAGTCTGTAGTACAGTTCTGTTCATGCATACAAGGAGGCTATATACACATAGAGCTAGGTTTGTAAGTCTACAGTATATAAGGGATGGGGAGTTAGCACTGGACTTGAAACCCCCAAGGTTGTAGGATTTTGTGGTTTCTAATCCCACTGCAGCCACTCTTCTCCTTCACCCCCCACCCCCGGCAGTGGTAGATTTATTGCTATATCAAAGGCCAATCCTTCTCATACCATGTCCCTGTGGTGTGAGAACTAAAAGAACTCACCTTGGTAAATGTGTAGGGGTGAGATTTCTACGTAAAATTTATCATATAGATTCGATCACTATTAAACCCAAAGTAAGTCTAATAAAACATATTGGACGTGAACTACCCAAACAGCCAATCAAAACGCATGAATGCAGTTTGAGTACGTGCCTCACAACTGTCAGCTGTACACCTCCACACAAGAAATGAGTATAACTTGCGGTAATTTGGCAGTGTTATGTACGCAAAAACATTGTTCCTTCAACGAGCCTTTTTAGGTTGGTCCTGAAGCGAAGAGACTGGCCGTGTTAGGACTAATATCAGCCGAGGGCCGAACTCTCTCTTTCACCAGTGGAAAAATAAATACACCATGAAACAGTTGTATGTACGCATTAGCCTCTACCCAGATGAGGTCTGTGAAGTCCACTTTGTAGTCATATAGTAGTGAGTACCTCTACCCAGCTGAGCTGTCAAGTCCACTTTGTAGGGGCTTGGGAGTTAGCTCAGTGGTAAAGAGCACGGGACTTGTAATCCCAAGGTTGTAGGTTCGAGTCCCACTACAGCCACTCCTTCATCCCCAGCAGTGGTAGATTTACTGCTATATCAAAGGTCAGTCCATCTCATACCATGATTATGTGGTGTGTGAAGTAAAATAACTCTCACCTCAGTCAATGTGTGTTCATACCATGTCTATGTGGTATGGGAAGTAAAAGAACTCCCACCTCTGTAAATGTGTAGGGGTGAGATTTCTACCTGAATTCATCACATAGATTCGATCACCACCCTAGTGGTGTAAAAGAACCTTGAGAAAGTCTGGAAAGGACCTATAATGGTTGACTGGACATAAAATCAAACCAAACAAACAAACAAACAAAGTCAATGTGTAGGGGTGAGATTTCTACCTGAATTCATCACATAGATTTGATCACCACCCTTGTGGTGTAAACGAACCTAGAGAAAGTCTGGTAAGAACCTGTAATGGTTAACTGAACGTTAAATTAATCCAACCAACCATTTTTTAGTCATATAGTAGTGAGTATCTGAGTTACTCAGTATGGTCGGCTCTCATCAAGAGCTGCTCGCCTAGTGGTGCACCCTGGTGGCGCTAGTCCAGGCTTGGCGGGCACTACTGACCGCCGCCCCCCCCCCCCCCCCCCTCACCACCACCAGCCCAGTACTGTGCGACTAGATCTATGCCTGCGCGGCTGTAGATAAGCCTGCAGACATCAAAGGAAACTGCTGGATGCCTTTGCAATTCAAGATAAGACAAAAATCTATACAACATAGGTAGGACGGTAGCGGAAATAAAGGAGAATCATATTCAATAAAAAGGCGGAGCTTGAAAAGGTTTGGTCGCACCTATATAAGGTTAAGATGAGGTGAGGTGTGATAAAGAATCTCAATGGGAACCCTGAAACATCCATTTTTTCCTCCTTTGTGGTGGTAATTGTTGTTGTTTGTCTCGTTGTTGACGTGTACCTTGTGATGGGGTAGGCACGCCTTCCCTCTACTCCAGAGAATCCGCGATGCGTCCACTCCCGACCCCATATATCGCTCAGCCTCCCTCTAGTTCAACATTGCTCCTTCAGATGGCGGTGATTGCTCTGGGGAGCCTCGTTTTCGGCGAGATGGTGTTTTCTGGTATCTTGTGCTCGGCACAAGTCTTATCAATCAGCTAAGCACGTCCGCCGTCCGGCTACCAGCGTCGTGTTCCCATCTAACTGTAAATGTCGCCGGGAACCAGCGTCATGTTTCTGTCTAACGGGAAATGTCGTCTGCCAGTTTACCAGCGGCCTTAGACTGGCTCCAGTCCCTGCATCCTATGGCTACCCTCCTCGCTGGGATACAGTCCCTGCATCCTATGGCTACCCGACTTGCTTGGATAGAGGGACTTGTTCAATTGGTAATGGTGTTGGATTTCTGGCGCTGTTTAGCTCCACTATTCCCAGCACTTTCCATACAGATACCCTGGCTTGGTCAGGAGATCTGCTGGGAGATTGATCTCAATCAGGTCTCAGCCAGGAGTAGGTGTAATGTATTACTATGACAACACAGGTGGCCAGGGAACTTCAGGAGGGGAGGGGGAGGGGTAGAAGAAGGTATAGCGTTACAGAATGCGGATCGGGGCCATAAACAGGAGATTCTGTTCATAGTGGACAAGTATTTCATTTATGGGCCAGTCAGATAAGGATACGTACTATAATGAACTTTATTCTGACTGTCATTTAATAAATGTTCATTATCAAGACTTGAGCAAGTCTAAGCGTCCTCTAAGCCTGCGTCCCGCTCGTAGGACGGAGGACGAGGTTGAGGAGGGGAAGGCAGCCATGTCAGATAAACCGTCAGATAGGTCATTCCAGGTCAGGTCACTTTCTGCACCTTGGAGAGTAACTCAGGGATGACAGTTTTTCTACTTGTCCATGTAAATCTTTGTTTTCATTTCCAGTTAAGAAAATATTTTTTTCTTGTGTTGAAAAAAGGTAGGTCAGGAGACTTTTTGGACCTTGGAGAGTTCAGGGATGACAGATTTCCACTTTTCTATTGAAATCCTTGTTTTCGTGTGATAAAAAAGATTTCGCTACGGTTCGAACGTCTCCTCGTTCCCGGTGGGGTGTGGGCGACGGAAGCAAGCGTAGCAGAAAAAATGTCGTCAACACGAAATCCTTGTTTTCATTTGATAAAAATATTGTGCATGTATAAAACAAAGATGATATAAATTAAGCCTCATTCATACAAAAAAAAAATGGTTTGAACCTGAGAGGTTCCACTACACCCTCATCCATTTTCAATGGCCAAGAGTGGTGTGTTTTCCATGTTACCTCAATCTCTCTAAAAAGCAGTAGATCGCACATGAAAAGGGGAGGGGAGTCACAGGTCAAAGTATCTATAAGTCTATAAGTTCAGAGCAGATAGCATAGACCTACTGCCACTTATCCAACAGGACAGTTTTTAAGAAAGATATATAACTTATGTTAGGTACGCTGGGAATGGTTTATACCTGACAGGAGACTGAGGAGATAAACTACAATATTGGAGCGTGGCTGGCATATACAAGAGAGGTATACGAGATAGGATCGCCTAGGAGATACCAGGCCAGCAGCCAAGACAGAAAAGAAAAGAGAATCTTGGCTGAGGAGAAACTGATCGTTTTTTACCCAGAAGTCTCAGCGCCTCCTGAGAAGTGTTCCAGAGAGCCGCCAGGGGGCCGTGCTTTCGCTGATACCGGGCGGACTGTACATACTGGCTACTTACCAGCCTGTGCCCATCGCACACGAGCTGGTACCTATCAGAGGGACGTCATGTCCAGGTGGCCGCAGGGAACATTGATAATGGGGAAGTGGCGGTAGGAGCGAGGCTTCGAACAAGCCGCTTTTTACTCCTATACTTACCTACACTGGCCACCAGAGCAAACTCTTGCTACGCGCGGTAGCTCCGGTAAGGTCCAATCTGGTTACCTTGACTGCACACTTTACCTGCTGATGTTCTTACTACCATGACTAGAATCTGTGCTGGAAGGGTGAATTATATAGATTTTTCTCCCGGTAGATCTGTAGCCTGGAAACCTGGCCTATATACTTGGACAGGGAACCATTCTAATAGAGCAGCTAGTATGCAGTACTCTTGACGCCCAGTTTTTATGTTTTTCTTTTCTCTTTTGTGTATTTTGATAAAGAGACCATGAAGGTAGACTTTATTACCGATTAGCTAAGCCAATAAGGTTTTGAAGTGAGTATTCATTGGTTATATTCCACGATTTCCAACAGTATGCCCTGCTTGGAAACAAACTTGTTTTTGGCCTTGTAAAAACCTATATTTTTATTTTCAAAACCTATTAAAAACCCTATATTGTGGAAGCATGGTACTGGGAGGCCTGTATATCTAAGACTAACCCTCTGCGAGGCCCCCTCCTTCGTCTCGGCCGTCACCGCTGACCTCTGACCCCATCTTTACGACCACGAGCCCCGATCAGCGTCCGCCTCGGCAGACGACATTTTCCGCGCCATTTGGAAGGCGGGAACCAGCGCCGTAAAGCAGTTTGAGCGCTAATTGGATTGTGACCCTTGCCGGGAACCAGCACGATTAGAGGGCCACCTGGCGGCAGTGACCGGAAGTAGATTAAGGGGCAGATGGAGGTGGCTTCCGGTGACGCTGGAGGGACGCTGGAGGGACGCCGGGGTGGTCCATTTCCATGGCGCAGGTGGACCGGATCTTTGTTCATATTGTTAGCGACATTCTTTTGAAAGCTTTGATGTTTTTCTTTCGTTGTTTTCTCACGTGACGTGTTTCTTTATTGATGGGGCTTCCTTCAAATTGGTAGTAACACTCATTCATCAAATCATTTTTATCCGTTGGTGAAATTTCCATTTTTAGCTATATTGCATCGAATTTCCGATGGCCCTGTTTACAGGTTTTTCGGTCACGCCAATCAGTTTCTTTGGTAGTCTTCCCTCTCGTGGGTGTTTTCGCATAGACCTATTTAGTGTGAATTCCCAAAGTTTGACAAAGGTGGTTTGTTTTTGTAAGCACATCACCAGATATTTTCTAGAAGGTTGAGCATCTTTTTCATCCCCTTGCAATCCCATCAAAGAAGTGAAAAAAACCAAAAAAAAACAGAACATAACAATGTGAAAGTGGCTTCGTGGGAATGATCATTTCATCGATTCGCACTAAACCCAATATTGGAAACTTTAAACTAGTGTTAAAAGGAGAAGAGTCTATTTTGAATATGGTTTTTGATGATAATCTCGTCTAGGCATTGGACTCACTAATTCACATCTTTGAACATTGAGGTGTGTAAAAAATAGAGCAAATCTCAGAACTTTTAACAGTTTAAATACTTGTCTGGGGAAAGCAAACTGACAGTGTATGGACAGTTGGGAAAACAATAAAAATACAGACCTGTCAGTTGAAATAAGATGAGAACTAAACAAGGGGTATGTTTATAATGAGCATCGAAATGGTATCAAAAGCTTTTTCCTCTGATTTTAATAATAGCTAACAATGTGATCTGAATTGAAATGTTAAGAAGACTATCTTTAAGATGGATATGTATATGTTTATTTCGGAAATAAATGAGGTTCCTCAAATAAAAAAAAAGAGAGATGTGTAGAGAATTACTGTCACCACCATTGAGGTCAGGAGAAGTACAAATACATCAAAATCTAAACTAGATGATTGACACTGGGTAGAGTTAAAGTAGTTAAAGGGAAGGGAGACCATGATGTAGGTTAACTGTACGCGGCACAGGACGGTACACAGCACTATCCACGGACCAACCCCTCGGAGAAGACTTAGGTGACGTCACCCGCTAAAAGCCTCCCACAATGCGTTCTGTATGCACGTCACTTCCGGCCCCTCAGCGTCCCGCGCGGCCGCCATTTGCACAGACAGCGGCACACTGCCACCAGGGGGAGACACTGGAGGAGAGGGAGGGGGGCTGAGTGACTACGTGAAGGTCTGGAGACGCGTGCATTTAGTGAGCCCGTAGCCTCCTCTCCCACTACATCACCAGAGCAGCTCCCAGCCGCGTGCCGCATTGTGCGAGTAGCTCATAGGTGCGTGAGGAGATTCCCAATGCGCTCAAGAGTCGACGACAAGGTCTGCCTTGTGTGACCAGTGCTCGGAGGGTCGTACTGTAAAGTGCCCACCCAGACTCAAACTGCAGTGACCACTCTCCGATACACAGACTATAGACGGTCCGTCAGTGACTCTACGTTATGCTTTATCTAACCCCTTAACATTGATAACTCGTTCTCCATGCCCCAGCGAGTATTGAAGTCCATTCTCCATGGTCTATATCCGGTATGTCGTCCATTCTTTTAGGTGTACAGGGGTGAGATGAACACAGAAAGTGACTCGTTTTGGTCAACTCGTTTGAATGCTTCGTGTTATTCACTCCGCATCAAAGTCGTGAAGAACGACGACTTTGACTCACACTTGTTGGTTCCTCCTTTAGTCTCCTACTGTATCCTCCTACGTGGCCTCCTTTTACTGCCCACTTAACTGTACACTGTCAGACCTTCCCCTTCTATAACCTCCAACTTTGTTATCTAACTTTCCACTACATATATAACAGGGGTCGGGTCAAATACATATAAGGCACTCCCTTCATCAGCATGCTATATATTATTTAGCTTTCCCACAGATATATATGTCCAGTAGTCTCATAATTCCATTATGATATATTTCCAATGTTCATTTAAGGAATACTCCAATGTTCATTTAAGGAATACAATGTGAATATTAGATATACCCCAAACTATTGTTAGTCTTTTTACCAACCACTCTGTACCTTAATCTGACATTGGGGGTGTAGAGTTAGCTCAGTGGTTAAGGCACTGGACTTGTAATCCCAAGGTAGATGGTTCGAGTCCCACTGCAGCCACTATTCTCCTTCATCCCCAAACAGTGGTAAATTTACTGCTATGTGAAAAGCCAATCCTTCTCATACTGTGTCTATATGATGTGGGAAGTAAAAGAACTCTCCCCTCAGTAAATGTGTAGGGGTGAGATTCCTACCTGATTTCATCACATAGATTCTATAACTTGTGGTGTAAAAGAACCTTGAGAAAATCTGGTGAGAACCTGTAATGGTTAACTGGATCAAACCAACCAACCTATCACATTGCTCTTTTTCATTCATGACCCATATCAGCCGCTTATAAATGCTTAAGCAGAACTGTCTTTAGAAACGTATTTTGAACCACTACGCCACAAGTTTGGATGCGTAGTAATCGTCACGAGGCGTATACGGAGCATCCAAACGAGTGAGCATAGTGGTTCAAAATACGTTTCGAAAGCGGTTCTGTTTTTATCTCACCCCCAACACGGACCTTACAGTCGATTTTAAGCAATAATATAATCATGTATTGAATTGTTCAAACAATAGCGTCGGAACTATTTTTTTTTTCGCGACGTTCATTGGTTGCTACGTTGCTACGTTCTCTGCCACCACCATGGCGTAGTAGTGTAACTTTACTTAGGTGAGCGTGGCATATTTTATTTCAACGTTAACTCAATGGCACAACCTGTACCAGGGGTGGGATAATCCGGCATATCACACCGACCCATCCCACTCTGCCACCCATTTCCCCGCCTGCTTCGCCCCATGTCCTGCCACCCACTCCGCCCCCTGGTCACTTCATCATAACCGGCGTCTTGTGTGACAGGTGTCTTCACAGGGGCCGACGTGAGAGTTTCCATGGTAACTGACAGTCCATTAATCACACGCCTAGAGGCTGTCACGTGGCTGGTACTGACCAATCAGGATGGTGATCTCGCCGCTAGCCGCGTCACGTCTAAGAGGCTTTACGTCGCCGGGGAATGTCACCAGGCAACGTGACGTCATTTAATACGTCAGGTGTCATTGTAGCAGAGGGCAAGGCTTTTATTGACTGGGGACGTTGCACTGACCTCGATGAGAATATTCATGGGAATCGTCATCAGGGGTATTTATTTAAAAAGAAATCTGGGGAAATACGTTTTAGAAATTGTAGTGATTGCTGACGTACTACTGGCGGCTCTTTATAAAGAACCAGAACTACACCCTGGGATTGGGAATCATAGAAGAACTGCAATTTTAGTATCTGCCAGTTTAAAAGATGTCAGAGAGACGGTCTGATATGTGTGATTATACTAATCCTACTTTAAAGTTGAGGCAGAAATGATGCTTCCAAGCATATCTGATGAAGTATTTTACGATCCACTCAATCATTCCTCGGTGAAAACTGTATTATGCCATCGGGGATTCCCTGTTGAATATTGCCTCAATACATCACTTTGAATAATCATATAAAAGTGAAATTGAAATTCAACTTTGATAAGTCTTCAAAATTCAATGATAAAAATCCGTATCCACCCTGAAAGAACTATCTACTGTGGTACATGAAATACCATCCATGTAGCGATATTATTGGATGATTTGTATTAGTCCGAGAGGTTCTGACTGAGTGGTGCATGCAGGCAGATCGCGCCCTCACAGACCCCTAGCTTAACAATTCAGACAGATTGGGATGATTTTAGTCCAGCAGAAGTTTAGCATATAAATACAGCTTGAATCGTTTCGATTTTGTAGTAGACAATTTCCTGGTACAAAATGCAGTGAAATGTCTGTCTTTTTCTACCTCTGTATTAGTTCTAAATAATAGAACAGCCAATGAAATCCATATGAGGGCCCTAAACAGGTGGTAAATTCCCATGTTGACGATTTTATGATTTTGACTTGGGTAGAATGTCCCAAAAGTGATGCAAAGAATAAACAGTTTATTTTTTATTCGTCAAATCGTTCATAAAGCATCATTGAAGGTAACGGTGCATTTTTTCTTCTTGCTTGAAAAGGATAGGAGTGCTCTCTGACTGCTCGCAGTTATTTGACACTTGTATGCGGGCAGGTTGTACTAACATATCATTGGTGAAGCGATATTATTTGAAGCTAATATGTGGGTAGGTTAGACATACATATCAGGGACGTAGCAATATTATTTGAAGCTTGTATGGGGGTAGGTTGTACTAACATATCATTGATGAAGCGGTATTATTTTAACCCTTTGGCGCCGGGTGATGCATTAAGGCATCGCCGCACATGGCCGGATGATGCCTTAAGGCATCGCCGTTTGTGGCCGGATGATGCCTTAAGGCATCATTTTCTAAGACTTTCTAAATCAAAGTTTAAGTGTAATAACTTTGTAAATAATTGATCAATAATGATGAAATGTTCACAGTATGTTGGTATGACATTACCATTACGGTTTTGAAATACTCATAAAATAATATCAAAGATCACGTGTTTTATCCTTTGATCAAACAGTGAAATTATCACAAGTGGCTTGAAAAGACCCCTCCCCTGGTGGTATATACTAACACCCTACCCGGCCTTACAGACATTGCTTTGTCAGAGGTACCCGGTGTGAAAGGGTTAAGCTTGTACATGTGTGTGGGTTACACTAACATATCAGGGATGTAGCGATATTATTTGAAGCTTGTATGTTGGTAGGTTACACTAACATATCAGGGATGTAGCGATATTATTTGAAGCTTTGTATGTATTGATATTTTTTTAAGCTTGTATGTAGCAATATTATTTGAAGCTTTGTATGTGGGTAGGTTAGACTAACATATCAGGGATGCAGGGGTATTATTTGGAGCTTTTATGTGGGTGGGTTACACTAACATATCACGGATGTAGCGATATTATTTGAAGCTTTGTATGTATTGATATTATTTGAAGCTTTGTATGTGGGTAGGTTAGACTAACAAATCAGGGTTGTAGTGATATTATTTGAAGCTTCGTATGTGGGTAGGTTACACTAACATATAAGGGATGCAGGGGTATTATTTGAAGCTTTGTATGTGGGTAGTTTACACTAACATATCAGGGATATAGCGATATTATTTGAAGCTTCATATGTGGGTAGTTTACACTAACATATCAGGGATATAGTGATATTATTTGAAGCTTGTTTGTGGGTAGTTTACACTATAAACATATCACGGATGTAGCGATATTATTTGTGGGTAGGTTAGACTAACATATCACGGATGTAGCGATATTATTTGTTGGTAGGTTAGACTAGCATATCAGGGATATAGTGATATTATTTGAAGCTTGTTTGTGGGTAGTTTACACTAACATATCAAGGATATAACGATATTATTTGTGGGCAGGTTAGACTAACATATCACGGATGTACCGATATTATTTGTGGGTAGGTTACACTGACATATCAGGGATATAGTGATATTATTTGTTGGTAGGTTACACTAACATATCAGGGATATAGTGATATTATTTGAAGCTTGTTTGTGGTTAGATTACACTAGCATATCAGGGATATAGTGATATTATTTGAAGCTTGTTTGTGGGTAGTTTACACTAACATATCAGGGACATAGCGATATTATTTGTGGGTAGGTTAGACGTTCATGACCGCCGGCTGCTGCCTGTCGGCGGGCGGCGTGACGGACGACTCCCCGGGCGGCCCTTCACCGTCCTCGGGGAGACCCCTTCTCGTGCCCTGCTTGTATCTCAAAGAGCCTCCCACCGTTGTTTTAGCTTGTGTCACATGTCAAGCGGCATTCCTCTATGCGCGACTCAACTGGGCGGGATCAGGTTGGTTTCTTTGTCTTGCCAATCGCTCGCTACGCGTCTCTTGTAAATGGCATGTCGCACGCAGTACACGAGGTAGACATGACAAGGGGAAGGACATGCATGGAGGGCAGATGCCAGGGCAAGGTACTTAAGGGAATACATGGAGGGTTAGGCATGATGTAGGAGGGATAGATCATCGTGCTCAGGACACAGGTTTTGGCATTTTGATATAGGGAGGGGATGGCAGTGATAGCTGATATGCCCAAGAGATGATAATACTATAAGAAAAGAAGTATACAAAGACAAATGCTTACAAAGCTGCCTCTGCGTCTGCAATGTATGGATAACCCCATAAGGACATCTGTAGAGTGTAGTCTTATAAAGCACATTGGAAACTAGCAAATAGCTGACAGCTGCTAACTTATTCGAAAGTTATCTCAATGTAAGATCAACAAATGTATGCTGTATCAAATTGAACCAAATCAGAAATTTAAACAAAAAAACAATATTTGTCTAGATACACCTTATTGTCCTGAGGTATTTCTCGACCTGTACAAGTGTTATGAATGGGAACTGATAAATACTAACGAGACAAAGGTTACATAGCAATCCAAAATGAATAGCATATTGCCAGTGGCTATGAATCGAGTGCGGTTCAGATTTTATCTCAGCCTTATCATTGACTAATGGGCTAAAATTTGTGACATCATCCGCCATCGAGTATTTTCCTATTATACTCCATGGGCGTGGAGTACGAGTTTCCAATGTTAAGTCTATGAGAGAAAAATACCAAGGGTGGCATAATTGTCCGAACCATTGGTACCAGTGAGTTGTGGTCATCCAATGAACTATGGACCCAAGTACTCTTGTTATGTAAACGTTTAGGTATACGTCACTCGTACACAAAGACATTGTTTGTGTACTGTGTATGTTCATTATGTGTGCCTTGTCCACTTACTAGGGACGTCAGAGCACACTCTCACCTTTACCTTTACCACCAGCTTCCTCCACAGTGATTATCGTCTCCAGGGTCTGGTGTACACCTGCCTGGATGCCTTTTATCTGAACAGCAACTTCTCCAAAGTTTCGCTTAGACCAACAAAGCTCCGGGAGCCTGGAGGGTCCTGACCCCTACTAACTGGAGGTGGGAAGCCTCCCGGAGATGGTTGTCAACCGGTGGCGGAACAACAAAGCCGGGTAACAGCTGAGCTTAGGCCGGGCCGCCGCCTAAAAGGCTAGTGCCCATTAAGACCGGCCTAAGAGGCTTGTCACAGGTTGGAGACCGATTCCTAGCGGAAGCCAGGTGGCTGGGTTCCAACTTCAAAGGCTGGGACCAGAACGGAAATGTCAGGCATTTGAGCAGCGAGCAACTCGCAGGAACAGCTCACAGTCTTGTGAGGAAAAAGAATCCCTCACGTTAGCTTTTTTTTATAATGTCTGAGCCTAAGGTGTAGTTTGGTAGACGCCTTGCTTGTCTGAACTTAGATTAGGTTAGCGAGGGCTCTTTTTGGGGCGATAAATACATTTGCTGGGTCTGGCTTTTATGCATACTTAAAGTGGAATGTTCATTGATTCATTTACGGTTTTCTTATCCGTATCCCACGTTCTCTACTTGCTATGGTAGCTTTTGGTCTTGTTTTATGGCAGTACTTTAAATGTTTTAAGGTTTTATAAATGGCATTGGAGTCACTTAGTCGAGGAACGATCGGAATGTTCCCTCCTTTCTCAAAGTAGCAGATCAAACACAGTTGGGTAGATTTTTAGCTTTCCCTTCCTGTGAATGATGTAGTCTTTAGAGATAGGATCCCATCAGATACCTGACTGTGATGCGTCCTTTTAATCCAACTACTTTGAGTAGTAAGAGATGTGCGAAACTAAGGATATCGAAAGAAGATGCTATGTATGAAGCACAAAGTCATTTCTCAGCGAGTGTGATATTGGATCTAATTTAGAGAGTAGAAAGAGCAGAGGTAAGATTTAAGAGGCGGATTAGTCCTCTCCAAAGGCACGTAGATACAGCCTCACACGAACGTCTGCGGCGGGATTTAGTAGTGTTTGGGATTTACTGGAATGTGTTTCTAAAATACGTATCGGGCCCTAAACCATTTCGTGCTGGGCAATGCCTTGTTGCCTCGACCAGGGCTGACGGGGTGATACCTTGAGACATCATTGACAAAATAATGTTATGAAATAAAATTCAGAATATTGGCTAATGAAACGATCACACGTATTATATCGCGTGATGGAAAAAAAGTTTCACGATTGGCTTCTAGTACCCTGCCCCGAGCTGAATTCAGTGACACTACTAACTTGCCCGATTCCGTGCCTCTGCCAGGGGCACCCGGCACAGAGGCTGAAGTCTTACAACTGTCAATATCTTCTAGTCTCAGTAATAGAGATAGCAAAGTTGTCTCTTTAGTCGCTTGTGAGTGGTGGGGTTAAAGTAGGGTTGTGTCCGGGTTATTTTACCAAGGGGCGTTGCTACACGTTTTTTGCGAATCGCAGAATAGTGACCCGATGACAAAACCGTTGCTCCCGATTCTTTGCGGTTGGATGATTACTATGTCGCCATCTTATGAAATCTAATGTGGCACTTCACCTGTGTCACTGAAAATGTGGTTTTGTAATAAGTAGCGATACAACAAAACACTGTTGCCGGAGCAACTCCCATTGTCCTCCATAATGCCAAGTACACCGAGCAATAAAAGGTCAGTGGAGAGCAAGCATGAAGCAAACATCCATTGTACGTGGCAGAGGAGCCTGTGGGCATTTTGAGCCCTACCAACGGCCAGGCTCATAGCACGTTGAGATCAATTCAGAGAAATGAAATGGCAGACAAGGAGGGTGACGTAGCTGCATGGTGGTGAATCAAAGTGCTGCCTACAGGAGGGACGGACGTTGGATCTGGTGTAAGTAGTATAGACATGGGGCATTGCTCCAGGTGAAAGTGACCAGTTTGAGGACAGTGTTTTGAAAATGGGAGGGGAAAGTATGAAGAGACGGTTTAGCCTTATAATACCCACCTAATACAAAGTGTCCATAGAAAAGACATTTGCAGCGTGTATCTACATACTCAGAGCATACGAATATTTATCATCCACCTAATACAACGTGTCCATAGAAAAGACATTTGCAGCGTGTATCTACATACTCAGAGCATACGGATATTTATCATCCACCTAATACAAAGTGTCCATAGAAAAGACATGTGCAGCGTGTATCTACATACCTGGAGAATAAAGATATGTTATATGCTCCGGGTTGCGATAAACAGTGCATACAGAAAAATAAAGTGCGTACTGAAAAATAGTGCATACCTAAAATGAACTAATATCGGTACGCCACTTGGCAAGAAAAGGTGGATAATAAATACAATATAGACTGATTTCAGATAAGGGTGGTTGTATGCTCATCGGAGTTGACTGCGCAATATCCTTGCATGCACTCGGATATTACTACGCGCTTATTCCTCGTCGCAAACGAACGCTTGTAATATTCATATATTCCATACTGGATAGTGTATCCTCCCATGTCTTTTTTGTGTAGATCTGTAATAGCTTTGTTCTACAGAACCTGGAGGCTTCCTACAGTCTGATATGAAACAAATGGTAAAGCATTTATGAATAGAAATCAGAACCTAAAGTTAACTGTAAACATCAAATATTTAATATCTATATTGATACTTAAACTCATCGCTCATAGAGTGTTCCATAATACACCCCAATCCCTGACCACACGCACAATACCAATCACTGCAGGCACAACACAGAGCCTCTTGTATGATGCGTCACAAGTTCAGGAATGGGCCCCAATCTCCATCAGTAAAACTTTGACGTAAGCTCCGAACAATCTTCTTGTCAGGACCGTGTGAAGGCCTTTGTGTACAGGGCCGCCTCGCCATCTCCACATCCATCAGTCAAGCGGTAGAGCGGGGCTTTTTTCCCTGTCGCCTGGGTCCCTGTATAGGCCCGTTTCCATTGGCCGACGAAAACGGCGTAGATTTTGAGCTGCCCAGAAAGTCTGTCGGTGGTGGCCACTGGCTCCACGTCAGTGATACATAATCGGTGAGGGCGTAGCGTGGGGATACTATTTATCTCACCCCTGGAATAAATAGACAATAATCGATGGTTTTGTGGACAGGCGGTCGTAAACCACGAGAGGTTGACGCGTAGTAATACACGAGCGCTAGCGAGTGTATTACGATGTCAACCTCGAGTGGTTTACAGAGCCACCTGTCCACAAAACCATCGTTTATTGCATTTATTATCCATCTTTTCGAATAAATTAAACCCAGTAATTGCCATATTAAAGGGTATAACAATAGGGACTATTTCTTTGTTCTATAGCAAAAGGGACTATTTTTCCCGTATACCATGGTTTTGAGGCCGTATACCACAGGTTTGAATCCGTATACCACAGTTATGGTATCTGACAGGTTTTATATGATGGATCGTGGTTTACTGAGTCCCCATACATTCTCAATGGGGGCTTTGTATACGATGGATAATAAATGTCCATAGGCTTAACATTGGGAACTCGTTCTCCATGCCCCTACAAGTATTGCAGTCCGTTCTCCATGGTTTATATCCTGTATTTTGTCCATTCTTTTAGTGTGTACAGGGGTGAGATAAATACAGAAAGCAACTCGTTTTGGTCAAAGAACTCATTCTCCAACTCGTTTGAATGCTATATGATGTTCACTCGGCTTTCGCCTCGTTCATATCACACCGCATCAAACTCGTGGAGAACGACGACTTTGACCAAAACTTGTTGGTTTCCTCTTAAGTTTTCGGTGTGTTCCACATGTGCATGCCGATGAATTTGGTGGGTGATATTCCATAATCTTCACTAAATTAGTCGGACGCCATCATAAGTGCCTGGCTATTTCCATTCACTGATCTTGCGTCAGTGCCATTTTCCGCTGGTGACCTATTGGACACAGATCTGGCGTCGGGAACCATCGATGCCAGATCGGTGAATGGAAACAGGCATGCAGAGAAATGTTCACTGATTAACTCTCACTTCGGTAAATGTGTAGGGGTGAGGTTTCTACCTAAATTCATCTCATAGATTCGATCACCACCAAACCCAAGGTAATTCTAATAGAACATTAGGACGTTAACCCTTTAATGACGGCCGCCTATGGCAGAACTACACACTTCGGGACGGCTACTAGTACAGTTCTAGGGGACGGGGGCATTGTCCTCTGAACTCTTAATTCGAAAGGTTTATCACATGATATGATATGCTATTATTAATATTTTTATTTCTATTATTTAAAATTAAAAAATATGATGTTACGCCTACATTCTGTGAAAAAATCAAATTAATTGTTAAAATATTTCCTTTTGAAAAACAATTATATAAATATCCAGCAAATGATGCCTTAAGGCATCATCCGCCCCTGGCTGGTTGATGCCTTAAGGCATCATCCGCCCCCTGCCGGATGATGCCTCAAGGCATCATCCGCCCCTAAAGGGTTAAACTACCCAAACAGACGAACAATCCTGACTACAGATCGGTGCACACTTATCGGCCAATGGAAACGGGCTTTATATATGTGTGTGCATGTGTGTGTGTGTCAGGGCGGTAGACACATGTCATGTTTGTATTCAGACGACAGGGGGCGCCCCGAGCGCCTCCTCCGCCCCGAGCAGCTCTGAGCAGCTCAGATACATCTAGAGCAGGCTTTGAGCCCAGTCCTCAAAGGAAATGCATGAAAGGGATCAGGCGTCCATCTTCTCTGACTGCTCTGAGACTGATTTATTTGTTTTCACAGTGCTTTTAGTAGTTGTGAGAAGAATGGGCTTCAAGTGTGTAGCTGAGAGTGATGGGGAGGAGTCAGCGTTAGAGGTCGGAGGTGGGGAGGTGGGGGTGCGTGTCAGAGGCACGATTGTTACCATGGTACTTCGGCAAGTGACGAAGTGGTGCTTTTGGAGTTATGTGCATTGCTGTGATATTTCACTGTCATTTATGGCTATGAGAGATGCAACCTGGAAAGTAATTAATCCCCTGGGGTTTTTTTTCTGGTTTTTTTTTGATTGAGCAGTTTTTCAAATACAGTGCTCACTTTTACAATTTTTTTTACATTTCTTTAGTACACTCTGGTGTGTCGTTTCATACACAAGTACATCATGTCTACAGTATTTAGATAAAAACAAAAAAGAGGGACTTATCCCTTCGATATATTACAAAAACTATCTATCATTATGTTAATACAGGAGCTCGAAGTGGGCGTACCAAACTGTCATAAAGTGTGTCTCTTTTATTTCATTGGGAGTTCGTGGGTATCTTGATTCTTTTTCTAAAAACTATCTGTGTAGCTTCCAGGTTATTCATGTATATCTTTCTAGATGTAAATGTGCGCGCATGGGAACAGTATTCTGGTTGTGTACCCTGTTTGTATCTTTACGTTTTTTGAATCAATGAAATTCAAAGATACACATTTATTTGAGCTTCATACTGACTCTTCACTATCCCAAGTATCACAGATTGAAGATCGCTTCATGTAAAGGGGAGTTCTTTGCTCTTAATAATATTCTCCTAGTAACGCGATCTTTTACCCTTTGCACCTCAAAGCGGGAGCCGTTGACACTTGACACCCTTATAACATAACTGGCCGTGGTAGGAATGCCCCTCACTCCAGGCACGGGCCGAGTAACACAAGACCTTTGTAGCCATGACAACCCACACCCTGAGGGGAGGGGAGGGGAGGTGAGGGGGTCAGCCCAGACATGTGACCGGTGTCGCCACTAGATGGCGTCTTCAGTCCGCTGGTGGCCACTCTCCTAGCAGAGATTTTGCGCTCCACTTCCTATGGCTTATATCTCTGCCCAAACCTGCCTGTTCGGGCCAAAATGTGGCCCATGCGCCAGTTTTAAGATATCGTTATTTCTGATCTCTTTGAGTAATCCTTTTTGTTTATTTTACTGGATTTATGGATTTAACCACCATTTTCATGTTTGTGCTTGATATCTAGAACTATTTTTTGGGTGGCGGACACCATATCTGACAGGGTTTTGAAGGGGGTTGTAAACAAAGGCAACATGTGCTCATTTGAGGATGCATTGGCTATAACCTTGGCTGCCCACTATCCTAGTGTACAACTGAAGAACAAATAGCTTGACTGTTTGAAGCTAATCTATGAGGGCAAGGATGTAGTGGGGAACCTTCCTATAGGTTAAGGAAAGACCAATATCTACCATTATTCTCTTAGCAGTCTGTTTAGAAACAAACACGAAATCCTTCTCCCAACAGATATCCTGCACTCTAATCCTAGCACTAGCGCAGTGGAAGATCTGCTGAAAGAAAGTGACAAGGAATTTAGACCCGCTTCCTGTTCCGCTCCCTGTTCCGCTCTGACGTCACTGGCTTGAGGCAGAGATTAGTGAGCGCTAGCACAGCAAAAGATCTGATGCGAGAGTGACATGGAATGTAGACTCGCTTCCTGTTCCGCTCTAACATCATTGGGTTGAGGCAGAGATTAGTGAGCGCTAGCGCCACAAAAGATCTGCTGGGAGCGTGACAAGGAATGTAGACCCGCTTCCTGTTCCGCTCTGACATCACAGGGTTGAGGCAGAGATTGGTAAGCGCTAGCGCCACAAAAGATCTGCTGGGAGAGTGACAAGGAATTTAGACCCGCTTCCTGTTCCGCTCTGACGTCACTGGCTTGAGGCAGAGATTAGTGAGCGCTAGCACCGCAAAAGATCTGATGCGAGAGTGACATGGAATGTAGACCCACTTCCTGTTCCGCTCTAACATCATTGGGTTGAGGCAGAGATTAGTGAGCGCTAGCGCCGCGAAAGATCTGCTTGGAGAGTGACAAGGAATGTAGACCCACTTCCTGTTCCGCTCTGACATCACTGGGTTGAGGCAGAGATTGGTAAGCGCTGGCGCCGCGAAGGATCTGCCGGGAGAGTGGCTGGTGGCGGCGAGGGCTTTGTTTTGAAGTCAGACGGAGCCGGCAGGAGTCTGGCCGTGACTGGCCGTGACTGGCCGTGACTGGCCGTGACTGGCCGTGACTGGTTGCCCTTCCCGCCCCGTGGCCTTTGTGAATAGCCTTTATACAGCGCGGGGCCGTCGCCGAGTCGGGGCCTCTTTGAATGGAGTGATCTGAAGGGCCCTCGACTGTGCCGAGACGGTCAGGTGGAAAAGGGCATTCTGGTCACAGTCATTTGTCTTAAAGGCTTTTCCCAGCCTCTGAAGTCGGCTTGAATCTGTTGTTACTTTATTGTTAATTTCCCAACAGACAAATGATACGAATATTCATTGTCAAAAAGAATCCATCGTATAAAGTGAGCTTTTGTAAATAGCTCTCCCGAACGTATATATGTATATATATTTACTATCCACCTAATACAAATTGTCCATAGAAATGACATAGGGAGTGTGTATGGACATACCCGGAGCATACAGATATGTTATATGCTCCGGCTTGCAAAAGCCCGCGCATACGGAAACATATAGTGCATATGGAAAAATAGTGCGCACCTAAATTAACTAATATCAATACACCACTTGTCAGAAAAAGGTGTATAATAAATACATTATAGACTGGTTTCAGATAAAACCGGTTGTATGCTCCTCGGAGTTGCCTCTGTGCAATATCCTCGCATACGTTCGGGTATTACTGCGCGTCAACTCCTCGGAGCATACGGCCGCTTGTATCTGATGGGCATGATCTATTCTTAGCTAACAAAATAATTATGGGACATTATTTACCAACATGTTTTGGTCACCACCCTTGTGGTGTAAAAGAACCTTGAGAAAGTCTGGTGAGAACCTGCAATGGTTAACTGGACGTTAAATCAAACCAACCATCCAACCAACATGTTTCGGACTATTTCAGGATTTCATCAGGGTGTATAAAACAATAGCAAACAAAGAGAAAGCATTTAGACGGAAGACCCAAAGGTTACAGCGAAAATGAAAAAAAAATGTGTTCCTTTTACTAGTGATAATTACGAAAAATAAATTCCATTAGCTGAGTGAAATAATTTACCTGCCATACTTTTCAAATGTTATGACATTACGTCGCGTTAAAGGATCAACCGTGTTACGCTGTAATCAATGCTATATCGATTTGGTTATGAAACCTCCCCCTTCTGTGTTGCCTTCTCGTATAACGTGAACTAACACCTGCCTTTTATGTCTTTTCAGGTGAGTGTTGCCATGGTGACTGTCGCTGGTAGGTGAGGCGGGTGTCCTTCTCGCCAGACTCCTGAATGAATGAATCCAGGGAAGGGTGAGATCTAAGAACGGGTAGTCCCTGGATCCCTGACTCTCATACAGGAAACAGGGACTGCCCGTGGTTGTTTGTAGAATATCATCAGGTCTTGGAGTGAGGAGTTAGGGGTTTGATGGTAGATCGAAGTCCCTGTACTGACGAATCATGCCAAAATGAAAAAAAACTTCAGTGGTTAAGGCACTGGACTTGTAACCCCAAGGGTCTGGGATTTTGTGGTTTCCAGTCCCTCTGCAGCCACTTTCCTCTTTCAATCCCAGCAGTGGTAAATTTACTGCTATATCGTTCTCATACCATGTCTATGTGGTGTGGGAATTGAAACAACTCTCACTACGGTAAATGTTTAGGGGTATGATTTCTACCTAAATTCATCTCATAGATTTGAACACCATCAAACCAGAAGTAAGTCTAGTAGAACATATCGGACGGGAGACTAACTAAAAGACAATAAAAGATCAGGTCTGGCTTAGTTTGTCAGAGATGGCAGCTGTCCATTTTTCAGTTTGAAAATCCATTTTCCTTGTTTTAAAGTCTCTTGTTATAATGATTGTCATGCCTTACTTGGTGATTCTACGTGTTAGTGAGTTTCTGTACCTAAGTACATCACTCATCAAACTGAGACACGGGCGTGCAGGGAGGGAACAGTTATACTTAACGTAAGGATGATGCGGGTAAAATTACCTTGAGAACTTCCAACGTAATGTCCCCACTCTCACACACTTCTATCCAATCACAAGGGGCGTCCTTTAGCTGGTGGGAGTGGTGTTTGATCTCATCCTGATCGCTGATATATCCGTGTCTATGTCACGTCTGATGTCCTCAACCTATTCGTCACTTTACTCAACCTTCTGCAAGTTGCACAGAGAGTAGGCTTTCATCAGTATGTGAACGGTGTATTCTGTTGTCGACCTTAAGCTCCACTAGCGACGCCTTAGCCCTTTTGATTGGAAAAGTAGCGGAATCTGTAATCAAAGCAGCCTACGAGGATGTATTTGGTGTATGCTAATAATAAGGAGAAAAGTTCTCCCCAAGGCCAATAGAAATATTCATCAGAGAAACTTTTATGTATGGCCCTGGGTGCAGAATAAAGATTTTTGGAATAAAGTTACATCTGGTTTATTCTCTCAGGTGAATGTTAATCTGTCAGCACTGACCTTATATGTTCCTGAACCTCTCCTATAATAGGAACCACCAGGTTTTTAGTAGGAGAACAAAGCGTTCTATTGCTAGTCATTCGGGTTTCTTTTTCGCGGTAAAACTGAACGCATTTACAATTTGCGATTTCGTTGGCAAGAAAACAATTTTGAATGACAACTAAATGGTAAAAACTACCATTTGTGAATACGAATCTGTCCAGTTTCCTCCCATTCAGGTCGAACACGCCACTCAGGTCTCACATTTGTTTTACCCAAATGTTTGGAATACCAATTGAAAACCTCGGCGCCCTTGGATCACCTTTCATGTTGAAATGTTAAGAGAATGTTAAGAAAGCATCTCCCACCGGCTGAAGCCCTACACCCCACATCCAGCCTGCCCTTTCACGATGTTGTTTCTGTCACTGAGGAAGGTCATAAAATCGCTGGCCTGTGAAGCTGGTTGGGGAGATAGCTGAGTGGTTAAGGCACTGGGCTAGCAATCTGAAGTCTGTGGGTTCGAGTCCCACTGCAGCCACTCTTCTCCCTCAACCCCAACAGTGGTAGATTTACTGCTATATCAAAGGCCAATCCTTCTCATACCATGTCTATGTGGTGTGGGAAGTCAAAAGAACTCTCACCTCGGTAAATGTGTAGGGGTGAGATTTCTCCCTAAATTCATCACATAGATTAGATCACCACCCTTGTGGTAGAAAAGAACCTTGAGAAAGTCTGGTAAGAACCTGTAATGTAAACGAGACGTTAAATCAAACTGTAAACCCACTTATACCTATAAGACACCGACATGTAGACTCTTCCCGACGACACCTCCTCCTTTTATAACCTCGTAAATTACCTATCATCACTGACCTTATATAGATGTAACTGGACATCTCGTGTAATCGGAACTACCTGGTTCTATTACGAGAACAAAGCCTTCATTTGCTGGTTATTCAGGTCCTTCTTTTCATGATGAAATCTAATATATTTCCAATTTGAGTGTTTGGAATATAAGGCTGACAGGTCTGTCTCCAGATAATCTCCTGAAGTGAGAGCACAAACGTTCTCAACCATCGCAGTAACCATGTCATGCTCATAACTGTGACATCACAGAAAACTGTGACATCACAGAAAGTAGAACAACAGTTATAACTACAACTGGATCCAGTAACCAGGATATTGCAGCAACAGTCAAAAACTTGACGTTAACTGTTTAGGGCCATGTTTTCACAAGGGAATTCTTGTTTGTGGTTGTGTACAAAGGTACAAACAAAATACATATATATATTTCAAAATTTTGTTATTTTTTAAAATTTTGTTTGCAAGAGAACAATTTTGTCAAGTCAGTGAGGCGTATTGTGTCACGGTCAGTCATCCATGATACCCTGCTCCTGTTGACCGTCCTTGGGAAGGTCACGTTCAAGAGAGTGTGTGGGAGACCGAGGTATGCATCGCTATCCTCATTACCCGTGTACCGTGTATGAGAGGGTCGGTTCACACGTCACCACTCCCCATCTCCACACCTCCCTATGCGGTATTAGCAAACCCGAGGTGAGAGCACACCTGAGGGACTGACACACGGCGGCCGAACTCTCCGAGGGGTGGCGGAGGTTGCCGAGGTGTGTATGGACATCAAAGGGTCACGTGATACGGGGATAGAGTCGAGGCCGGCGACCGGAAGTGGCTTTCAAGTCGTAACTTGGCCCGGGAAGAGGAGAGGAAGCGAACGGACACGTGAGAGTCAGTGCTGACTGAAGTGTCGGGCTCTGAGACCAGTGTACGCAGAGTCAGGTCCCCAAGGACGTTGGCTCAAGGTGTATCTCCGCCGTGCCTCCTAGCGGATAACTGAGGAGCCAGCGTACCAAGGACGGTCCCCTTTAGAAGGTGTCCGCTAGGGTGAGCCTCAGTGATACAGATGGTGTAAGTTTACTGAGTGAAACTCTAGCTCAACGTGTCCCAAGTGTACCTGTCAATCTCTGATTTGGCCACGCCCCCTCCACCCTTACCGGACATTGCCGAATGGCTCCAAGCTACGGAGTAGTAGTCAGGGATTTCTCTGACTACCGCTCCCTTTTAGGTCCCAGTAGTTTTTCATGAGATAAATCTAAATCCTAGGGGTAATGGTGTGGGGTGGGATCAAAGCGAAAAATTGTTGCATTCCTGTGAAATCAGTAAGTTTACTCAAATATTTTAAGAGCTCTCAGCTCAAGGCAGAAATTCACACACAGAAAAGCTGAAAATGCAGGAGCTTCCGGGGCTTCCCTGTGGGCCCCACTGGGCCTCTGCCCCTGGACCAGATAGGTGGAGTATGCGACCCGTAGCTCCGGACACTTGTCCAGGTTTTTTCTGTTAGTCATTCCTGTCTTCAGGGACACCTTAGGGCCTATTGAATAATCCAGGACTGTACACGAAGCCCCTTTTCTGTCCACCAAGGAGACCCAGGGACGATGTGGGTCAATTTTATTCAGCAATTATGGACGCTTAAGACTGTCTTAGCGAACAAACTTAGATATTATAAAATAAGCCTTGTGCGAGGTGCTGAAAACGGTCTTAATGTATGACCCAATATTATTATATACCTATGTCCGAATGTCTATTAAATACTGCCCGCTGCTAGGGGTGCAGTAATAATAATGTTCGTGCCCGCTGTGACTGCGACTTTGTATGTCATTAAAATGGTGTTTTTTCACCAATTAGAGGTATATAATAATAAGCAAATATCCTTACTGTAGACGAAATGGTTCTCGTTCTCGGTCAGTCGTCGATTTCATACTGCCTTCCGCCTTTGGCGTCAGGCAGTATGAAATCGACGACTGAACTCGAACAGGAACCGTTTCGTCCACAGTAAGGACGTTTCCTAATATTACTCAACGGCCCCTGGCAGACTCGTGTGCATCAGCTCATCCTGTCTACGTTTACTCTGTGTAATTCATGATAGGTCAGAGACCTTTTTGAACGTCATGCACCCAGGTCGATTGCGATTAAATGTTAATCTAAGTTATGAGCATATAAGATACATGGTTAGGTTCCTTTCAGCAGACAGTCTTCACTGTCGTCTGTCAGTATAAGGTTACATATTTCTCTGAATGTTGAGAACAGAGTTGTATTTCCATACATGTGTCGTATCAAAGTGAACTCGGCTTAGGTTGTGCCTGAAGAGTGACTTTGATTAGGTTTAATGTCAAGTTATTGTATATCTGTGAGGTGTATGGTCACAGAGGTCTATCAGTAGCCGATCCTTTGAACGTTCGGTATGTGTATTTATCCTACCCCTAATAAAAAAAACTCCATCGGCTTAACATTAGCGGACTGTATTTGGTCTACGGTGCAGGGAAATGAAATTTATCGCTCTAGTGGGATACAGTTGTCAAATGACGTCATTTGAAAAGCGACCAATGATTATCACTGATTATCGGTGAGTTTTATGTTATTTCTTCATCTGCAGAAGTAATTTAGACGGGTTAGGATAAACTCTAAACCAAACTCGACTTAGTCGTGTTGTTCATCGCACTCCGGCAATGTCGCATATCACTGCTCTCGGCTTCGCCTCGCGCAGTGAACGCGACATTGCTGTCCTGAAATAAACAACAACACAACTAACTCTCGTTTGGTTTCTCCTAAGTATATGTCACATATATGTTACATAGACCTCTATGGAGTATTATCGTTCTACGACATTCAGTGGGTGTCCTGTCTCAGTGGGTGTCCTGTGTCACTGGGTGTCTTATGTCTCTGGGTGTCCCGACTCAGTGGGTGTCTTGTGTCACTAGATGTCTTAGTGGGTGTCCTGTCTCAGTGGGTGTCCTGTCTCAGTGGGTGTCCTCTCTCGGTGGGTGTCCTGTGCACACAATGTCACATCCTCGGTGCTTGCCTCATACACACTCTCACAGCCTGCCAGTGTCTGTCACACTTTTGAGCTCAGTTGAGAGTGATAGCGGATTGCTCTGTGCTTGCCTCCACATTTGGGCAGACGACACTAATTCATCATGGTGCAGGAGGCAGCTGCGTCCAATAGTCCGCCAGTCGGCCATGATGGATCCACGCCTCCTGGTGTCTGGTGCCGTCACCTGGCTTTGGATGTGCTGTATAATGTGAGGGCGGAACCCGTCACCTGTGGTAACCACATGTGCAGGACACACAATGTATCAGGTTCCCTAGTCATCTGTTAGGGGCTCAGGAGGAGGTCTCCCAGCAGATCCTTCATCCCGCTTACAAGTCAAGCGGCACAAAGAATCAGTCAGGAGAGTGGAGACTCGGACAAAACAGCTATGTGTTTGCACTCTCCAAGCAGAGATCCTGAAGCAGTATTTAGCTCTATCGGCACGACATATCATGCTGGGAGAATGGCAAGTTTGGCGTCGGGGGCAACATGGCGGACCCCATACATGGATAGCTATGTGCTATATATTGTTAGAAGCACGGCCATAGTGAAGCTTGGACAGATCAGAATGTAATCTTATTACCAGAGTTCGGTAACTTGTTTAATTATAGGGTTTATTTTGTTTTCTGTTTTAGCACACCAATTCGTGACAAGGATGGTCTTCTATTTATGGCAGATTCAGTAACATCTAGATATCATAGTTTTCGTATATTACTGCGCGTCAGCTCCTCAGAGAATGCGGCCGCTTGTATCTGAAACCAGTCAATATTGTGTATGGATCCTTCTCTTTTTCCATATTTGTATGATAACTTAGGAAATTGAATCCCCCACCTGCCTTCCCTTTCATCCATGCTTCATTCTTCCTCACCAGAAATGATGGTCAAGGTGTAATATTCTGTAGCGGCCGCCCTCCCTCTGGTCTGCAATAAGACGCTTTTTTTTATTTATTCATTTTTTTTTTTTTTTGCAATAAGACTCTTCTCCTTCTCCCAGAACACTCTGATAAGTAGGTACGAGCAGCGCAGTGATTGCCTGAGCTGGAACTCTCCAATAGTTGACCTGCCGGGGTCAAGCCTGTTTGTCCCTCACACCACCTCGCATTGACACCTCCGCGTCCTGAAAGTAGTCCCCGTGCCATCCACTGCAAATCCGCGGATGAATCAGTGATCATTTCAAGATGGTGTCCCCAGCGAGGGAGGCCCGGCTGAAGAGATTTATTTGGGATGCTTTATTGGGAGGAGTAGTGATAGGATGGGGAGGGAGGAGTGGCTGGGAGGAGGGGAGATGTGTGGAGATGGATGGTTGTTCCCTGGACATACCTCAGAAGACCTTATCAGGGGACATTCCTCCACTTGCCTCTCCCCTTCAGCCTGGTCGCCGCGCAACACGTCTGATACTATGTGGAGGGGTTCTACAAAACCAGTTACACATGGATGGGGTGGGGAGTTGCAGTGTGGGATGTGGAATGGAGTGTCAGAGAGTGAGGGAGAGACTGATTATTGAGTCTTAGGCATGGGATGACACCAGAAGAGGCTGTACATAATAAAAGAGGCGATGACACGTGTATGTGTGTCTCAGGTGAACAGCGTACTTTGGTTATTTGACTGTACATAATTATGTGACACGACTATGTAATTAATGATGGAGATGAGCAGCATTTGGCAGTCATGTGACTACGCAGTACAGTGTTTAACTGGGGTGGGAATTTAGCTCAGTGGTTAAGGCACTGGAGTTGTAACCCAAAGGTTGTATGATTTTGTGGGTTTGAGACCCACTGCAGCCACCCTTCTCCTTCATCCCAAGCAGTGGTAGATTTACTGCTATATCAAAGGCCAATCGTTCTCATACCATGTCTATGTGGTGTGAGAACTAAAAGAACTCTCACCTCGGTGAATGTGTAGGGGTGAGATTTCTACCTTACTTCCTCTCATAGATTGGATCACCATCAAACCCAAAGTAAGTCTGAAAGAACATATTGGACGTTAAACTACCTAAACAACAACAACAACAACAACAGCAACAACAACACATGGATGGTAGTTTTCGACTTTTCCATGACAATCCTTGTTTTCATTTCAGGTTTATTGATTTATTTTTCTTTTATCAAATAAAATGAGTATGAATAAATCCTCATTCACGCCAATGAAGCAGTGGTTGAACTTCCCCGCACACCCTCAGCCACATGTTAACGTTTTCCATGTTTTCTCTGTCTCTCTGAGGCAGCTAATTCGATTCATAGCCATTCTGTTCCAAGATAGTATAAAATCTTTTTATACAAGTCCCGGCTATTATTCCTGTCTGCCAGTAAAATATATCATCGGGAAAATTTGATAAAAATTCGGATACAAAAGGGCACATTATCTCTGTCTATGTGACATGAGACTGATTTTGATAAATCATATTTCTAATGGCTTCACAGCCTTGGAGGTCATGGATTCTGAGACAGGCGCCCATACTGTATGACCCGCCAGTGTGAGTTATTGAGAATGTCCTCCGGGATATATGTGACAAATGAAGAGGCTAATGGAAGTCTGAGGCCAAATGAAAAGTTTCTTATATTTCTGTCCCTCAAGATCAGAGGGATTTAAGAGTTTCAAATCAAGACCACGCCATTAAGGTGGGAGCTTATAGAGCGAACACTAGCATTCTAATATGCAGAGGAAGCGTCTGAACACAAAATCGAAGTTATTGGACACGTTCTAGAATACATAGCTGATATTATGATTGTTGTCTCTCAATGACAATCCGAGATGGCAGTTTTCCGCTTTTCCAAGGAAATCCTTGTTTTCATTTTCAGATTATAATTTTTGTTGTTTAATGCAAAGATAGGATAGACTGGGCCTCCTCCACACCAATAAACAGTGGTACAACGATGTATTTCCATGTTTTCTCAGTCTCTCTGAGGTAGTTATTGCCCCGACTGACTTCACTGTCTTAAAAATAACTGGGGTATTGGGATGAGGCTATGCGTAGGTATATATATATATATATATATATATATATATATATATAACTGCAATATAATATATAATATCATTTGTGTATATTGATTACACATTTTATTACATTGTCAGGTGCTTCAGTATGCAACGTTTGATAGGTTTTACAAACCTCGGATGCATAAATAGCCTCCAGATACAGGGGCAGTAGCACACCTTGCTGGGATTTATTAGCTAGCTCTTTGTTCTTTATGCCGGTAAAATAAATCCAACCAACGCAGGTGCCTTTACAATGCATTCTGTATTTTTCTGCTCTTGTTTGAACCTCCCTTACGATGTCACATTGGCGTCGCACAGGAAAGTTTCCAACCGGGATATTCCACTATGATTGGAATCGTTGCATCGGGTAGCATAGTAGGCCGAACATTGTTGACTTCCCCCGGAAGTATTGACGGGAGAATCTCTGACTGACGCCCACTGTCTCTGGTCTCATTGCATACGACATTTGAAGGTCAATGAGACGCTCTTCTCCGCGACCAAAGGTCAATGGAACGCGCGTCCTCCGTGGCGCCACCTGTGTCGATGCATACGTAATTTTTATTTCCGCATCTGATACCAGAGGCGTCTATACTGGCCGCCGGAGCTACACTACGTTGGCTCTGGTTGGGTAAAACCCGCGGCCGCCTTCACCCAATAGCGGGAATTGTATGTCACTCTCCTACCTGTCCTTTTGTACTGCTTGGAGAGTGTATTATTTCATAATCTCAAAGCTAATTTTCAAATTTTGTATTTCCTTTTGTGTATATTTCTAAATACAATGAACAGAAAACTAGGTTTCGTTATCAATTTGTTAAGTTATGAATTCTACCTATTGAGTGTTTCTGCTTTTAGAGCCTACCTAGAATAAAACTACTTGGTTTGAGGCCCATACAGAGTGATCCGTGTGGGATCTCACCTGACCAACCCCTATGTCGTAGCTCAGTCCATCTCACCCCTGGTACAAGTTTAGCCATAGAAATAACGTTAGGAAAAAAACAACTCAACGATCACCCCGGTAAAGTGACCTACGCAATGGTCGTGGCGTAGTGAATATGACACGTCATAGACGATTGACCGATCAGCGGGCAGGATTTCAGAAAGAGGACAAGACGAGATTTAAACGTCTCTAAACAATGAAAGTGCTGAGATAAATCCAGAACCGCACTCCGATCGTAAAATAAATTATACCCCGCGAGTTTGGATGGGTCGAGTGACGATTAAGGCCCATCAAAACTCGTGGAGCATTGTGTATTTATACGCTTCTCGATGCAGTTCTATATAAGTAGCCTGGGGTTGCCTTGTTCATACCACTTCGCATCAAACTCGTGGAGAAGGACGATTTTGATCAAAACTTGTTGGTTTCTTCTTTATTATCTCACCCCTGGTATTTTTTCTCCATAGACTTAACATTTGGAACTCATATCCAACGCCCATGAGATATTTACGAAAAATGTCCAATTGGGGATTATGTCACAAATGTTAGTCCATTAATCAATGTGAAGGGTAAGATAAATTCAGAAACCTATTTAAGTTAAGTGCCAGAAGCCGATCCCATCTCGTTTGAATCGATACGTAACCCACACTGCTTTACCTTGTGAATCACTACGCAATTCAAACTCGATGGGATACGAGCTCTAACCCGATACTATAGAGGAAACCCATGAAAGTTTAGGGTCTGAACTTGTATCCCATCGAGTTTGAATCACGTAGTAATTCACAAGGCGAAGCCGTGTGAATTGCTATGTGATTCAAATGAGCTGGGATCGAGCTCTGACCCTAAACTTGAATGGGTTTCTGAATTTATCTCACCCTTAATATTGACTAATTGGCTAACATTAGTGACGTTATCCCCCATTGGATATTTTTCCTAAATATCTAATGGGTGTTAGATACGAGTTTCCAATGTTAAGTCTATGGAGAAAAAATATCTGGGGTGAGATAATTTCATAGGTTTCCTTTATAATTCCATATAGATCTGATGACCAGAGGCACCATGAAGCAGACGACAATCCTCCCTCTTTTCCCGTGCTTTTGAGTGATTTCCCAATACCGTTACCACTTCTTTAATGTGGCGGCAAAAAAAGTGCGGGGGCAGTCAGGAGCTTGTCGCATGGAATGCTACCTCCACTACTCCCAGATTAAAAAAAACAACAGCCACGGAGTTAAAAAGTGAACCTTTCAAATTGCTGATGGTGGCATGCGGTGGAAGCCGTCACTCTCCGAGCAGATATTTTTGTCGGTCAGTGTTTGAGTTGGCAGGGTCGGCGCTCGGAGACTGGGAGAGTCCGGTGCGTATTGGCTGTGCAGTCAGACAGGGATTAATATGGCTGAAAGCCTGGTAACCTAAAAGAAGAATGCAATGTTAGTGACGTCTGCTATGCTGGTTGTCACGTCATGGGTGGAAGGCCTGTAAAATAGGAGGAATGTGGAGTGTTTGGCGAGTGACCCCCACCCACCCACCCACCGACCTCCCGTATAAACACGGGATGAACACGTGCCTTAAAGGAATATCACACAATTGCCTTGAAAATTAACACCCATGTAATTTTCCTGAAAATTGAATATGATGAGCTCAAATTGGTGTAAAACACACATCTAACTTAAAAAATAAGGGTCACCGTGCTGGATTTTGGATTAGAGATCTGTAATATCTTAATTTTTTTGTTTTTGTTTATTCCAACCAGTTCTGTCAATATGTAGACAGATCTTCCACTCTAATGTTATGATAGGATATATGGGAATTCAAAAAAAAAAGTTGTTAATATAATAGATCCCATGTCATATTTTTAAGACTTTCACAGAATATAGTACATGTAGATTTATAGTACTATACATATAAGTTTTGAAAATCATCGGTCACCGTACTTGTTTTTGAAAGAATTAAAGAAAACCACATTTTTCAGTGCATCTTCCATGTAAATCAAGCAAATGTAAATTGGCCCATTTTACCTATTGGGATTTGATAAACTGAACAAAACGTTGAATTCCCTCATTTTGTCATTAGAATGAATCCCAAGGAACCCATTTTGCCTGGAATTCTGACGCCACTTGGTAAGCACTAGGTGGCACCACAGTGGATTGTAGGATATGCCTTTAATATTTGTTGCGGTGGAAGTTTTCATGAAAGCCCGTCTAGACAGAACATAGAAAAAAACCATAATCCGTATGCAATCGTTTAGCTTAGCTTAATACGGTTTACTGGCCAGCAAAAAAACCCCAAAAGTATGATGGAGCACAGCGTGTTGCAATACCATCATTTGTTTTCTATATTTACTTCCAACTTATAAATTCAAAGAAAAAAAAATCAACGGTAGACATATTGATTAATGGATTTATAGATGTTGATACAAGCACTGAACAACCGTAGACCACAGGCTGGAGGAGTCGGGGCCTGCTGGGGTGGACACCAATGATCTGTTCACCCTCTTGGTCGTCTTCCCTCTGCGTGTTCAGGCTGGGTATGCGTGTATGAGTTACCGTACTCGCAAGCCTGTTGAGTACAAGTTCCAAATAGTTAAGCCAATGGACGTTTATACCATGCTAAGATGATATAGGGTGAGAAACTATATCGTGGGCGGATAAAGGAAAGAGAGAGGTTGCTAGTTTAATATGTGATGGAAGATGAGGGGTGCTATAGAGGAAACCTATGAATGTTTATGGTCAGAGCTCGTATCACATCAAGTTTGAATAGCGTAGTAATTCACAAGGTGAAGACGTGTCAATTAAAAGGGATTCAAACTCGATAGGACCAAGCTCTGACTGTAAACCTGAATATGTTAACGAATTTATCTCACTCCTCACATTGACTGATTGGCTAGCATTTGTGACATACTCCCACATTGAGTATTTTTTTCTAAATACTCCATGGGCATTGAGTATGAGTTCCCAATGTTAAGTCTATGGGGATAAAATACCAGGGGTGATGTTAAAGGAGAGGAGCGGGGTGGGGAGGGGAGATATCTGATGGCCAGCACCTGGCAGAGCGGAAGGAGTGCACCAAGAATATCACGAACGGGCAAGATGCGCTTTGATGCGTGAAGATGGTGAATCTTAGTCAGACACCGTGAGGTGAAGGGTTGAGTAAATAGACAATAATCGATGGATTTGTGGACAGGCGGCTGGAAACCACGAGGGGCTTGACGCGTAGTAATACACGAGTGCCAACCTAGAGTGATTTACAAAGCCACCTGTCCCCAAAACAGCCTTTGTAGTATTTGTTATCCATATTCTCGAGTAGATCAATCCGAGAAATTGCCATATTCAAGGGTATATCAATAGGAGCTATGTTTTTGCTCTATAGCACAAAAGGACTATTTTCCCGTATACAATAGCTTTAAGGCCGTATATGCCATGGGTTCCAATCCGTATATACCATGGTTATGGTATCTGACAGTTTTTAAACATTGGGTAATGGTTTACTGAATCCCCATACATTTCCAATGGGTACTTTGTATACGACGGATGATAATTAGGAGAAACCAAATGAGAGCTAGTCGTGTTATTGTTTATCGCACGACGGCAATGTCACGTATTACTCGAGGCAAAGCCGAGTGCAGTGATATGCGACATTGCCGGAGTGCGATAAACAAAACGACTAACTCGAGTTTGGTTTAGAATTTATCCTACCCCGTCTAAATTACTTCAGCAAATTAAAAAATAACTTAAAACTCACCGATAATCAGTGATAATCATTGGTTGCTTGTCAAATAACGTCATTTGACAACTGTATCCCACTAGAGCGATAAATTTCATTTTCGTGCACCTTAGACCAAATACAGTCCGCTAATGTTAAGCTTATGGAGTTTTTTATAAGGGGTAGGATAAAGGCGAGGAGGTATGTGATGGGAACCCAAGGCCGAGTGTAGGAGGGTGAGTGATACAGACAGAGGAGTAGACTGGCTCCAGTCTATGCATACTATGGCTACCCTCCTAGCTGGGATACAGGGACTGGTACAATCGGTAATGGTGTTGGATTTCTGGCACTGTTTAGCTCCAGTATTCCCAACACTGTCAATACCCATATCCTGGCTACTGGTCAGGATATCTGCTGGGAGATTGATACCCTATCACTTTGATCTCAGTCGGGTCACAGTCAGGAGCAGGCGAAATTTATTGCTATGACAACACAGGCGGCCAGAGAACTGGAGGAAGGGAAGGGGAGGGAAAGGAGGAAGTATAGGGTTACATGGAGTGGCTTGGGGCCATAAACAGGAGATTTGGTTCATAGTGGACAAGTCTTTGATTCATGGCCCAGACAGAGAAGGATACATACATGTACTATAATGAACTTTATTCTGATTATTTTTAGTCATTTAATGAATGCTCATAATCAAAGACTTAAGCAAGTCTAACAGACGAGGGGCAGGGCGGGGCGGGGAGGCAATCCGTGGATGGGCGGGGCGGGTGAAGCAGAGCGCACTCTGGCGGCACGGTCCTGAGAGGGAGGCACTGGACGAGCGGTCGATGTTTATGCGCGGATCAGAGGTGTTCATGGCCGTGTGAAAAAGCACGCCGCCGCCGCGCCGCCTCTTAAGGCACGTTTACATTGGCCGACGAAAACGGTGTCAATTTTTTGTGTTCTCCTTAAATAGCCCATTTCCATTGGCCATCATAGATATACAGTCAGGAACCACTGAGAGACCGTAGCCATAGGATGCAGGGACTGGAGCCAGTCCCAGTGAGGAGGTTAGCCATAGCATGCAGGGACTGGAGCCAGTCCCAGTGAGGAGGGTAGCCATAGGATGCAGGGACTGGAGCCAGTCCTAGTGAGGAGGATAGCCATAAGTTGCAGGGACTGGAGCCAGTCCTAGTGAGAAGGGTAGCCATAGCATGCAGGGACTGGATCCAGTCCCAGTGAGGAGGGTAGCCATAGGATGCAGGGACTGGAGCCAGTCCCAGTGAGGAGGGTAGCCATAGGATGCAGGGCCTGGAGCCAGTCCTAGTGAGGAGGGTAGCCATAGGTTGCAGGGACTGGAGCCAGTCCTAGTGAGGAGGGTAGCCATAGGATGCAGGGACTGGAGCCAGTCTCAGTGAGGAGGGTAACCAAAGGATGCAGGGACGGGAGCCAGTCCCAGTGAGGACAGTAGCCATAGGATGCAGGGACTGGAGCCAGTCCCAGTGAGGAGGGTGGCCATAGCATGCAGGGACTGGAGCCAGTCCCAGTGAGGAGGGTAGCCATAGCATGCAGGGACTGGAGCCTGTATACCAGTGAGGAAGGTAGCCATAGCATGCAGGGACTGGAGCCAGTCCTAGTGAGGAGGGTAGCCATAGCATGCAGGGACTGGAGCCAGTCCCAGTGAGGAGGGTAGCCATAGCATGCAGGGACTGGAGCCAGTCCCAGTGAGGAGGGTAGCCATAGGACGCAGGGACTGAAGCCAGTCCCAGTGAGGAGGGTAGCCATAGGATGCAGGGACTGGAGCCAGTCCCAGTGAGGAGGGTAACCATAGCATGCAGGGACTGGAGCCAGTCCCAGTGAGGAGGGTAGCCATAGCATGCAGGGACTGGAGCCAGTCCCAGTGAGGAGGGTAGCCATAGGATGCAGGGACCGGAGCCATTCCCAGTGTGGAGGGTAGCCAAAGGATGCAGGGACTGGAGCCAGTCCCAGTGAGGACAGTAGCCATAGCATGCAGGGACTGGAGCCTGTATACCAGTGAGGAGGGTAGCCATAGGATGCAGGGACTGGAGCCAGTCCCAGTGAGGAGGGTAACCATAGGATGCAGGGACTGGAGCCAGTCCCAGTGAGGAGGGTAACCAAAGGATGCAGGGACGGGAGCCAGTCCCAGTGAGGAGGGTAGCCATAGGATGCAGGGACTGGTGCCAGTCCCAGTGAGGAGGGTAGCCATAGGATGTAGGGACTGGAGCCAGTCTATACCAGTCCCTGTATTCCAGTGAAGAGGGTAGCCATAGGATGCAGGGACGGGAGCCAGTCCCAGTGAGGAGGGTAGCCATAGGATGCAGGGACGGGAGCCAGTCCCAGTGAGGAGGGTAGCCATAGGATGCAGGGACTGGAGCCAGTCTATACCAGTCCCTGTATCCCAGTGAGGAGGGTAGCCATAGGATGCAGGGACTGGAGCCAGTCTATACCAGTCCCTGTATCCCAGTGAGGAGGGTAGCCATAGGATGCAGGGACGGGAGCCAGTCTACGGAAGACGCTGCACGGCGGGGTGTTGGTTGAGGGAGACGCGGCGTCCGGCGTCCGGGTTCACGCGGTGTGTAACAGTCGCCCGTAAAACACGCACTGACGTATGCCCATTGTCACGTGATGTTTGCCTGAAAAAAAAAACCCCGGAAAATACGGATCGCCGCCTCCCGAGGCGACGAAACGGAAAGGAGCCACGAACCGGAAGTAAAATCCGGAACGATCCGGAGAAGGATGCTGGTGGCATTGAGTGTCTCTGGGGGTGTCTCTGGGATGTGACGAGGAGGAGGGGGGCGGGGGGGGGGGGGGGTGGTAGTAAGTGGGGCTGGCTGCAGAGTCAACATTCAGCACCATACGTGCTCCACCGGTGTAGATGAGAATAGCGACAATAAGCGTAATGTGAGCCTTTCTCCGGTCTCTGTAGGCGAGGCTGTCGTGAGAAAGGCATCCAGTTGGTGATGAGAATGCGAATCCAGCGCCAAGTAGTGTAGTGTTGACTTACGTAGTGGCCGAGCTGTATTCACTCCCAACACATAATCATTCATAAGGCAGGGATGCAAGTTTTCAGATAAATGACTGAATTTCGACGTTTCATATGCACCAGCGAGTATATCGATTCATAGCCATTCTGTTCCAAAATAATGTTTTACATTCTGTATTGTGTATTATGACAAAGCAACGACTCCTGGATTTTAATTTATGCAGTTTTATTGAATATTGAATATTTACATGAATGTTATAAATGATTAATTTTTTTTATAAGTTTATTAATTTTCCGATGTTTTCTTTAGTCTCGACTTTCATCCCTGATAACGGTACTCGACCTATGTTCGAAAAACCTTTCTGGTGTATCTCTTCTCATTTCAATACTAAGGCCGGATCCAACAGTCAATGTACATGTGTTTTACACAATTTCTTTCCGGTAATTCCTATACAAATACCCAAGTAAAGGAAATCTATATATTATGCAGAGATGGCAATGTTTCCTTTTTTCCATGGGAATCCACTTTTTTACTATCAGTATAGGAATTATTTTTACTGATGTCAAACAAGTAATATTGATTGAACCTCATTTACGACCATGAGACAGTGGTATTGAAACCAGCATACAAAATGTTTAGCATTTGACCAGTATAAATTGACCAGTGAATCATTACCGTAAACAGGCTCTACCTAAAAGATGGTATCAGAGGCTGTTAACAAAACCTGCTAAAGCAGAAGACACCTGTGTATATTATATCATTAATGCTCAATACATTTTCTTTTAAAATTAAGGATTAGAAAAAGAAAACCTGATGCTTAGGCCACTCAAAAATAAACCTTGTTTCTCATCACCGCTCGCATCAGAAAAAACGATTTTAGAAGTGGGTTTTTTTTCATAAATAAGATGAACCTTGATGGAAATTATGAAAGGTATGTGTATTTAGTATCAAATAAGCTGCTGATGTCACAGATGCCCAGTCACGTATACCCAGTAAAAATCTGGAAACCTCGCCTAATTGCACACCCTGCGTAAGTGCACACTTTGGCCTGGATCGGAGGCTGTACGCTTATGCGGGGTTTTACTTAATGTCCGAAGCCCATTTTATGACACTTCAAAAGCCATCTTTGATATAGCTAAAAAAGCAAAAAAAAAGCGCCCTCGTCATATTTTTTATGGCTTAGTGATGAGTAACAAGTTTGTATTTTTTAGTGGCCTTATACTGTAATCAATATTATCTAATAACAAAGAATCTACGCGATACAAGACTGACTTAGAATTGTGGCGTTTTTGCACTTACTTCTATTAGAAGTAAAAGATACCCCAAACTAACGTTGTATATCTTTGGTCATTGCAGTACAAATACCCGTGTCGAGGAAGCCTGTTCAAACTAAACCCGAGCCGGCAGATCCTAAACCTGCACCCTCAGAGCCTGAGAGCGACCTGCAGGAGAACAGTGTAGAGAGGGGAGACATCGATAACAAAGTGGATACCATGCCAGGTAAGTGACGTCACCACCATGCACCACCTCATGATGACGTCACTGGCGCCCCCTGGCGACGTCAGGAGGCATGGAGATGACGGGCGAATGATTCGTGGTGTATTTTTCTTGTTTGGGCTTTGTTTCTTGTATATATGTCGTTCATGCAGATGTTACTGAATGACGTCTGGAATTACATTAGGAAAAACCATAAGGGAACAGCCTGCAAATGAATTTCTCAGCGCTTCCAGATATCCCAGACCATTTTTCACTTCCGGATATGGTGTTAGATCGAAGCAAAACGATATAAGATGGATTAACAATGTCGCTTTTTTTAGGCTCTTGACATGAAAACTGATCCGTCATAGGATTGAGTCCAGTTGCCTCCTTTATTGATACTTAAAGTAAAATTATAGAATCTTTATCCTTGATACTTATTGCTTCAAAGAAAAAACGGCAATGAGTTTTGTCTTGTTCATCCGAGTATTGTCAACGACTCTATGATCAATAAAGGAAATTTTTTCTAAAAAAAAAAATATTATTTAAAAAAAAAGACGTGTAATATATCTATTCCTCTGGTTTACGAGGCGTTTTCTTGGTCGGCTAACACGAATCTGAGACTGAGAATAAAGCCTATTGAGGTGGTTGGGATGTACGGAAGTAGCTCGGGGAATCTTTGCACAGTGCTGTTCGTATGTAAGTAGCCCGCATGTTGCTCACCTATGAATGGTCATTGCTGTAGCTGGCAAGTTGCATCTCCTTAAAGGTAACTGCCACCATAGGCAGATCTACACCCAGTAGGACCATCAGTGTGTGCTTTCATTGCTGTACCATGATAGAGGTAAGCACATACCTGTGGACTGATCCCACCCAGCCCTACATAGATAACCCCTCCGTTTGATTAACCTGTAAAGCCTGCTGTGGCAACGTAACCTCTCTTGCCGTGCTAATATCTGTTTTCTAACATGGAAACCAAAAGCAGCAACCCAGATAGGACCAACAAGAACTTGAAGTGAAGGGACATGGTTCTTTAGAGAGGCAATGCTGTTTGGAGGCATTGGTGTGGAACACAATGTTTCTCGATGTTTCTCAATTCTATATATAAGACATCCCCCTTGTTCCAAACAAAAATATATCTGAACTGAGAAGCGAGAGTTCTATGATGATTCGCTGAGCATCAAATTTAATGTCTTTTATTTTTCCTTCTTTATTTTCCCTTTTTTCAAAAATTGCATTATTGATGTATAAGTAGTACATTATAAATCCAATCAGGACAGAGTTATAACATCAAATAAAAGAGTGCCAGCCTTCAGTTAGGCTGGTTTTCATCACTTGGGCCTAACCCAGATCATGTTACCTTCATATTATATATATCAATGTAGGACGAGGCGACGTCCTTCTCTCCCAGCGATGCTACTGCTATATTATATATATTCATTGCATATTGAAAGCCATAACGGAAAATCCCACATAACTAGTAGAGCCACAGATCATGGTTTTTGTCTTTTATACTAGTTGAAAAGCTTCCCCACACATTGATACATTTAAACGTCCCTATACCTTTGCGCCTCAGGGTAATGGCCGTTTTGATAACATGGGGCCTTGATACGAGAGTGGTCCCTCTCAAATGCTTGCAGTGCTAAAGTGACGCCACACAGATATCATGAAATCCTTTATTCGTAGTCATTCTATTCCAAAATAATATTATGGTTCTTTTTGAGCGTTTCAAAGGGACTTGACTATTGTTATATTCAGAAAGGTGTTAACTCTTGGTATAACCAAATCCCATTGTAATTCGTATCGATCACCAAATGAAAAATTTGGTGAAAAGGTTTATTAAGTTCAAACGACAGATGAGCTTGTAAAGTAAAAATCTATCGGTTTTCTAACTGAATGATGTCACCAAAAATGTATCGAAACTGTTCCCATACGCAAACCAGCATATATACGGTTGATCGGGGGCAGTATAAACAAAGAACTTTTTTTTTTTAAAATCATATGTTTTCCTCACGAGTCCCAACTCTCATCCCTCGAGTAATACCTTCTCATAGGAATGTGTTTAGATGCGTTGCTTTATGATGCATTCTCGTAGGAGCATAGAATGTAGTCTCGATGTGGTATGTTGTGAAGTCTCAGTTGTGTCTACCAATGTGTTGTCATAGCTGGTTGCAATGGCCAATACCTCATCCAGCATCTCTCGTAGGAGAAACACTCCAACCTGGCGTTACCTATGCCCAATGCCCTTTGTGATGTAGCTAGAAGGAAACTCACGAGATGAGAATAACTTGGTTCGTACTCCACCGAGTTTGACTGCAGAGAAATTCGCTTTATGAATTACGTAGCAGTGAAACGAGGTGGAGTGCAGACCAAGTTATTTTCATCGAGTGGGTTTCTGATTTTATCTCACCCCATATAAAATCATTTATTGATGAAATATCTCACCAAATTAGCCATTCAGTATTGCGTACAATACCTTCACGGCAATGGAGTACGAGTTCCTAACGTTTAGCCTATGGAGAAAAATACTGGGGTGAGATAATCCACTGAACACACTTCTCAACTCCCCTCACGCCCGCCCCACTGTATGTAAACACTAGTTAGATTGACAGTCCCCCTTTGTATTTTTTTGTTATCCTTAGTCTATTTGTGTGTTCGAGCAACAATTTTATTGGGAAATCAATATCACACTTATAGCAATTATTCAGACAGTTTTTTTTATAGGTATCTTAACTAATAATACATACTCTGCATAATACACAGAACGTTCTAGCAACTGTGGAAACTCAGCCTACATAGAATACATGTATAATTAATACAGGTAATACAGTACAAGGTTTGATGGCATTTATAAATCACCGATCAAAATCTGCTCGTCCTTTTGAGGAAACGCTTAGGGGCCACCCATTAAGTACGTATGCACTTAGGTTGGGGGTTAAAAGATTTCGGAAATTTTGCGTATGCTACTTCTTTGTTCTATAGCGTACAAAATTTGGAGGGGGTGGAGGTAAAAGATTACAGAAATTCTGCTTACATACTCTATGGATGGCCCCCTAACTAAAATTCACATGCAAAAAAAATAAATAAAAAATTAAAATTCACATGCAGATGGGAGCTACTGCTTGTGGGTCTATTTATGATCTACAGAAAAATATATACAACTTTTATCTGCCATCGTTTCTCCTCAAACATCAAACTAAGTACACAATGATAAAATGAAAGTATTTGTTGAAGAGCTGATTCTACTTGTTTGAGATACTATGAATCGAACGCTCGTCAAAAATAAAAAAGAGTGAGTCGATTCTTTTGCTTCGTCATCGAAATGAAGTACTCAAAAAGTGTCGATTTATTTTGTTTCAAATACGTTATTTTTTGGAAGTGTATTTAAAACAGATGATCTTTTCCCAGCTCTCTATTGGGACTTCATATATCGAAGGAAGGGGAAGGAAATAAGGAGAAGTAGTGATCGATTTACTCCTGTTGTTTTTGCTTCAATTTTACTGTTTTACAAAGTTATTGTTAGAGAAATATTTTGCCTAACATCTGTTTATCTTATTTAATTTAAAGATTTACTGTCTTGTTTCTTTCAGTGATTGCTATAAGATCTCCCATCCTATATTTCAATCACATGTATTTTGATTCTTTTAGATTCAATCTTAAAATTAGATACATTAGGGCTAGTAATCAACATATTCACGTTGTGGATTTTCTCAAATAATTTTCACATAGTACATATATAACGTGGCTAGTATTCTAAAGAAGTAGTCATTTTTGACAAAATTTCAGAATTTTTACATTTGACTTTTTCACTTGTAATTGTTGTTGAGATTTATATACATTTAATCTGATGAGCCATCTATAAAGTATAACAGGTAAAAGCAAATTGACCATGATGGCAGTGAGAGTATCAAAAATTCAACCACAGCCCAAAAATGAATATATTTACAAAACCCATCCACCGTTTTTTTACGACGATAACCCACGCAAAACCCCTCGTGGCTTATCCTTACTCAACACCAAAAAAAAGAGGAACACATTTTCTTTCCATGACCTATATTTTTTTCTGTTGATGACCTTGGCTGTGACCTTGACCCTGTGTGTGTTGCCATGGTTGCAGAAGTCATTGGACCTTCGGTGGAGATAGCCACGGTACCACCGGAGGCGAACGAGGTGGAGATGATGGAGAGCAAAGGAGGAAACATGCTTCGCCCCAATGTGGTGATGACACAGCCCGGGATCCTGGCAGGTATAGGACCTTACACCCGCACATTCCTCACCACCCTCCTGTAGTGGGGCACTAAATAGATAACACAGCGACCCCTCTCACCACGGCACGGGTCTCTGTAGATATTATGGAGAAACCAAACAAGAGTTAGTTGTGTTGTTGTTTATCGCACGACGGCACGATCGTGTATTACTGCGCGAGGCAAAGCCGAGAGCAGTAATAAGCCGGAGCCGGAGTAACTTGCCGGAGTGCGATGAACAATAAAATGACTAACTCGAGTTTAGTTTAGAATTTATCCTACCCCGCCTGTCTAAATTACTTCTACATTAACAAATGACGTCATTTGTCAAGTGTATCCCACTAGAGCGATATTTTTCATTTTTCTGAACTCCAGACCGAATACAGTGACCCAATGTTAAGCCTATGGAGTTTTTTTATTAGGGGTAGGATAACACAGAGACCCCGCTCCCCACGGCACGGGTCTCTATAGATATGCACACACAGCCAGTGGTAGCAGTGTGCCGACCAGCTATCCCACACACACCAACGTTCAGCCACGCTTCTGGTTTTTATGGAGGTTTTCCTTTCTGGGGTTATCATGTGTGTTTTTTTCAGCTGAGGACCAACGTGGAAGACTGATCGGAATCATTCTACCTGCTTTCGTTTATTTCTGTTTTGCTGCTGAAGCCCATGATATACAAGCACAGCTGAGATTTGAAAAAGAAATCCCAAAAAAACTAGGACCACAGTCAACAAAAATCAAAATTTCATATAAAAACCGCTAAAAAGAATCAAGATATTTCTCTTGAGTGCGCTGTATTTCATGGGGTTAAGGCAACGAATCACACTTCAGCTTGGCAGGAACTGCCTATCATTTATGTTTCGTTATACACTGTTCATTCGGTTTAAGAAAGGAAACACCCTGAAATACCCAACACATAGAACACTGGGCCTTGATCAATACCCCCACTTGTGAACCTTAATCCTGCAGTTCTATTTTTGGAGCCACATCCTTTCCCCAGGTAATAGGTGACGACGAAATCCCACAATGTCGCTTCTTAACAGTAGTATCATTATCGTTTCGGAGGTTGGTGCTGTATCTATTGGAAAACTCTGCTTAGATTTGTTGTGACATAGGGCTTGCACTGAGTATATATATATATATATATTATAGTGGGTGCGCACCCTTCTATGTACAGTTGTGTGTAAGGAGCTTTACCTGTAAGTGGAACTCACCTATATAACTTACCTTGTACAGTACTGAGAAGAAACTTAATCCCACCATGTTGAATACCTTTAACGTGCCGGGGACACCCGGTGAGGGGTCTACCTGGCTGGGTACTATAGAGCAAACCTATGAGAGTTTACGGTCAGAGCTCGTACCCAACGAGTTTGAATAGCATAGTAATTCACAAGGCGCGTGAATTGCTATGTGATTCAAATGAGATGGGATCGAGCTCTGACCCTAAACTTGAATGGGTTTCTGAATTTATCTCACCCTTAATATTGACTAATGGGATAACATTTCTGACAATATCCCCCATTGGATATTTTTCCTAAATATCTAATGGGTGTTAGATACGAGTTTCCAATGTTAAGTCTATGGAAGAAAAATATCTGGGGTGAGATGATATAGAGCAAACCTATGAGAGTTTACGGTCAGAGCTCGTACCCAATGAGTTTGAATAGCATTGTAATTCACAAAGCGAAACCACGTGAATTACGTAGCGATTTAAACGAGATAGGATCGAGCTCTGATCGTAAACTTTGCTGAATTTATCTCAGCCCTCACATTGATTATTTGGCTAACATTTGTGACATGATTCTCCATTGGGTATTTATTCTAAATACTCCATGGGTATTGAGTTCAGGTTGCCAATGTTAAGTCTATGGGGGGAATACCAGGGATGAGATAAATACCTAACCATGATTGTTATCAAGTGAAGTGCATGAGTTATGATATATACGTAAGAATCTACCTTCTGTTATAAGAGATTCAACTTGAAATCAATTTTTTTTTAGGATTATTGTATTAATTCTCCATTCAGCCGACTAAAAAGTAAAACAAACGGAATTTACACTGTAGACTGATGCATTTCAGTCATTCTTTTAATTAGATCATTATTAGGATTCATTTCTGAACCTTTTCTGTCAATAAAAGTAATCTAGATTTTAATACAAAAATATCCCCAGATGTTCAAAAGTATCCTTAGATGTTTCTCAAGCTGAGCGATCGTAATTTAGAGTTAATGTGTATTTTTTCGTCTACAAAATTGTAACCAAAAACAAAACGAAAATACTTATCTAATGACTTCATCATATCGTTGGATCAAATTTAAATATAGAATCAGTGCTCACACTTCTGGATTATACTTGTATCTATAGAGGAAACCTTTGAAAGTTTAGGGTCTGAGCTCATCGAGTTTGAATCGCGTAGTAATTCACAAGGCGAAGCAGCGTGAATTACATTGCAATTCAAACGAGATGGGATCGAGCTCTGACCCTGAACTTCCATAGGTTTCTGAATTTATGTCACCGTTCACATTGAATAATGGGCTAACCTTTGTGTCATAATCTCCCATTGAGTATTTTTTCTAAATACTCAATGGGCGTTGGATACAAGTTCCCAATGTTAAGCCTATGGGTAAAATTCCAGGGGTGAGATGAAGCTGTGAAAACTCACAGTGTATCTTCCCAATTTTATTATCACTTAAATACGTGTCTGCTGAAGGCTTGAAAACTCGTTATATGTAAAGAAAATGCCCCATTATTCTGTGGTATTAATCCATCTAAATAGATTAATATTCTTAAAACGTGGCTAGGGTTGTGTACACTTCGGAAAAAAAAGAAAAATCTAAATAAATTAATAGATAACCATAGCCTTGGCCATACTCCTGAATTGCCAGCAGTGGTAGATTTACTGCTAGATCAAAGGCCAATCCTTTGCATACCATGTCTATATGATGTGGGAAGTAAAAGAACTCTCACCTCGGTAAATGTGTAGGGGTGAGATTTCTGAGGAAATTTACCTCATAAATCCGATCAAACCCGAGATAAGTCAAACAAACAAAAACTCGGGAGTTGAACAGTAAAATACAGCCCAGACTTTATCTGAAGCTGGCTTTCTGAAACTGTAATAACTCAGTACTGTACGCTCCAGAAGTACCTCAGCACGTAGCAGTAACACGAGCGTAGACTCAGTCAATAATTCACCAGTTTCTGACATCTGTCTGGAGATGGTTCAAAGAATATAGCCATCTGTAAATCCCCAACTTCAAATTTCCACTATCAAGAACATAGATGACTATAATTTTCAGTTTATATTCTTTTTACACAACAAAGTATAAAGAGAATGTAAACTCAAAATGATGTACCTAGGAATACGTCTGTACAACAGAGATTTTAACTTTTTAAGAGTCCAATAAAGAAAATATTTGAATAAAATAGTCATACCTTCATCCATAATGTACCGTGCACGTTACTTCTTAGTGTAGACTCTCCCGTGAAGGTATTGAGAAACATGTTTTTGGAAAGATTTTATTAACCTTAGGATTCATATAGATACACGGTTTTCAACCTAATCTGTCGAACATAAATACGTACACTGTAAGTATTTGTCAAGAAAAAAAGTTTTTTATTAAAGCACATATTCCTCAGAACAATGATAAAGTCCTGAGAACAATGATATAGTCCAACTAGTTCTAGTTCTGATGGGGTCATAGACCTCCTCTTGTGACTTCGCAGGAAGATTCATAGAACATAAACGAGTATAATTTCAGTATTGCTGACTAAGCTGGCTTTGTGTGGCTGTTTCAGGTATTGTCGGCGGCGCAGTGGTCGGCCTGCTATGTGCCGTCCTACTGGTCATGTTCATAGTCTACCGTATGAGGAAGAAGGACGAGGGAAGCTACGCACTCGATGAGCCCAAGAGGTCACCCTCCCTCCACACCTACTCGCGCGCCACCAACCGCGAGTTCTACGCATGAGCTGCTCCCACCCACTCACAGCATCGTGTCAAGTCTGATCCATTCTACTTCTCATTCTAATTATTCGTTATTACTATTATTATTATTGGTATAAGAACATGAAAAGGAAAAAAAAGCCCAACAATTACTATACAATATATGAAGGATATATCCTGCTTCACTCCGCCACAACCGCCGCCCTGGTGTTGCTGCCACCCGCAGGGTAAGGGTGCCCGTCTGGGCGTTCATGGTCACGTGAGCATCAGGGACGCGTCACGTGATGTGCACGTGATGTGCACGTGATCATGACAGCCTCCTGGTGACCAATCAGAGAGCGGCGGGTCGTAGTCTATCCGCCCTAGTTGTAAAAATTAGACCGTGTTCCGATGAGGTTTTTACTCGGGTCGGTGTGACTGGAGGGCCGTGGGGAGAGTCTCACTTTATGCACAGTTTCATCTTCTCTTGGCGGCCTTGACCTTGCTGGAGACCTCTCCTCCAGTGGCCCGTGGCGGATACGGAATGGCGCGGGTTGTCATGGTTTCCTGCCCGCTGAGCCACATCGTAGGTAGCGCCGCTGGCTGGAGGAACAAAAAAAAAACAGAAATAGAAAAAACTCACAGTGACCAATGTTTGCAGTGGCAAAATACCTGGTTAAAACTAATATATATATATGATATGTAATATATATTGAAAACCCCCCGCGATGCGAAACTCGAGTTCTTATATTTAACGTTTCTGGCTGAGGGGAGATTCCACTTGTAAAAAAAATGAAGAAGAAAAAAAGGAAAATTCTACAATAAAGGCAGATTTTTATATAATTTTTGATCAGCTTGCGCATGACCATGTTCTGTGTACATCCTACGTCCCGATTCAAGGCGGCAAGGCTTTGGAAGCGAATACAACCTCAGTGAAATCCTTGTACCCTTTGAGAGTCCATGGTTTGTTTTCATAAACTTTCATTGAGACACATCTTTCATTTTAGAAAAAAAAATCTCGAGAGAGAGTAAGTTCAGCGATTAGGAGAGTACACAGAATATGATTATGTGCAGAGCTGAAACCCGAAAAGCAGTGTGAGTGAATTTTACTTATATCTAAGATACTCTATATATATACGTATATCTATGTATATGACTTGTTTGGGACTGCTGAGGTTGCCGGGCAGTCGGCATGTATCAGCTTGTTATCATTTTGCCCACCAGGTGGTAGCCTGATCGCTGGCACGCCCACACCACCTGGTGACCGTTCTGAGTACCATCACCTCTTTCTCTGGCGGATCCACCCAGTTCCCATAGTAACGCACCATAGGCATGCGGTTTTAATCCTCGTTAGCGGTTTCCTTTTTTACGATGGGATATTGCTTAATGGCAATTCCAGATAATCTACCTCTAGATTCTTTATTTTCTCCAAACGGAACATTCCCACATGCGATGCACAGTATGGAAACAATGATACAAAATATTAAAAAATATATAGAAATCAATGAATGGAATCCTGTAAAACCAATGTAGACCACACGGAAGCATCCGCCTCGAATTGTTTGCAAATTAAATTTTTTTTTTAACAAATTGATAACAAAATAGAAGCCTTTATGGGTTTTGAGTTAAGTGTGAATAAGTGTGCAGCTTTTATCATTAGGGGACTTTTAGGAAATCCAAAACAGCCCTGGTTCGGTTCTAATATACATATAAAAGGCAGAACCAAGGAGGTTTTTCTGCACACTATGCAATATTTTCGGCCGCTGTCACTCACACCACTTCCAGGCAGTATGTTCCTTTGGAGACTAATACAGTTCTTGGCCAGTAGCTTTGTCTAAGAGCTTTTAACCGTTTTTTGGTAATTTCTCTATACTTGACGTAGAACTGTGATAGATGTGGTGGATTCCGATCTTTTTTTTTCTTCAGTTTTTAACAATTTTCCCTCTAGTTTTTTAAAAAAAAGAAATATTTACCCGTGAAGAATTTACCCGTAGATTTCACTGCGCCTGCTTCCTGAGAATCTATACAGAGTTGGTAAAAAAACAAAAACAGTCCTGCCTCACCTTGTAGCATATGACGCACACACATGACATAGCCACGTGTGCCAGCTTTGGTATTCCTACTGTGTCCAGCAATGACCACTTGTGTTTTGAACAGAGCCACCAGTCCACAGTGCGAAGGTGGATGGTGACACTGGCCACTAGATGCCGCTAGGGGCAAGCCCCCCATCCCTATGATACAAAAAAAATATGATACAGACATGTACACTGATGATGTGATGTGATTCTCATCATTATCTATAGAGAGAGGGGAAGAGACATACATGTGCATTTACGGAGGGTGAACTTAGTGCGATGCAGTCCTGTGTTTTTCTTGTTCAGCTATTGTTTAATGTCGGGGCTAGAAGAGAAAAGGGGAGGGGTATATATAACAAGTAGATGTGACCAACGTTGACTAAAAGAAAAGCTGAGAAAAGATACGGGGGAAAAAAATAATATATATATATAGATATGTATCTATATATGTATGAGGTGATTATATATAGCCATGAAGAACCCACTGAATTTGTCCGAGCCTATTGCTTCCCTGGTGAATGTACACTTTACTTCTCGGTATTTGAATTGTGTGTAAGTCTTAGATTCTGTTTTAGAAATACGCTGTAATAAATGGAGGTGCCCAGGCAACCTACCCCCTTACCCTACCCCCGCCCCGAATACGTCCTACATCCCTCTCCTCAATGAGGTGTCTTGTTATTCCCGTTCTTTGGTGGAGATGTCTGGTATTTCGTTACAAATCCCCCTCGAACTACCCCCAATTAGTGGAGGGTTTTTCTCTAGAGGGCCAACGCATTGGCCATCACCACAAACAATACAAGGATAGGTGATCTAGATGTATATTGCCCTTTACCTCCCCTCTTGCTTTCAGTTTAGAAATTAGCAAATAGGATCCACACCCATTGCCCATCTGCCCACACTTCCACCAGCCTACTACTGACCACATAATGTACAGGATTATGTCAGAGGGTTGGCCTGGCCCACTCCCTCACCCACAACCCCCTACGTTATCGATGTACGTCCTTGACAAAGCATTGTCCCGTGTATTCACCATCGAAACTATTTTACCATAGGTGATCATTGATGTGTAAACATAGTATGTTATAATTATTATTCAATGTCGAGAGTAGCAAGAGAAATGGGACTACTTGGTGGTGCCACCTACTACTACTACTACAACTACTACTATTATTATTATTATTATGACCATTACACATGTAATAACAATGATATTGTTACTGGGTGATTCAGTGGCCACGTAACCGTGAATTCAATTGATTAATTACTACAGACAAAGGGGGAGAATACCTCTTCATCATTTTAGGTAGTTGTCGCACTGGACAGTTTAGGTTCAAACATACTTAAAGGAAAACTATTATTTAGCCACAGATTTAAATATGGTGACATCAAGATGCCTTCTGGGTAGTGTACCAGAGGGTAGTCCTCGTATTATTATTATTATTCATTCAATTCTGTCGTAGTGCTTCTTGTGTCCCCAGCTAGGCGTGCATCATGTACAAACGCCGTGTTTTCATATATTAACTTGAGAGGCCACACAATTCTGCTTGTATAGAACATTTGGAAAGCATCTTCTGGGATGGTCATAGTATGTATAAATATATTGATCAGTGAGCGAATGGTTTGTTACCAGTAGTCGATAATAATAATGATACTATTGATGATATATCTGTATAGGGTGAACAGATCAAGACGACCAAAACAGGGTGGTCCAGAAAAAAAAATACAATCTACCCTTGAAGGAGAAACTGGACAATCTAGTCCTTTTCCCTAAACAGACCTAGATTGTGGAAAACAAAAGCTAGGTTTTAGGTAACAAATCACCCAGTTTTCCTAGTTGTCTTGATGTCAAATCGAAATTTGCTCTTATCCTATAAACCTTTAGAACAGTGTGTTATTTCCAGTTTGGTCTGGTCTTTTTTTAAATTGTAGATTGGGGTTTGCTTTTATACCACAATGTTATTTTTTCACTCAAACACAGATAAGTTTGCTCATAAAGTCAAAGAGTATTTTACTTTCAAGAGATTTTCATCGACTTGTTTTATTGGATAGACAGGTATCGAGTATACTTTTGTGTACAGGCTGGCTGTATTACACTAAATGGGAAGTCTGTTATGAAAAGAATAAAGCAAATCTATTGTAGATTCACTTCATAATTCCCTGTCTGTTGAGCATTGTAACATTTCTATGTGAAATACTGAAAATTCTCCAAGGAATCCAAGTGTAAATTCTGAGTGTCCTTTTCCTGTATTCCAAACAGAAGACAAATTTTACCAGTGACAGACACACACTAGTAACCTCTCACATTTTATTTACTGAGGTATTTGACATGTTTTTATATCTGTTGTATTTCCATAAAAAAACAAACCATTCACCCTCAAGTCAAACACAGTAACAAGAGCCTGTAATATTGTACAACAAATTTATTTATCCTCAAATTCTTTTTTTTCAAATTGTAGATATTTCCAAAGGCAATTTCGGTTAAGTTATTACTTAGAGTCAGTATATTAATGAATCATCTCAATTAGAAATGAACTGAAAACAAAGGAGTGTTCGTTCCATATGAGTTTGAATATTCGGAATCTCCTGTTTTTGATAAAAAAAAAATTCTAAATTCTGATTTACACTGGGTAGATAAAAAAAGAAAATCATGATCTGATTGGAGCTTTTCAGTTTTTCAGCACAACTGTTGTAAAATTATAAGCTTCGATGTTATTTGCGTTCTCAGTACAGTAAGTGAGTTAACTGGGAGACATGGGACCAGTTTAAGGGTGATGACTTCCGGTCTCAATCCTCAGCCTGGTTCCTTTTCCTTACACCCTTCATTGATGTCAAACAGGTCAAATGTCTGCTAACGTTTTGTATCTGTTTTCATGAATAAAAATGATGTAATCATGATTCATTGTAATAAAGCGTAACATTTACTACAATTTAATGTCGTTGTTTTATATATTCTAGCAAAGATAAAGGTCAATTCTCTGGAAAGTCGGACATTGAAATTTTCAAGACCTCTATGACTGGAACAAGTTTAGGCCATATTTAGATTTTCTCATTTTTGGTTGGAATAAAGACCCGATTCTTTATGGCTATTATCCATTGCTACCCTTGGAATAGATGCAATGTGTGGTATGTGTACTGAACTAATAATTACAACTATATATATCAATTTATTTGTGTAATTAAGACGTTCCATGTCTGAATATAAACAATAGAATGTGATATGTTTGAATGAATTTGTGTCCATACAGTTAACGTTAGGGGGGAATGTGTTTCATACTTTTCCATGGTTATCAGTGCAGTTAATAGTAATTTATAAGATCGTTCAAGTTATTTTGACTTCACAACTAGTCAAAATTTAAATTTCAAGTTTAGTCTAGAAAGTGTTGTAGCTATAACAATACTATTAAGTGTAGGGTAAGTTTAGATATTACATTGTTTCAAATCTTGAGAACAATCATTAGAATTATGCCTTGTATCTTCAAGTTAATTTTGTTTCTCTATAGACATACATTTTACAAAAGAATATAGACGCTACTTATTTTTGCTTTGTTTACATGATTAATGTATTTGTTTTGGAAAATAGTGTAAGATTTGAAATATTCATGGATTATTTTGCGTGTATGTGTGAGCATGGAGGATATTCCGAACCTCCTGCCAATTAATAGAAAAGTCGCTCTGGAGGAAAGAATTGTCTGAACATCAAAAGCCTTTTGATAGATTTTCCAGCTTTTATTTATTGCTTTCTTAAGGATTGGAACTTTCCTCTGTACATAGATATGCATGTTCATTTAATCACATCAACCAATTTATTGATAATATCATAACATTATTTGAATGAAACATCCCAAGCTGACACAAAACAAATCTAAATTCAACAATGAATAGTTTGAGATACTACATATACAATAGAGTACTTGTCATGTTTTTATTAAGATAATGTTTATAAAAGACCAGATTATATGTGAACACAAAGTATCTGAATACGCTAGAAAATAACCATGAACAATAGGAAAGGAGGATCCAGAGGCGTATTGACATATACATTTCTTTGCTCAATCTCACAGCTTTCAAGATAGAATACAAGAATCTTACTCTACATATATGTGTTATTAGAAATTTATTTGTGACATATTTATTCAAGAATAGGTCCATTCATCTATGATACACCTATTAGGTATTTGATTTTATGATTCAGCAAAATCTTTTTTTTTTTTTTATTTCCAAAAAGCAGTTCTTTCCGAAGAAAGTTCTTCCACTGCTGGTATACAATACTCCAGTGGTAATCTTGTACATCAAGAGGTGATATTACCTTTATTACAGAGGTTCAGCCCATTCACTGTACAACGCAGTGAACTAGTGGTGTGCATGCGCCGAGTCTTACAGGGAACAAAACATTTAGCCTTATGGATTTAGACATTTAGCCTTATGGAGAAACCAAACAAGAGTTAGTCGTGTTGTTGAGGCAAGATCGCGTAATACCGCGCGAGGCGAAGCCGAGAGCAGTAATAGGCGATCTTGCCGGAGTGCGGAGTGCGATGAACAATAACACGACTAACACAAGTTTGGTTTAGAATTTATCCTACCCTGCCTGTCTAAATTACTTCTACATTAACAAATGACGTCATTTGTCAAGTGTATCCCACTAGAGTGATATTTTTCATTTTTCTGAACTCCAGACCGAATACAGTGGCCCAATGTTAGGCCTATGGAGTTTTTTATTAGGGGTAGGATAATTCACAGTCCCAGTCTGAGAGCTACACTGTGTTCCGACTTAGAGGTTGGTAACGTTAAACCCTGGCCGTGTCCTTGAATTCTCACTATCGTACCAAGCACCTTTCTTTATCTGTAGATTCTGAGAGCCAAAATACCTATTAAGAAATATATATAGCCCACAAAATTGAAAATATAAATGTATATCTTAAAGTTATTTTATTCACAATACACTCAAAAGGAAATATGAACATGGAAAAATAGCTTCAAGGGTGAGAAAGGACACTTTCTCCACCCATAGGTGTAGGTCAGATCAAAGATCTGCAGGGAGAGTCACAGACATTTACACGGCCACATATTTAACGCAACCAGAGCTAACGTAGTGTAGCTCTGGCGGCCAGTGTATCTGAGAGCATGAGCGCCCTGGTCCTAGCGATAACGGGACGTACTACAGCACTTTCCTCCCAGATCTCTCGCGCTAGCCCAAAGATAGCCAACCGGAAGTCCACCTCCCCTGTATCTTGAAAACGAGGCTCGCCATGAGTTCGTCGCATAAGCGCAACTTTAGCGTAAGTGGGCTTTCCAGTTCTAGTTCTCTGCTTTATTCCATTCCGGTTCATCTATGACTGCTTAGGTTGACATTCTGTTTTATCAATTAAGGGGCCATCCATAAAGTATGTACGCAGAATTTCTGAAATTTTGGACCCCCCCCCCCCCCATCCCCTCTCCCAATCTTGTACGCAATAGAACAAAGAGGGAGCATATGCAGATTTTCAAAAAATTCTGACCCCCCCCCCCCCCACCCCCCTTCGGTGCGTTCGTACTTTATGGATGCCCCCTAAGCATTTGATTGAAAACTGACTTGTTAAACCATGCTGTTCTATCGAAGTCCTGGGGACTGTTGAATAAACTACGAACGACAAAAAATTCTTTTAGACTTGTCTTTTGGGCCATAGTGTTGTACAAGGATTATAAGTTGGCATGGCATTGCCATGATTTCGGTTTCAACAAGTAATATATACATATTTAAAGAAATAAAAAAGATTATTAAACAGGCCCCTGATTCCATCCAACGCGTCTGGTATCGGCACCCGTGGAAGCCTGTTCCAATATATATAAATACACTACTGTCGCCGGGTGCGGACCACATCTGACCAGAGCAAGTCCCACCCGCTAGTAGGTATTCATTGAACCGCAATGGGTGCCGATACCAGACGTGTTCGAGGGACGTCCTACTATTGAAACGGGTCCCTGACCTGTGGGGCCCCACCCGCTAATAGGTATTCATTGAACTGCAACGGGTGCGCAATATCTGGTGCGGACCACATCTGACCTGTGGGGCCCCACCCGCTAGTACACTCTCTCCCCAGATATTTCACGGCGCTAGCGACCGAAGGAAGTAGAGCGCAGGATCTCTGGTGGGAGAGTGTCACTAGTATGTATTCATTGAACCGCAATGGCTGCGCAATTTATAATAAAAAAAGACTACTGTCGCCGGGTGCGCAATATATAAAAATAGACTACTGTCGCTGGGTGCGGACCACATCTCACCTGTGGGGCCCTACCCGCTAGCACACTCTCCCCCCCAGATCTTTCGCCGCGCTAGCGACCGAAGGAAGTAGAGTGCAGGATCTCTGCTGGGAGAGTGCCGCTAGTAGGTATTCATTGAACTGCAACGGGTGCCGACACCAGACGTGTTTGAGAGAATCAGGTCAAATAGGTCACCAGCATACACGACATAGTCAGAGGCTCAACATAACATAAATATAAGGATCGAACGCACCTACAACCGAGCGAGGTAGGGAGGGAGGGAGGGAGGAAGGGAGGGAGGGAGGTGGAAGCCTGTTGCAATATATATAAATACACTGAACAGCAACAGGTGCCTATACAATATATAAAAATACACTATTGTCGCCGGGTGCGGACCGGTATGGAGGGTATCAAGGCTCTAATTATTTAGAATACATTACTTTAATGTATTATAATGTAAGCCGCAAAAACCGTTCCCCGTCTCCCCCAATATATTTCGGTCTTGACCTACAGGTCAAACCGAAATAATGAAATAATATGTTGTAAACATAAATGTTTCAACGATGTGAATAACCTAAAGCTCTTACAATATGTCGTATTCAAATCACGTTCATTTAGGAAATATTTTCCGTTTTGTCATGCAACACTGAATGTAAAAAGAAACCGTCCAGAATGTTTATCGTTGCAGTTATCGTATTGTCCAGCACCAGTACCAGAAATGAACGAACTTTATCCTACCCCTAATAGAAAACCACCATAGACTTAACATAAGCAAATGTTTTGTGGCAGGCCATGACAAAGTGTTTTTTGTGCCACTAGAGTAATAACATTATTGACCAATCAGAGAGCAGGATGTCAGCTACTATGAAAAAAGTTCTGTTGGTCGTTGAGTCAATATTTATCTTTTAGTAATACAAAAGCAGAGACGAGGTAGGATAAATACGAAACGGAACTCGAGTTAGACTTGTCAGTGTCTATGCCACTCTGGTCAGGTCTGCTCCTCACTACACTCGGCTACGCCTCGTGTAGTAATACACGACCTGCCCATCGTGGCATAAACATTGTCAAGTCTAACTCTCGTTCGGTTTCTACTAACTATTCAACGGATTGGGCCACTTGCCTAGGGGCTCTTGGAGTAGGTGCCTATGAAGGAGCCGTCTTCGTTGAAGTTGCCCACCTGCAGGTCCTCGTATTCTTGCAGAGAGTCGGCTGCTTCGTTCTCCTGTCCGTGTAAGCTGCTCTTCTTCATGGTGCCCTGTGAGCCACTCCTCACTGAACCCACGCTGCTGTTAACATCACAGAGCAGCCGCTTGGATGAGGCCTTGTTCCTACGAGAATAGTACAACAAGTGTCAATCTATGCAGTTCCTCGCACAGTGTTCTCCAGGGGCCCGTTTAATAACCTAGGATCGTACATGTAAACCCTTTTCTGTATGCCAAGGAGACCAAGGGACGATGTGTATTAACCCATTCACGGCGGGTGATGTCATATGGCATCAACCGTGCTGGGGTGGGATGATGCCATATGGCAATAGCCCTGATTCTTCCCGCCCTCTGGAGGTATGAATTAGCACTATCACCCACCCTGAACCACATACTATTGCCACAGGTACTCGCCCTTAAAGGGTTAACTTTATTCAACACACATGGGCGACCGCATTGACCGCCAATACTGTCCTAGTGAACAGACTTTAAAATTATTAAACGATAACCCTTGTACAAGGTACAGAAAAGGGTCTTCATGGACCAACCTTAATTATTAAACGGGCCCCAGGTTGGTAGGATTTTTACACATTCAATAAAGATTAAAATAAGGATATTAGATACTTAGACAGTAATTGATGGATGTATAGAAAGGCAGCTGTAAGTCACGAGATATTCAAGCGTAGTAATACACGAGCGTTACGAAGTCAACCTTGCGTGGTCTCTAGCACCATGGTGTTGTCCCATTACCTTAATTCCATATAAGGAATACAGTAGACCGAGTAGCCAATGACTGCATTTGCAGCAAACCCCGACCTTCACCCTGACCTCCTTACATAATATTTTCTCGCGCCTTGGGACGGCTCTGCAGTCGAGAGTTGACCTCGAATCTTAGGGGCCACAACCACCCTCCCAGAGCAGTAATCGATGGATAATGAAATCAGGTCTGGTTGGATCAATATAAAATCAACTATTGATAACTATCCAATATTCCGAATTTAGAAGGAGGATACTGAAGTGCAATCCACCATTTTTCTTTTATATGTTTCGAATTTACTGTCTTTCCCTCTCATCTCTGTCTGACACTTTAAAGTAAACTTAAAAGATGGTACGATTCAAATCGAAAAAATACTGATATACATGTACTCATGATAGAATGTCTCCACGGTGTAACTTCAAAACAAAGAAACCAAAAAACCTTTTCATATATTATTATAATTATATCAAGAAACAGCACTAAATTTCATATGGTTGTGTATATGGCATGATTTGCCTGCACGGAATGATATCACGAGGCGGATCTGAGTGTTGTTTGTAGCGGAAGATAACAAATGCCATGTAAACTGACTGAGAGATATAAACGCAATCCACTATACCAAGGAAATGAATTATCATCTATTAATTATGAGTGCACACAAATTAGTGTCATCTAAAGATTTCAAAAATTAAATCGAAACATATCTACTAAAACCTGATATTTATGCCAAGGTACAAGAAATTTGTAGATAAGATGAGAGTCATATGACCTGTTAGTGGCTCCAGGAGTCGTATGACCCTAAGAACGTGGTAGCAGAGTTGAAGCTACGGAAATATGATCACAGTATCCTCATTTACTATATACCCATGCCGTATTTACTGTAAATATGTACCGTTTTGACATATAACATAAAAATACTGTACGGACCACTGGTCCGTACACTAAATTACGGACCACCTTGCCAAACACGTTTATTAACATATCGGTTGTTAAAAATTAAATTAATGGTGTTTTTTTAAAAATTTTGTGTATATAGTAAATATATAACGTCCAACCATGCTTGTACAAGTCACAGAGCTCGATGATAATTTACGGTTTGTACAGAACTCGGCATAAATGCCTCGTTCCGTACAAACCGTAAATTACCATCTCGTTCTGTGACTTGTACAGCATAGTCAGAACGTTCTATATAAGTACAAAACATGATAGGGATTGTTGAGGAAGCATATAGTTTATGCTAATTTCCTACTATGGGGTTCATATCCAGACTCATGAGCAACTACACTGTATTGTCCTGTTTGTCTTGTCTTTTGTCTTTGTACCTTGTCATGTATATATGTTTCCGGACAATGCAAGAAAGAACTACTCACTTCCCTTTGTGTTCCACGAAGCTCATATTCTGCAGGTCGGTGTGGGGGCTGAGGCCAAACTTGCACTCTCTCTTATAGACTTAAAATCGCAAGAATATGCAATTGTATTTATCAGTATCTAATATGTAGGTCTGAATCAGGTATTTATAACATTTTTAATTAAAAAAAAAAAAAGAGCTTATCTCTTTTATTTACAGAATGTAGACACCATAACATATTGATATTCCCAATCTACAATTTTTAATACGTCTTTTACGTGTTAATCATATTACTCAAAGTGTTGGCCTGGACTATTAACGAAAACACTGATAAAAGAGTTTTCATTGGTATGCTCTGTATGATATGCATTTGTAGATCATAAAAGGTCATCTATATATTCATCCTGAAATAAATAAATAAAATTTTCTGCAGCCTCTTCTGCATGTTTTTTTTCCCACATATATAATTAGATTATACTTTAACGATATGCTTTATGGATAAGGCTGTTTGATAAATATCTAGCATTTGTTCAGTCACAGGTCTTCACGTAGAATAAACATTGGCAGATCCTTACCGGGGTAAGTTCCTTTTTTTTGTTTGTTAAAAACTAGAAAGATACAGCCAAAGATCAGAATGAGAAAGATGGCAGCTCCGGCAATCCCTGTGACCACCATCGGAGATAATGATGCACCTACCAGTGCCGAAACATCTGAAAGAAATGATTAATAATGAAATATCTTTTACTATATACCTACTGCCGTAAGTGACGTAATTACTACACGCTACTCCCCATGATGTACTACACAGCTGTGCAGTATATCAGGGTTCATTTCACGGTCGTAACGGATACGATTACGATGTCGATATTTAAAAATGGCCGACGTGGTCTCCGCTTCGACATTGGTAATGTTAACGTTAGAGTACATAAAGAAGACTTACTGAAATACTGTAAAATCAAAAATACATTGGATTTTAAATGGCTCTTAAAACTTAAATAAGGTAAATATATGAATGTTTTTGAGGCATATAGTAAAAATAAAACGTTGTGCCTGTAAACGTACAAATATCTATCCTCACTCTGGCCTTTGGCATGTTTACAACTCGGTGTAAATACCTCGTTGTAAATGTGCCAAGGCCAGAGTTCGGATAGAAATTTGTACGTTTACAGGAACATCGTTTTATTACTGTCTTACAAATGTATTCTATGGTATTCTTCCTGTATACCTAAAGGTCACAAAGTCAAACTAAACTATGTGCTTCGTAATTACGCAGCTATGCTCCATGCCATATTTCATTAGCACCATGAATCCTTGTTGGAGGCATTTATAGTATATATATAAAGGGTTAAATGAAAGATGGTCAATCCTGAAATCATACTTTTCTGTAATAGACATTGAAATGATGTAAATAATTATGGAAGAAACCTTGAATAAAAAAAGATGTTTACTTGTTAGATTTCCTTCGTGTTGAGTTGTCACAGTTGTCACAGTTGTCACAGTTGGTAAATTGGTACTAATACCTTCAGGTCTGAGGTGAACTATATCAGAGGCATTACTCAGTCCGTTAGAAGCAATGCAGACGCAGGTGTATTGACCAATGTATTTTCCTCCGTCTGATGACCCATTAAGATGTATGATTAAAGTGCCCGCTTCTGCCTGCACCGCATCATCCTTCAGGGACCAACAAATATTAAGACTTCTTTCTTACTTGTTACTTATCAAGTCCCCTTGTTGTAACAAGGGGAGTAACTATTCATTCACAAGTCCCAAGCTTGGTCACTAAAGGGTAGGGGTGTTCACCTTGAGCATGGGAGGTCGTGGGTTCAAATCCAGGGAGCTGTTTCAAAAGTCGGGAGGGTGCTAAACGAGAGTACTCATCGCCAAAGCGAGAGCTAATAATGGCACTTCGAGGCGTCGCTGTCGAGGTGGAGGTGCCGCTCACTATTGGGTATTGGTAGCGGTTTTGCTGCCGCTTTGATTCAAAGTGCCGCTCGCTGTTGCGGCCTCCCGCTTTCAAATGTGACGTGCCGCTGGCGAGACCTCACTCGACTTTTGAAACAGCTCCCTGGTCGGGTCATAGCAAAGACTTGCACAATGATGGTACCCACTGTTCATTCGGCTTAACACCCGCCATTAGAATAAGGAGTAGAAGGTTAGGGCATGAGTGGAAGAATGGTTGTATCAGCAAACTCGCTGATTGGACACACGATATTCCCTCAATAAAGATTGTATAAAAAATAGGAAAAGTTACCTTCAGAGATGGGAAGATATTGAAATGTCAGGTTCAGACTATTGCTGAGAGCAGAGATCATCTGGCTCTTATTTACTTGTAGAAATTGACCTCGAATATGTCTAACAATGAACCTAAAGCACTTGAACAGGAAAATCAAAAGATTTCGCTGAAGCATTCAAAAACTGATTTCTTCAAACGAAAGCCTATGTATAGAGTAACACTATTGATTATCAAGAGGATCGAGTTAAGAGTACAAGACAGTCCACTTCGATCTTTTTATAGGACATATAAAGGGCCCATTACAGTTAGATAACTTGTTAGCCACACCAGAGACTGATCCCATCCATAATATCCATCTCATCTCATTCCTAATACCTGTCACCCAATTTATTGTACATGTCTGTTGAATTTGTGAATTTTAATGACATTTTATTTTTAAGCCAGATGACGTGTACTAAAGCGAGATTGATGTAATAACAAAAATTGCCGTTACTGAATATCTTGTATTTTATAAATACGTTGACCCTGTGAATGAACTCTTGAATATACATACAGCAATACTGCACCTTACACCAGCATGCATACTTGTTTGACCGTACTAAGATATATGACAAATGTATTGTTTAAAAGGGGTTTATAGAACAAGAACCTAATTCTTTCTATTAAATCCAAGGCAAACTTGCAAGAAGCAGCAGTAACATAACTACAATATACGTATCTATAAACATTGGTTGTAGGGATGTTTTTTTCAATAAAAGACATCTGAAATTTAAAGTTGATTCTACCTGATTGTCTACAGGCTTTCCATCGTGTTCCCATGTGATGGTTGCCTCAGTGCTGACATCTGTTGTGCAGTTGCAGGAAAAGGTTACATTCTGTGTATCATTGGCCAGAAAATGGGACTTTGGTGATACAGCCACTGATGTCCGATCTATGAATGAACATTAAAAGGAAAAGAGTCACTCATTAAAAGGAAAAGAGTCACAGACACCAACTGAACCTCACAAACAACACACCAAGAGGGATAGATGGCAACATCATTAGCAAACAGGACTGTCCTTACAACATCACACTAGACAACTACCACATGCACCACCTACACCATGATGGTAATTTTATCTCCCACCTGCAATACCTTAGATGCATTTAACAATTCAATCAGCACCTAACCCAAATTAATTAATTTAATGACTAGGTTCTACTATCCGTAATAATTGGCTACATTGATATGATACTATTTTACTTCATACATGTAAATACACAGCATTGACTGGTTTCGGATACAAGCGGCCGTATGCTCCGAGGAGTTGACGCGTAGTAATATCCGAGCGTATGCGAGGATATTGCGTAGAGTCAACTCCGAGGAGCATAAAAACGCTTTTATCTGAAACCAGTCTATATTGTATTTATTATCCACCTTTTCTGCAAAAGTGACATGTCGATATCAGTTCATTTTAGTTATGCACTATTTTTCCATATGCACTATTTTTCCGTATGCGCCACCCAGAGCATACAACATATCCATATGCGCCACGTATGTCCATACACGCTGCCTATGTTTTTTATGGACACTTTGTAATAGGTGGATAATAAAAGGAATTATTTTCAGTGTTCTATGTTATTTAATACAAGCAGGAATAATGTTTTCATTCATGAAGGTCTCTGTATATATAGGTTGATTAATTAGTTGATTAATTTGAAAAATAACTCAACGATTACTCACCATATACAACTAGTTCAGCCTCTGCAAAGACAGTTTTATGTTTGTTGGAGAGCTGACACTGTATCACCCCTGTGTCGCCCCGTTTCAGGTTTGCCAATGTCAGCTCAGTGCCATTTTCAGATACCTTGACTTTGTCATCTTCAAGGACTGAATGAAAACACAACTCTAGATCACAAAAACGGATTTTCAAAGAGCCTTGTTGTCCTGAGGCCTGTTGAATGATTCATGTCAACGAAGGTATAGAGTACAAGGAGACCTCGGACGAGGGTTAGAGCCTAAGGGGCCCCTCCTACCTACTACGATTAAGTCTAAGATTAACCCTTTGGCCGGGTCGGTGACAAACTGAAAAAATCGTGGTGGTGTCGCCGACAAACTCCTCAATTAGTCAGGTTTTGTCGCCGGCGAACTCGCTGCCCGCCGATGGGCTACGACGGGCTACAAGAAAAAAAACGTTAATTGTAGAGGGTCTACGAAATTAAAACATGTTTGAATTTCGTAGTGCGTCGTAGTGCGTCGGCGACAAATACGGCCGCGTAAATCTCTCTTATATGTGAGATACTTGACCGAAAGTTATGAAATTTAAATGAGAATAAAAAAGATACAGTATTGTTAAGTATATACTATTAAAAATCTATTATAACGATGCTTTATTTCTTTGAATTATAACAGATTTTATATATCCTACCTCAGGTATATAATTAAAATATTTTTCCTGCTCTTTTTTTGTCGCCGACCAGCCGGGTACAAAAACAACCCTCCTAATAAATGGCAGCGCTTGTCGCCGACGTTGTCGCCGACACGCGCTGCCATCGGGAACTTAATAGTAGTGCGTCGTAGCGCGTCGTAGTAGGTAGGAGGGACCCCTAATGATATTCTATCTCGTTCGCTGAACTACAAGACCAAGATCATCCATAAGTGTTGAAAAAAGTTGACTCACATCATCCCTGGGTCTCGTTGGCGCACAGAAAAGGGTCTTAAGGCCCGGCGTCCACCTACTACGATATGGCACCGATATGCCCTACGATGCACCTCCCGATAAAAAATCAAAATCGCGTCGGAAGGTTACCTACTATCGGGGCAGTTGACCACGCGTTTGCGATTAGGCACCGATAAAACCCCCATACAATGCGTGGTGGATTGGCATGTCTAGACATATGTCTACGATTTTGCACCTTCCCGATATGGCACCGATTTTGACATTTTGTATCGGTGCCATATCGGGAGGTCTGCGATTCTATCGTAGTAGGTGGACGCCGGGCCTTATGAACGACCCTGAGGCCCGTTTAATAATCTAGGATTCTACATGTAGACCCTTTTCTGTATGTCATAGAGACCCAGGGACGATGTGGGTCAACGTTATTCAACAGTTATGGACGTTCTTTTGGACATCTAAGACTGTCTTAGCGAACAGTCATAAATGTTATTAAACGATAACCTTTGTACGAGGTGCAGACAAGGGTCTTCATGTATAGTCCTAGATTATTAAACAGGCCTTAGATTGTTCAACAGGCCCCTGGTCCAATATAAAAAGAAATGACGTAGGCAGCTACAAGAAAGTTGATGGAAGATATCAAAAGCTATCTACTAAGTTCTCAAATTACGCATCTCATAAGAAGTAAAGAACTCCCCGTTGAGGATGCACATGGTTACTGCAGCCTTGAGAGATGTGTCCCATAAACGGATTTAGCTCTATAGAGGAAACCTATGAAAGTTTAGGGTCGGACCTCATACCCCATTGAGTTTGAATTGCGTAGTAATTCAGAAGACGAAGCCATGTGAATTACACAGTGATTCAAATGAGATGGGATCAAGCTCTGACCGTAAACTTGAATAGGTTTCTGAATTTATCTCACCCTTCACATTGACTAATGGACTAACATTTGTGACATAATCCCCCATGTTTTTTTTGGTCTAAATACTCAATGTGTGTTGGGTATGAGTTCCCAGTTAAATTTATGTGAAAAAAATACCAGGAGTGAGATAATATCATGAAACATCACGAAATTTCATATGATTGTTTATATGGTATGAGTTGTCTTCACGGAATGATATCACAAAGAGGAGCTTTGTGATATCTGTAGCCTAAGACAACAAATGGCATATAAACAATCATATGAAATTGAATGATGTTTTGATTTTATCCTACCCTGTCACATGTTTTTAACTTCATATGTCACCAGTGGCATACAAATATTTTATGGCATAACCATGGCATACAGCCCCACCATGTTGAGTCTATGGAGATTTATATGAGGGGTAAGATAAAAGATTATGTCTCACAATCATCCCCGTTGAACATCCACTTGAGGCTGGCAGCTGGTTTAGTGTCCGCAGAGGATTCACATCGGAACTTGGCTGGATCTCCAGAGAAGGCCCATTTGAGACTTTTAGGTCTACCGTTTTCAGCGAACTTCGGTATGGCTGTAAACGCAAGAAGAAATGTATGACCGTTTTTTTTTAAATTTGAGCTCTCTTTATTTTCAGTATTTTTCGCAGATTGTGGTTTACATGTGACTTTCCCTCGTAGTTTATATGTGATTATTTCTCGTAGTTTATAATAATCCCACATAATACAAATATGAGATCAACCATTAAAGATTTCTATATTTCTAGTTTTTTAGTACAAATAGAAAGTCAAGCTGAGTTTTCATTATGAGGAGACCCTAAGATTGAAACCTCTGACTGGTATTTACAAACCTCACTTTATCATTGGACGGAAAGCCTCTGTAAAAGAGGTGGATATGACACTATAGTGGCGTATCGTAGTTCACCAAGCAGTTTATCGATACGGTTAAAGCTGATACAAACCAATTAATCTCTGTTATTTAATTCTATACAGTGAGCTCCGCCCACACGGCCATCAGGCACGCGCAGAACAGGGCTTACAGGTACATATCTCAATAGGGTGTATCAGGTACACAGTGAGGCCGCCTCTGACCAGTTACCTTCAGCTACACTGGTTCCCATTGAGGCAGTGGCCACTAATGACAGCTCTGCTTTCACTCTAAAAGGGGTATCCCACTATCACGATTTGAGCCTCCGACACACTACGATAGCCTTACGACAAGCGTTCCGATGAAAAAATGAAATTTTTATCGGAAGGAACGGGTCGATCGTGAAAGCTAGACTCGTTCCTTCCGATAAAAATTTCATCAGAACGCTTGTCGTAAGGCTATCGTAGTGTGTCGGAGGCTCAAATCATGATAGTGGGATACGCCGTTTAGTCAGGGCAAGCTGACATCCACCTGGTGCTGTGGGTTAAATAGACCTCTTCAATGCTATGGGTCACTGACAGTCTGGTGCTCAGAGACTGCAGAACACTATGAGTGGTGAGGCTGACATACAAAACTACATTACATGGCACACATTTAGTGTAGGTACATTTCATACAATTGTTTACATGGCATTCGTTGTCTTCTGCTACAGATATCACTCAGCTCCGCTTTGTGATATCTTTGTGACAGTCCACGAAGACAAATCACACCATATAAACCACCACGTGCAATTTTGGGACATTTCATGATAGTATTCGTCTAGCATGTTAAAAGATTGCATTTTATCCTACCCCTAATAAAAAACTCCATAGGCTTAACATGGGATTCTTTATGTCACGGGTGTGACATAAAGTGTTGTTTATATCACTACTTTCTAATGCTGAAAAATGTGGAAACGGGGTAGGATAAAATCTAGACGCCACTCGTTTGAGTTTGAGTTTATTTATGTCACTCATTTTGTTGGCTTTGTAATGTCACTCGTCTTTGACTCGTGAAATTATGGAGCCAACAAAATGCGTGACATAAATAAACTCATACTCAAACTCGTGACGTCTCTTCATAATATGTCAGCATAGGTTCCATATTTATAAAGAAATCAGATGGGCAGAATGATTCGGAGAATGTTACTTACTCTCAATGTCCACTGTAATAGTTGCATATTCAGAACCTTGGGAGTTATTCCCGTGACAGTAGTATTTACCATTGTAACTGGGGGTGACGTTAGGTGCAGAGAGTGTATTGTGCACTGTGTCGCTTGTAAAGTTCAATTCTTTACCTTCCCACTCAACACTTACATCTGGTCTAAAAAAGAAAGAAAACTTGAATTTAACATAGCCCACACAATCTGGAAAAAGAATAAACACCATCCTGATATTCGGGGGTGTATATGAAGTGGTTTTTTTTAGGTTATTTTTTAAAGGTTTTTATTTATACTGGAGTAAAAACAGCTAGGCAAAAAAATGCCTATCTTCCGCTGGCTCCAGTCAGAAAAAACATCCTTGAAGTTATTTAAACACGCCATTTCAGGTAACGTTACCTGATAACCAGCAAACAGCATGAATCGTAATATTTGTCGCTTGTTACACTTTTTTTTAAATTTTAACAATCCATTCCCATTTTGCCCTTATAGGCTGATTATTAAAAATCAAAAGTGAGAAACGGAGCAAAAGTATGATTGAAAGAGCACACTTGTCAAACCGAAACTGTCGTACGTTTCCGATTATTGAACGATGAATGCAAAGAGAATAAATCCTAATTATTATGCTGAATAAAGTAATTACTATAAAAAACAACAACCCAAAAACCAATACATTCCTTGACTATAATCCAGATCTTCAGATGGTAGTACAATACTGGAGGAAAAAACTTCATTCTAGCCAGTTCTACCTTGTTTAATATCTTCACAAGAGAAAATTTTAGCGTTCAGTGTGTTGCTAAATGGCTTTTTTATATTTCTAACCGGCCAGAATTGTTGGATTCTATGAGAAGAAATTACTTGTGTTTATTATTTCGGTTTGACCTGCAGGTCAAGACCGAAATATATTGGGGGAGACGGGGAACGGTTTTTGCGGCTAACATTATAATACATTACAGTAATATATTCAGGAATCTTGAATAATTATACCCTCGATACCCTTGATACCCTGTGGGGAACTGGTCAGATGTGGTCCGCACCCGGCAACAGTAGTGTATTTTTATATATTGCGCAGGCACCCGTTACGGTTCAATGAATACCTACTAGCGGGTGGGGCCATGGGGGTGTGCTATTTTTATTCAAACCGAAAGTATGGCAATGCCATATCAACTATTAATCCTTGTTAGTAATAGAATTCCTGAAACTGTGTATTGTTTACATTGGGAATAACTATATATTGATATTAAAAGTATATAAAGTGATATTATGATTGTTAATTTCACCTGCTGTAGAAGGTATTATCGATAAAAAACAATTAAATAAAGATACAATACATAAAAACAGCAAGTATGCACAGCATTGGATATTAAAGAAGAAACCAACAAGTTTTGGTCCAAGTCGTCGTTCTCCACGTGTTTGATGCAGACAGATATAAACGAGGCGATAGCCGAGTGAATATCACATAGCATTCAAACGAGTTGGAAAACAACGACATTGACCCAAACCAGTTTCTTTCTGTATTTATCTCACACTGTACACACTAACAGAATGGACGACACACAGGATATAAGACCATGGAGAACGGACTACAATGTTCATATGGTCATGGAGCATGAATTCCCAATATTAACAGATATGGGACAGAAATACCAGGAGTGAGATAAAAACAGACCACAGTCCGTGCTTCCCAACCCTCAACCTGTCCTGTCACTGCTTTTCTTACCCCTCCCCCTACAGTCCACCTCAGTTTCTGATTCCTGGGCCTGTCAGGCGTTAGGAGGAGTACAAATGTTTCAAAGTAGTTTATTTCTGGCCATATCGGAATCGGAATCTTGGTTCCCTCTGGAACTTAGCATATTAATTATGTAGTACTTAGAATGTGATTGTTCATAGCGAGGAGAAAACCTAGCTTCATAACTTATCTTCACAATACCAGGATGGAATTTACACCAATCTCATTGTATATATATGCATTTCATTTTCTGTTCACCACTGCTCTTGCGGGAAGAGCGATTATTGCAAAAATCGAGCGCAATAAAACCGTAAAAGAATGCCCATAATCAAGACTACCTGGGATACTCTTTGATAAGAAAGATGGTATAAAAACTTGCAGCTTACCGGCCACCAAAGATGCACTGGATCCGGAATTCGTCTCCCTCTACGAACGTCACATGGGTCTCGGTGGTGTTGGGGTAAAGCAGGTAAGGTTTGTGGTCAGTCGCTGGGTTAACTGCAATGGTAATTTATAGAACTGCATCGAGAATCGTAGGAATAGAGGGAAACTATGTTCGGGTGAAAGGAAGTCAAAGTTACGAGGTAAGGCTTGGAAAAATTACTGCCCAAGGCCTAACAGAAGGTATATAGGTATATAGGAATACACAATACTCCACAAGTTTGGATGGGCCGCAAGCATCACCGAGGCGAAGCCGAGTGACGATTACGGCCCATTCAAACCAGTGGAGTATTGTTTATTTTTAAAATTAGAGTGCGGTTCTGGATTTATCTCATCCCCTTCACTGTTAGGAACGTTTAAATCTCTTGTTTTATCTTGTCTTCTCTCTGAAATCCTGGCCAGTGATTGGTCAATCGTGTATGACGTCATCTCGTATTCACTACGCCACGACCATGGTGTAGTGTTGTCACTTTACCAGGGTGATCGTTGAGTATTTTTTTCTAACGTTATTCCTATGGCTAAACTTGTACTAGGGGTGAGATAATATATAGAACTGCATCGAAAATTGTATAAATACACAATACTCCAGTTTTGATGGGCCACAACCATCATCGAGGCGAAGCGGAGTGACGATTACAGCCCATCCAAATGGGTGGAGAAATAGGTATTTACGATTCGAGTGCAGTTCTGGATTTATATCACCCCTTTCATTACCATTACATAGCATTACAGTATCAGAATAATTCAAATTACTTCACAAATGCAGTTGGTTAATATCATATGACGTCACCTCATAATCACTCCGCCATGACTGTGGCGTAGTATCGTAACTTTACCAGGGTGATCTTTGAGTTTCAATTTGTTAAGCAATGAATACTTCCTATTAAGTATCATCCAACCCCTATGTTATAGCTCAGTGTAGACAGGGGTTGGTTGCCAATCTATGACCCATGGTGTATATATATATATGTATGATAATGAAAGTTAGCTTTATGTTGGTTCTATTCTAAAAGATACACACAATAGGAAATAACAAAGTGGGTGAAGGCGGCCGCTTATTGGGTGAAGGCGGCCGCTTATTTAACCCGACCAGAGCTAACTTTGTGTAGCTCTAGATCTGGTTGCTAGTGTACATGGGTCACAGCCCTGAAGTTGTGCTTTATACAGTAAAGGGCCAGCGATGGTGACCAGGCCAGTGGGTTTGTGCAATATAAGCATGTTTGGCCGATGCCCAGTGGAGTCATGGCAACCTGGTAGAAGAGGCTCTCATGAGTGATGATCTAAAGGTATCTTTTTGGGGCGGATGTACATTGTCTACCATGAATATTTTGACATAATTGTAATCCGATCATATTACAGTTTACTGGGCCCCAACTGTGGGGAATCCGGCACAATTATAATCGGGGAATTTTAACTTTGTTAAAGTTTTCGGATACTGTCACCACATCAGAATTGGATTAGATTGCACCAGTTGGTGATTTTATGTACGTTTTGACCAGTATTCATCCGGAATAATTTATTTCGAAGATTGTAACAAACTCAGCCCAAAACCGCTGGTACATCACATTATTGCCGTCGGGCTAATTGAATGCCCATAAAAAAGGAAAGGTATGTGTGAATGTGATACTTACCAGTATCGATTGATACTTGATGATAGCTACTTCCAAATGATGTATCTTCAATAGAATTGAACGCTTCCACTTTGTACATCCCCTTCCCTCTTAAAGTATCACCCTTTTCAAAGTGGGTGAAATAAAGATTTCCTGGGATAAAACAATTGAACTTTAGAAATGCATATATATCGATTGTACAATATGTGTAAGCATAGTGGACAATATTTATAGTTAACAGGATATAGTTAACTGGACTTTTAGTATACAGTAATGCCAAAAGGTAGAATCAAGAAAAAAGAGAAAGTGCTCTCCGTGAACTATATAGTAATATGAAGAGACATCACGAGTTTGAGTCTGAGTTTATTTATGTCATACATTTTGTTGGCTCTGTAATTTCACGAGTCGAAGACGAGTGGCATTACAAAGCCAACAAAATGAGTGACATAAATAAACTCAACCTCAAACGAGTGGCGTCTAGATTTTATCCTACCCCATTTCCACATTTCTTCAGCATTAAAAAGTAGTAACATAAACAACACTTTATGTCACACCCGTGACATAAGGAAATCCCATGTTAAGCCTATGGAGTTTTTTTTATTAGGGGTAGGATAATAATGATTATCCTGTTGAGAAGCTGCATTTTATATGGTCATAAATCATAGAAAGTGAGCTTTGGGCAGTTTTGGATTTCCGCTGGCCCCAATTCTTAGGATATCAATTTTTTTTATGATTCTTCTTTTCTAATATCATCGGGGTCAACGAGTTCTTAATGTTACATATAGGTTTGGATGGTCGAATATCCATATTTGAGGTTCCAGGGGCCTAAAATAGGCTAAAAATGACCCGAAAATTAGAAAAATTTAAAAAAGTGACATAATTAATACAATTCTTGAGAAATGGCAATAGGTATATATGTGGTTCCTTATTAATTACCAATAGTCTGTGGAGTGTTTTTTTCAATGTTTTTGTAGTAGTTCAAATTTTGTAAACAGAAATGTCCGGGCGAGAATTGAGCATCATATTAGCACCCCCCATATTACCCATAATGCTTATGGGTTCAAATGTGTCTTTAATAGTTAGATTTAGGTGGTAGTATATGTGTAGTGTAAAAAAATTGGAATTCCTCTGTAATCTTTTTCCTGATGGTGTTATAAGTGATTTCTATGGAAAATGTCCAAATCTCTCGTCCAGACACACAATTAAGATTAATGCCCATCATGTCCATTATTAATATATTTAACTATCCTAACTATGTTAAATCTTCACCTCTCACATGTACCTAAGTGCCCAGTATAAAGTGCATTTACTTCATACTGCAGAACAGCAGGTGGGAATAACCTTTATGTCCGGGCGGGTTAATGTCCGGGGAGTGACACCTGAGTAGTGTTTTTCAGAAAGCGACGTTTTTATTAGTTGTGATAGAAAGGTATTGACTGTTTGGGCCACCAATAGGACCAATAGGAGTAACTACTACATTGTCCCTAAACCATACTACCCTTCCAACATTCTGTCCCCGTACTATACTGTCCCTCCACCATACTGCCCTTTTACCATACTGCTCCTCCACCATACTGCCCCTCAACATAACTTCCCCTCTACTATACTGCCCCTCTACTATACCTATCCTCCAGCATACTACCCCTCCACCATACTCCCCCTCCACCATACTCCCCCTCCACCATACTACCCCTCCACCATACTGCCCCTCCACCATACTACCCCTCCACCATACTCCCCCTCCACCATACTGCCCCTCCACCATACTCCCCCTCCACCATACTACCCCTCCACCATACTCCCCCTCCACAATACTGCCCCTCCACCATACTCCCCCTCCACCATACTACCCCTCCACCATACTACCCCTCCACCATACTCCCCCTCCACCATACTGCCCCTCCACCATACTGCCCCTCCACCATACTCCCCCTCCACCATACTACCCCTCCACCATACTCCCCCTCCACAATACTGCCCCTCCACCATACTCCCCCTCCACCATACTACCCCTCCACCATACTCCCCCTCCACCATACTGCCCCTCCACCATACTCCCCCTCCACCATACTGCCCCTCCACCATACTCCCCCTCCACCATACTACCCCTCCACCATACTCCCCCTCCACAATACTGCCCCTCTACCATACTCGCCCTCCCCAATACTGCCCCTCTATCATACTTCCCTTCCACATACTGCCCCTAAACTACTCTTCTTGAACGGTCCTGACCCTCGCCCAGTCTCCCCTCACCCATACTGCCCTCCAACCATACTGCCCCTCAAACGTACTACCCCTCACCCATACTTTCCCTCAACCACCACACTGCCCCTCAGCAATACTGCCTCTCAACCATAATGCCCCTATACTATACTGCTCCTCTACCATACTGCCTCTCAATCATACTCCCCTTAATCCATACTGCTTCTCTACCATGCTGCCCTTAATCCATACTGCCCTTAGACAATACTGCCCCTCAATCTTACTGCCCTGAACCATTCAGGCTCTAAACTATACTGCCCCTCAAAGGGTACTCTGGTGAGGGACAGTGTGATTTAGGGCCAGTAGGGTTGAGGGGCAGTATGGTGGAGGAGTACTATGGTGAGGGCAGTATCATGGAGGGGCAGTATGGTTTAAGGGCAGTATGGTTTAAGGACAATATGGTTAAGAGGCAGTATTGTTAAGGGACAGTATTATTCAGGGGCAGTATGCTGAGGGGCAGTATCGTTTAGGGGCAGCATGGTGAAGGGGCAGTATGTTAGAGGGGCAGAATTGTGGAGGGGCAATATGATTCGGTACGAAAAGGCCTAAAACCCTGTGTAAGCGGACATTTCCGATCGACACGCTACCAAAAATTGATTAATCTGTGTTTTAATGAGTGTCTATGACTATATTCTTAAGAAATATATTCATAATTCAACGTTTAATAACTTCGGATCCAATTAAGATATTGGAAAATCGAGTTCAGATTTAATATCCCCTCTGTCTCCCCAATATATCATGAAAGTGTCCTCCCGAGTGACATTTTACATATTTCTAAGGTCTTTTCAATGGGATTTCCCACGTTTACACAGATTTTTCCCCCATTAAAGTTATACATCACCTTAAAGTATGTCCCCTGGGGTATGTGTTCTTTATAATTGATAGTGTCTACCTAACTCAATACTCCTGATAACTTCAACGACAAGTAATGTATATTTTTGAACTTAGTATTAAGGTAAAATACTTGTCACAACCCTGTATAAAACTACTCAGTATGAAGGAATATAGCAGTTAACACTTACCAGAACACCCAAAACCTAACGTTTAGACCCAATTCAACAAGAGAAAACAGAAATGGGAACTAAAATCATAGTATAACTTATATGACTGCCCCTAACCAGGAATAAACCCAAATGTCACTCGCCCGGACACCGTTTCCAGGTTGTATAGGTTCCATGAGTTGCCATAACAACAATTTTCATATTTAACTCATAACACTTCATGAGCAGGTAGCCCAACACCTGTACATTACGCGCAAGAAAGAACTTTGAGATACTCTAAGGTTTATTCAAAGACCCCCCATTTCATCCCAGAGCCCCATATGCACACTTTCTGTGATTTATGACCATATGAGTTATCTGTCATGGAATTGTTTGTTGATCGGTTATGCTCTAAATTTGAAAAGTTGGTAGGATTTCCAATGTTACACTTAGATATTAGGAGCAAATGATATTTTCACCATTGATGAATCAGCGTGCAATTATAGATATAAAAACAATTAAAAGGTTTTGGTTACATTCAGTCTATGGATCGTTTTATGCAAACCATTTGAACCAATCAATTTGCCATTTCTGCAACTGCCCGAGTCGAGGATCCAAAGTTATGAAGCACCAGTTAGTCAATAAGATATTTTGGTAATTTTAGTAATTGGTTATGGTCAGTTAGACATGCCTCTAAGACCCTGAGGCACTGACACCCTGCTCCTTTTCCAATATCACAATGAATAGCATGCAGATAGTGAAGGATTTTGCACTAAAGTGGGATTCACACGATGGGATTCATGTACCTCACAGGGCTCAGAATCCCATGCGATTTTGTCCCTTATTAGGGGGAAATGTTTTAAAAATTACAGGGAGTAAAACATGTCTCAGGGAAATGAATCCCTATAATTTAGACGAAGAAATTGTGTTCGAGTACAGAATCTTAGCAGGATTTGTCTTAGAAAAACACACTGTGAGTTACATGAATCCCACCGTGTGAATCCCACTTTAGCAGGAAACCTATATGACCACTCTGACCTCTAAGTGATGTATATAGACCGTATGAGCACGCTTTAATACTCGAGTTACTGTCCTGGTAGAACCCTTCACAAAAAGATCATTGTTGAATAACTATCATATACTAGTGCAGTACCTTGAACTGATATATATAAAAAAAAAAATTCCAAGGACCGAAATGATACATTTCGGGCCGACGAATATGAATTTTCTCACCCGTACCTTGAACTGATGTTTCAACATACCTTCCAGGTCTTGTTGAATTCGTCTCGAGAGATCCAGTTTGACCGGGTATTCATCATTGAGTCTCTTCACTGTCTGCCATTTATAAGTGGCCGCTGGGATGCTCGTGATTGGGTCTAGCACTAACTTCAACGATTCTCCAATTCCACTAGAAACATTGTGGATCTCAGCCACTCCAGAAGTATCTCTAGAAAAATCTGGGACATAGGAAAAATAATAATGTTTGAGCATAAAAAGCTCCCTCTAAGCCAGGGACCCACTGCTTGCGACATGGTTGTGACATGGCTATGAAACAATATTCCTGCATCATAGCCTTGTCAGAATGTTAAAAATTCAGATTAATAGAATGTCAGATTATGAAACTAAATCATTGCTGCGTCGGAAGGTTACAATGTTCTGTGTGAGAATGATTGTCGTAGTGTGTCAGGAGCTCAGTGGGTGCCTTGCATTGGTTAGTAATTGTAAAATTGCATAATAATTCACCCGTGAAGGGAAATCGTTATCCGCCGGCCTTGACCTCGCGACGTCATCTCGTGACGTCACCGCGCATCGGCCTCTTTTGGCGGCAGGTTTCAAGGACTCAAGACGTGGTTTTTGCCACCACCCACCCCACAGCTGGGTTACTTTCATATTTTCATAGACTTGAAAATAACAATTACAGACTTTTATATACTTGTAATCACACCGATTACGTATCATGTTTCTCGACTAATAAATACTCTAAGCCAATTTCCCATGTTGCGGTTTATTAAAGTCATTGAGAACCAGTTGAAATTATTGTTTCTAAGACGGATTGAAAAGTAATCGCAAGAGAGAGAGAGAGAGAGAGAGAGAGAGAGAGAGAGAGAGAGAGAGAGAGAGAGAGAGAGAGAGAGAGAGAGAGAGAGAGAGACCAATTATACACAGTTAACTAACAAAATATAACATTCTCTATATTCTCTATATGTCATTGACAACAACTTTCGTTGTCCTCCATCTTAGTTAAGTCCAATGCCCATCTACCGATATCGGAACATGTATGTACGTTTGTCGGAGAGAAACGGAGGGTAATTTGTGTCAGCCAAGCCATCCTAACAGAGTCGGTAGATGTAGGACAGCTAGGCAAGGCTACCCAGCGATTAGTGAACACTCGGTTTCCTTGGTTTTTGCCCTCCCCCAGCGATTAGTGGACCATACACCGATTTTACCATTGTGCGGGTCGAGCGAGGGGTTACGTAATTTGCCTGCGATAAAGTGACCGACTCCTATATACGATTTGGAAACTTATCGTTCAACCCTAAATCGGTAGATGGACATTCGGCTTTAGATTCTTTTGTTTTGGATTCTTCTGGTCATATCACAGCTAAAACAAACCCACTAACATTAAAAACAGTCCTCATACGAAAACTTTAAATGCCTTTGGGTTTACGTTCGAAGAGTAGCAGTGGAAACTCACAGGCTTTCTCCATCTTGATGAGCTGTGAAATGGAGGTACCCCATCTGTTTCTCGCCATACACTGATAGTCACCACTGTGTGAGGGCCCGGCACTTGTTATTCTCAAGCTTCCGTTCTTTTGATCCTTTTGGAGTGTAACCCGACCGCGTCTCCAGGTATACCTAATGTTTTTGAGGAGTAGACAAACGTCCAGTGTTCCATTACCCACCGATCACAAGGTCTTCATTGGAAATATATATAATATTGATATCATTTATTATCATGAATCAAAGGTACTATATTGTTTTGCATGTCGAAGAAATGGGGAACTATATACTCTGCGTACGTATACACAAAATTACAGCCATGCTTGACAGTGCTGCGGCCTAATGGAATGTGTAGGCAACATTTAGGTTGCTACATGGCCCATTCTTGTTATGAATCAAGTGGGTGTGTAATAAATACAATAAAGACTGGTTTTGTATTTGAATGACGGTAATATCTTTGTAGTTGACGATTATATCCTCACTGTCGCTCTGATATTACTAGGCCTCAACTTACCAGAGATTACGGTCACTCATAAACGAAACCAGTCAGTATTGTGTAATTAAACATTACTCTCCACTGTATTTCTGATCATGATTTGAGTTCATTTGCTCGAAAAAAATTGGTCTTAGAGTGTTGCTGTTACATTTCTCAGCGTTGACTGTAGTGTAAGAAGTTTATTCAGTGGCTGTCATCTTTTGTACATCTTGTAGACGTCTAGTGCACTGCACGAAAACCACCATTTTACATATGAATGCGCCCGGCGTATATAAGTATGACTTTTACGTATATAAGGTCGTCCTATTCCCCATGTATATACGCCTCATGTGTAGCCAGATATAAGCGTCCAGTGAAGAGGACTTCACTGAGAGCGGGCGGGGGGAGGTGGGAGAGGGGGGCAGGGGGAGGGCTTCTTACTGAGGACACCTTTACTTCTACCAACACAAAGGGCGGGAGGCAGAGGGGGGAGAGGATATTTCCTCTCATATACGCCGGGTGTGAAATACAGCCAAGACGCGTCCGTATATAAGGCCTGGGCGTATATTTATGTACATACATATGAAAACAAGTCAATATTCAGCCACTACATGCACTTCCACGATGGTGTATTTATGAATGAAATAGGGATTTTCGTCCAGTGTTGAAAGGTGTATTTATTTTCTTTTTCTCTTTTTTATCGTTTGAATCTTTGTGCTTGTAACTATATTTATTTTTCACTATTAGTACATGCACATGTTTGCGCATGTAAAGGTGTGTATATGTATGTATATGTGTAATTGTGCATATTTGAGAGTATGTGTGTATATATATATGTGTGTGGTTGTATATACTTGAATATACATGTGTGCATCTATATACACACGCATATATACCCACGGGTGAAGTTCGAATATTGAATCTGTTATAAGTGGGAAGGGAATGGTGTTTGATTGAATATTTTCAACAATCAAAATATGAACCAGTTATTTTGAACGACCCTTTATCTTAAATGAAAACTATCATTGAAACAGGAAATAAAGTTTTATACAAAGAGGAATATGCGTCTTGATGATATCACATTTCCCCATATGTATTGCAAGGCGCTGTGGTCATTTCCATCACTTTATCTTGACACTTGTTGAGTTTGTCCGACACACAAAAATATGTGTGTGCATAAGTTTATGGGTACTATATTGGATTATCTGACATACTTTTTTGAATAGCAGCATCTATTGACATTTAGAGGATTCAATTACAATGAGGTATCATGATGACATTTCAGCAGGAATTACTCATGCGTTTATCTGTAAAGTTTAGATAGCGCCAACTGTTATGAGGGCATGCTGGTTGAATGACTTCCTTCTGTACAACACTGACCTATAAACAAAATCAAGGAAGAATCTTGCCGAAGAAGTGCTAATAAGGATTACTTAGTATTTTAGTTTCTGCATCATATATTAAAGAGCCAAAGATATAGGTAGAGATATTAATCCTATGTACCTGAGCAAATTATGTTTATTGGGGTTTGTTTAATAGTCTACGAACGACCATAAGGCTGGACGATAGCTAAGCCCACGAACGATGTGTTTTTACCTTTATTATATTATATCTAGCAATAATCTGGCTCTCGTATCAAAGGTATTTTGGGTGGACGATACAAACATTTAATATTGACTGATTTCAGATAAAAGCGGTCATATATATATATATGCTCCGAGTAGTTGACGCCCAGTAACATCCAAGCACATGCGAGGATATTGCACAGAGGCAAATCCTAGGAACACACAACTGCTTTTAACCGAAACCAGCCTATATTTTATTTATCATCCACCTTTTCCTGACAAGTGCGGTACCCATATTAGTTCATTTCAGGTATGCACTATTTTTCAATATGCACTATTTTTCCGTATGCGCCGGTTTTGCAGCCTGGAGAATACAACTTATCCGTATGCTCCGGGTATGTGCTTTCTATGGACATTATGTATTAGGTGGATAATAATATGAAGAGACGTCACTCGTTTGAGTCTGAGTTTATTTATGCCACGCATTTTGTTGGCTCCATAATTTCACGAGTCAAAGACGAGTGACATTACGGAGCCAACAAAATGCGTGGCATAAATAAGCTCAAACTCAAACGAGTGGCGTCTAGATTTTATCCTACCCCGTTTCCATATTTTTTCAGTATCAGAAAGTAGTGGCATAAACAACACTTTATGTCACACCCGTGACATAAACAAATCCCATGTTAATCCCTAGAACTATCTTAAGAGCCGTGTTATCATCGTTCGTAGAATATGAAACACCCTCTGCTCTTAGTAGATGTACACTTACGTGGGACTCGGAGTTCCTGTAGCATTGCAGGATAGCGTGAAGGTATCTCCCTCCTTAAAGTATTTCTTGTGCATCTGCCCTGATTCCATTATGTGTGGTGGGTCCCGAACTGAAAAATATGTAAACCTCAAATTATTGCTCAAAAGACGCTGTTTCTTTGTCCTAAATATGCTGAAGATCTAACTTTGTAATGTATACGTCTCCAAGCGAGGCAAGTTCTACAGAAATGTTTTCCAAAAAATCCTTTTTTTTTTCTTTTTTTTTCTACAGAAATGACCATGATCATGTGTTATTGATGAATTGACCATGCAGGCTTATGGTTATCATGATTCTCCGTTTAAAGGAACGTATAGATAAAAACTATTTCCTATACATTCATAAATGATCTATGCACAAGATACATAATTAAAAAATACTTTATTGATTGGAAATGAGAAAGTATTTTTGAACATGGAGAAAGAATTGACAATTTTGTAAATGTATTATGAGGATGAATAAAGAAGAGCGCTGCTCGCATTAAAAAAACAACAAAAAAACTGATGGATTCAGTTTAAGCATACTATAGAACTAACGGTAAAGTTAGGCTGAGTATAAAGGATAATCATTATCCTACATAGATAGCAGTAATATGAGAAAACGTAGTTACTGAACCCGTATACGGGTGGCTGTTCGAGGTCATTTGATGAAAAAATACGGCCCGACGCCACAGGCGGGAGGGCCGTATTTTTTCATCAAATGCCCGAGAACGGCACCCGTACAGGCTCAGTCACTACGTTTTCTTATTACTATTCACCTCCTACTCGTTTAAACTTTATCTTGTATGACATCCTTTCTGGGAAAGATTTAGGAATAATCTGAAAACAGAAATGAACTAATTATATCGGCATACCTTCTTCAGCCGCATGAACTGTCATCACGGTGCCAAGTATGAATAGGATTGTGCAGCTGGCCATCCTTCTGATGCTGAAAGATCAATCGTTCTCGTATCTTAGATACCTAGTTAAATCATTAAGTATAACATCTAGGGAGTAATGTGGATAAAGGTTGATAAAGTTACGCAAGCCACGAACCTCTTTCTTTAAGAAGAGTCCACTATTTAGATCTAAAGATGCCTGGAACAATCTTCCAATTGAAATCCAAAATGGCTCTCTATACAGCTTCAAAAGATTTGTCAAACGACAATCGCAGGCCTGGCGTCCCACCAACTACGATATGGCTCCGATATAGTCTACGATGCACCTCCCAATAAAAAAACAAAATCGCGTCGGAAGGTCACCTAATATCGGGCCAGTTGACCACGATTCTGTGAATAGACACTGATAAAACCCCCATACAATGCGTGGTGGATTGGCATGTCTAGACGTATGTCTACGATTTTGCACCTTCCCGACATGTCTCCAATATTTTCTTTTTGTATCGGTGCCATATCGGTAGGTCTAAATTTCTATCGTAGTAGGTGGACGCCAGGCCTAACAGAACTGTAAAGTTTATAGCAAATAGAATCAGTAATCGTGTTCATGTAGACAATTGTCTAGTTTCAACCTAATTGGTAACTATCTCATCACTTCATCCAACTTGTACATATCGCAAACCATCTATTGTAAAGACGAGAAATGTTTACGTCTACAAATGTTAAATGTTTATGGAATGACCAGAATACCTGCTTTGGCAGAGGTCATTTATGTACTTTTGTGCACAATAAGTTAAAAAAAAAAGAAAAAAATGGTTTCCTAATATGCTGCTTGTGCTACATGTTAAGCTATGTTAATTTATTTTATTTCTTTGTAGATACTTGACAAAGGCGACTCAATACCAACACGTTTTAGACAGCTCAATCATCAAAATAAAGCCAATCACAAAAACCAAATTTTGGAAGTTCTTCAGTTGCTTTTGACAACTTCTCTCCGAATTTCTTTATAATGTTATTATATATGTGCCAATCTGGCAGAATTTGCACGACTCACACTAAACAAAATCAAATGTGTATGGGTTAATTCTGAAAATAAGTAAAAATACATGAAATAAGAAGATTTTCTTTGAATAATTGAGAGAATACTCACGATCGAGTTGGCAGGAGCTGATGACCGGACGACCAATATCTTCTGAGTAGAGCCTTGGTGGTTTTGACAGTCTTATCTTCTCGGTATCAAACCCTCATGATGGCATTATCATCACCAGAATCACAAATATGGGCATATTTACCTAATTGTTCATAATATGTATACATAGAACCAGTGGGGGAATATGTCATGACTTACTCTATATATTATCTGTAGTGGATATCTTCCTCGTTGTAGAAATTGCTAATTTTCAAAGAAATAATGGACCTAGAAAACAGGGTGGCAACCTTCAAATTAGAAAGAACTAAGATTTACTTGTTATTTAGATAAGAGCTAAAGCTAGCTCGGGATTAAACATAACGAAATCCAAATTTTTATTTAAAGAGATATACGGGAGCAATAAACTACAACTAGGAAACCTTGTAATGTGGAATTTTTGTAGTGTGGAATGTAACACACTTTAAAGGAAAAAGAAGAAGGAAAACCATGTTAATGTTATAAGGATACAAAAACTGCTAGGCAAATAAATTAGCCAAAAAATTTGGTTGATGTGGGATTTCAACATACATTTGATAAATTCTCTGAATTCCTAGCTTTCACCAAAGATTATTTTGTGTCATAAGTTCACCCGAAGAAGTGTGACATCTTATCTAGATTGAAATGAGGGATAGGTTAGATAGTGGGGCAGATATAATACAAAATTGTGTGCTTTTGGCACATGATAAGGAGAAACATTTAGAAATTGTTTATATGCATAAGCATCGCAGCCCAGTACCAGGAGCCTAGGGCGGGCCTTTAAGAAAATTGCCACCACAGTGACTGAGAGGCAGTTCTCAGAAAATGAAAACCAATTTTACTCAAATGTGTGCAATAGGTTTCTCTGCCATTTTTGATACCAATCTAGATAGATACCATCTTTTTCCTCCGCGAATCTGGTTGGTTCTGGTATCAAACACTAGACCAGACATCATATTTTCCTGTGCCCAAGTAGTAGATATCTGGGATGGATTAAAGAGTACATAAATGGCTGAACTTATATTACTAGACCCTGTTGTACAGACTGCTCTGAGTACCCCTGGTGAGAAACAGGGGTACTATAATCTAGCTCTGTCAGCTTTTCATGAACTACTTTAAAAAGTTTTGTGTTATATTTCTAAAGACTAACATTAGCGTATTTAGTATCGTTATTCATATTAGATATGTAAATAAGTTATTTTGGAGGTCTGGTGAAGGAGATAGATCTGATTTGCAAAGTTCAAGGTTGCTCTAAATCAGATATGACCTGTTCTAACATTTTCTGTGGACAGGGAACTGGTCTGTTAAACTGATAGCATTTTACGAGGACAAGCGATCATATCGTAAACGTGCCTATAACATAAAAATGTTAAGCATGGGTCAGTATATTCGGTTCATTTTTTGACATCTGATTTCATTAAGTTTATGATTGTATACACCTTCAAATGTTCTTTTCCCCGAACAAACTAAGAATATTGGGAAACAAAGGTTAGGTTTAGTGTTAAGAAATCATTCCTGGTTATGTTGAGATAACGTGGTTTTAACTTAACGCGTCACGACGCGTCACGACCACTGATAGAAGGAAATGTTTATAAAAAAAAGGCAAAGGTATAACTAAATTAACTTTCCTAGTTATCCTGACAAATCGAGTTATTCTCTTATCCTACTCACTATTAGAACAGTGTGTTGTTTTCAATTAGGTCTTGGGGCCGTTTAATAATCTAGGCTCGTACATGAAGACCCTTTTCTGTACCTCGTACAAGGGTTGTCTTTCAATAATATTTATGTCTGTTCACTAAGACAGTATTAGCCGTCCATAAGGTCGTCCATAAGTGTTGAATAAAGTTGACCCACATCGTCCCTGGCTTTCTATAGCGTACAGAAAAGGGTCTACACGTATGATCCTAGTTTATTAAATGGGCCCCTGGTCTTTTCTATATTATGGCTTGTTTTTATACCGCAATGTTATTTATTAACTTAAAAACAGATGAAATAGTAATAGTGATATGGCGTTCACCGGCTCTGGCCTCATTAGTTTTTCCCACCCTCGGATTAGATCTTATTGATTCTGGCAATGTTAAGTTGCTTCCGTATGAGAACTCACATAGGTTGGTATGGATGTATTCAGGATATAAGCTGGATGACTATGGCTAATCACACAAAACCAGACTCCGTAACTTAGGAAAACAATGTTCATTGAAATACCTTTCTCTTTAAAAGTCGGTCATGTATCATTATTTATGAAAGGAATTGAACTTCAAAATGTCAAAAATTATAAATATTTGGGTTATCCTTTGGACCAGTGTCTAAACTATGAACTCCATATTAAAGATCTACTGAAAAAGGTTAACCATCGCATATATCAACTCGGTAAATTGAGACCCTTCCTCGATACCGCCACTGCCCTATAAATTTTTAAATGTTACATACTACCGTATTTTGATTATGGTGACCTTCTTTATTGTAATGCATCAAAATACTTGCTGGAGAAAGTCCAGAAAGCACAAAATCAATTTTTGAGAATTGTTTTACATTGTGATTATTACACTAGAATACGAGACTTACACAAATGGGCAAATATCCCGTACTTGTTTGAGCGAAGGAAGGCACACTCAAGAAACTGTATGTTCGTTAGATCGCAAAATGAAAAATATTTGGAGGTAAGAAGAACTAATACTAGATTATACACGGCCCCTGTTTTGAAAATGCTCCAACCAAATATTCAAATGTATATAAAAAGTATTGAATACTATGGTGCCACCTTTTGGAATTCCCTACCTCCGATAGTTAGAAATATTGAAACTTACCCGGAATTTAAAAGATTATCGAAAACTCTTTTACTTGCATCGATTCCGAAATAATTGTCTATGTTTTCCAATGAAGGCTGTATTATACCCTGATGTACTCAGACCGCGAATATGTAAATAGGGAAAGTAGAACAAAACGAAAAAACAACATAGTTTTCCATCAAACTGATTTATTTGATACTCAGGTGTACAGGAGTAATGTATAAGTATCGCAGCAACACATTATTGTATAATGCTATGTTTGGATATCTGCTGAAAACCAGCACAAGCTATAAGCTGTAGCTGAGAAGGTATCTCTGGTTTTTCTTTTATTGGTATGACCACTGATTGGAAAGCATTCTACGAAAAAAAAGTAAAATATATTGATCCAATAAAAGTTTCTTGAACAAAAAAAAGCCAAGTTCTTACTGTACCATGAACCCGGGATGTCAAGTAAAGCCAAGGGAATGAGTTTGCAAGCCGAAGCAAGCTCCCTAATTCAACCACTTAGAGGGCTCATACACGTACGCTCGTACACACCACCACTCGACTGACCCGACCCCTACAGGAATATTGTAAAATAAAGGTATTTTTCTTGACTCTTCTGATTCTTTCAAATTATAGATATTTCAACAAAAATTCAATTGAGTATATCTAAATTATAGAAAGTAATTTCGTTTTCATTGATGCAATTTCGGTTATTTGTAAATAGCTTCATCTGTGTCCTTTTTCAGATGATGCTTCAATGGAGTAGTAGTATAAGCCAAATTACATTACCATCATCAATTTACACTATTAATCTGTCATAATATGTTAAATATCAGTAGACATCATCTTCTATATACACAGCATTTAAGAAGCCAGCACCTCTTTACAGATCAAAGTGAAGATTATGATGCAGAGGTTATACACATACAGTTAGAGGGTGCGTCCACCAACCAAGACAAGGCTACGACAAGTCCCGACATGAAAGTTCCAACCGCAGCCTTGTCGCAGCCTTGTCGTGAGGAGAACATTTTCGGGACAGCGGTGTCGGGGCGTGTCGTAGACGTTGCCGGTTTCCGTAAAAAAGGCGCCCATGGTTCCGACACACTACGACAGTGATATCGAGGAAACCACAACACTCCACGACAAAGGTCCAGTCGTAGCAAAAATCGAACATATTCGATATTGTCGTGGCCTTGTCGGAGGGCCTCCGACAGGCCCCCGACAAGCTTCGTGTCGCAGCCTGTCGGGGCCTTGTCGTAGCCTCTTGTCGGGAACTATGTTCCACCAACCACGACAAGGCTACGACAGGCCTTCCAATTGTAGAGCTGTCGTGGACCTTGTCGGAAAGCCGTTGTCGCAGCCTTGTCGTGGTTGGTGGACGCACCCTCTAACATATAAGGTTAATTCACAAACAGGTCCTTTTATGATTAAGAATACCATCAGATATCTAAAGCCAATTAGACAATAAGGGGTTTACCTTGTAAACAAAGTACAATAATCCGATAAGAATTGAAAAAAGATTTCAATAAGGACCCTAGCCCAGGTTACGCTCTGTATTTGCTTTTAGTGAGACTAGTTGATCTATAAAAGGGATTAGACAAAAGTGAAGATAGTGAGAGTAAATGTTTTTATATAGTAAATTTGAATAATTTTAGAATAATGATTATGACACAGCTAGACTATACTGGCTTCACCTGCGTCTCACTTAAAGAGGCCCAACTGAATTGTTAGCAAATAAATAATTCATTCAGAACTCCACTGCCCGAGACGTGCCCAAGTAAATATTTCAAAGACTGCTCTTTACTGTCTTGTTAAAAGTACATCTATTTTCATATCATTAGAATCCTCTTTACAAATCTGCTTAAGAAATGCCTTGTTGCTCATGGTTTTAATCACATTCAACAGATTATCAAACAAGGTAACGTTACTCCAGCACAAGAGGCAGAGACAGGAAGGTAGTCATGAGGAGAAGGAAGCCAGTCTGAACCGTTATATTTGCCGATGATTTAGCAGTGGGCCCAGGTCCTGCAAATGAAAGGAGAAGTTCATGTGTCCCTAGAGATATTGCCTTTCTTGACGAAAAGTGGTTAATTTGACCTAATATGCAGGAAGCTTAAACGGCATTTACACTGGACGAGTCTGGGTGACGATTCTTGAAGCTTGCACCACTAGGCGACTTTTAACATTAAGAGGGTAGAGATGTGTGTATATATCCTGTACAATTCGTATCTCATTCTGAAGTTACAAGTCACATTGAAACCTGATTTTCATGACTAGTTGAAAATAAAATATTCTCCACAATAATAAAAAAAAGAGGGTAGAGATCGTCTCGTGTAAATGCCAAACGAGTGACAACTGCTGGTCATCTGATTACTTCAGATTACACAATAAAGCAGCACCTAGTGATCAGGCAGATGATTTGACGTCGACTATTATTATTATTATTTTTATTATAATTATTATTATTTTTATTTACTTTTTTTTTATTCAAGAAGACAGTTACATTCGCCACTCTGGGCGTTCTTCCATGTAGTCATACAAAAGGAAAAAACAATTGAAAGAAGTGTTTTCTGTAGATAGTAATCAAGTAGTCATGTATACAGTATCTGGATCAGGTTCTCTAATAATTATTACTTCTCTAAACATATATACAGGTACAATATAAATTAATACAATAGGTGGTTGAATGATAGTACACTAATAATAACATGTAGTAATTAGTTTTATCAAATACGCCCCATATTAGAGGGAGATTCCTCTATGTCTATATACTCAACCAACGTCATATGACCATTGGCTATCAAAAAGTACTCACTCATAGTAGTTTAGATGATTCAGTTTTTTAATAATTTGCTTAAAGTATCTTGTTGTTTCAATTTTATGTACATCACAGGGTAACTGATTCCACAGGAGCATGCCTATATATAGGGGTGATCCCCTATACTTTTCGGTGCGAGGTCTTTTTATCTTAAGCATAATTTTTTTATCTTGCCTAGATTTTGCATTACTCACAACTAAATTGTCATTTATCTTACTCCATCTGTGGATAATGCTTAGAAGATGTTGTCCCCGTCGTATGAATAATGGATTAATCTTGCATTCAGCATTAAATTCATCTATTGAGATATCTCACACTCTCCTTATCCTTACTGCTACTCTTAAGCATTGATTCAACATTCATTTTGTTTCTTTTTCATTAGTGGGACATGTATAACATCACCATACTCCATTTTCGGTAGGATCATTTGTTTTACTATTCTAATGGATGTTTTTTTAGGTATTAGTATCTGATGTAGCGTAATCGATACATTTTTTATCTTGCAGCAGCAATTATCCTGTTTATATACTTATCAAAATTTAAGTCACATTATCTTAGATTTCTTTGTATTTACAGTAAGTTTCCTAGTTTTAAGCCATTCTGTAAGTAGGTTCAAATCTTCTTGCATTAGGTTTTTTTTTGTCTCATGATTATTGCCTGTAACTATCATCACCATATCGTCAACGTACATTATTGTTTCACAGTGCCGAAAGATACCGAATACCTGATTTATATACAAGATGAATAGTACTGGGCCAATTACGGACCCTTGGGGTACTCCATATTCTATATGTAATATATCTGATAACATATTACTAGCTTTAACCTTTTGCCTTCTACATGACAAATATGATCTAAATAGGTCAATAGTTCTTTTGTGAAAGTTTAACTCCTTTAACAAATTTGATAGAATTTTATGGTTTACACTGTCAAAGGCTTTTTTTAGATCTATAAAAGCTATTAACGTATGATTTTTATTGTCTAGGTTATAAAATAATATATTTACCAATTTAAAAATAGCTTGGGCAGTGGATCTGTTAGGCATGAATCCGTATTGATTGTGATCTATGAGGTTACTTTCTTCTATATGATGCATTAGTTGAGAATGGATTACTTTTTCCACAATCTTAGCTACAGTCGGTATTGGCCGCCAATTACCTTTATCATTAAGGTTTCCATCCTTTGGCAGAGGCGTTACTGTTGACATTGCTAGTTCTTCAGGGAATTTGGAGTTATCTATAGTGTCATCAATAATATTCCTTAATATAACAGGGTGTACCATAAGTGCATATTTTAGTGTTTTAGCATTACAATAATCAATACCAACAGATTTACTTTCATCTATACCCTTAGTTAAGTGAATTAATTGATCGTCTACTGGTTTCAAAACCTCAAAAATTGCTACTTCAGCAATATCATTATTGTTATTACAGTATCTACCATTTCCTGTTTCTACTTTCTCAGCTAATTCTTTTCCAATGTTAACAAAATAGTTATTCAACTCATTTAGTTTTTTGCAGTTGTTTAGTTGTTCGTTTAGTTGCAAGGCAGTACATTTTTTTTTATAAAGTTGTTCAGTATAAACACTTGGGGAAGTTCTTTGGTGGACCACTATTGTGGCCAATATTATGTAACCGAGCACCATCTGACGACTATTGGCAAGAAAATCTACAGTCATCTCGTTTTTAGTCGTCTAGTGGAAACGCGGGGTCACCCGGGGTTTCCACTAGACCATTATAGGCGGCAATTCTTGAACCTGGCGACTTTCAGCCGTAAAAATCTAGAAATCGTCTAATATAAATGTCAAGAGCGTGGCGACTGCAGACTGTCTGATTATGTCTGATTACGCAATAAAGCAACACCTCATGACTATTAGACACGCTCTGATCCTGGTGACTATTTCAAGCCGGTTTGAATTAGTCATTTACAGGGGTGGCGATTCTGTGAAAACTCATAGTCGTCAGTGTAAACGCTCGGGTAAATTCTGACGTCGACGAGTTTTGCGGTGGACATTGCCACCCCCTGACGACTTTGGCTGACGATCTACAGTCGCCACATATATAGTCGTCTAGTGTAAACGCCAGGTTAGGGAGTTATATGACCCGGATGATTTATGGGGTGGTGGTATTGGGGGCTGAGCAGCTCTGTTGTCCTCTCTGGAAGGAGGATCAATGGTGGTGGTTTTTGAGATAACATCCCGAAGATTTCAGGCAATCACAATTCAAAATTTATCAGTTAATTCTACTTGTACAGCTCTCACAATTCTCACATACGTTTTGGGAGAACATACATCTATTCGGCTCATATCATTTTGAATAATGAGAATGAAGTAATAGTCATTGAATAGATGAAATAGATAAACTTAGCAGAGGTCTTAAATACTCTAAAAGCATGGGCTTCCGCTGTTCTGCCTTTCATACCCACCCTGCTACTGTAATAATTCTATAATGATTGTTATAACAAATAAGGCTTGGTTAAGTGGACTTCATTTTGGTGAGACAAATGGAGCCCCTGTGAGTCGCCGACGAAGTACACACCCTTGCCAATAGGAGACCAGCAAGCATGACGATCACATATTTGTCCCACACCTCACATCCTTGAGAGTGATCAAAGCACAATCCTAACTCGACTTGGTACTTTTATGCCATTTTAATGGTTTTTGCCCGCTTGGCCCCAAATATCTCGTCGACTTAAGCCCCACTGCGTCGAGTTGAGACCGTCGTATCTCGTCTTTGTCGCGTTGGGGTCTGGTCGGCACACTGCTGTGGTGCCGCCATAAGTCCACTTATGTTCAAACCCCGACGGGTCGCTAGCCCGTTCAAGTCAACCTAAGACCCCTTAAGACGCCCACGATTCAGGTCCCGTTCACACCTCACATCTTTGAGAGTGATGAAAGCACTTTGCCATGAGATTTTGTACCAAAGAAGAATTGTCTGAGACTTAAGTGGGATTCACACGATGGGATTCATGTACCTCACAGGGTGTTTTTCTTAGAGAAATACTGCTGAGATTCTGTACTCGAACACAATTTCTTCGGCTAAATTGTAGGGATTCATTTCCGCGAGACATGTTTCCTCCCTGTAACTGTTAAAGACATTTCCCCTTTAAAAGGAACAAAAACGCATTAGATTTTGACCCCTGTGAGGTACATGAATCCCATCGTGTGAATCCCAGTTTAGGGAAAGGTATGAAGTACACCTGTCTCAGGTGCATTAGTCTCTACGCATGAATCTCACTTTACTCTAAAGTAAACCCCTTCAGACATGCATGGTCGGAAGTCACATCGTGAGGAAAATGTATTAAGTGAGACCGGAAAAGTGAAAAATACAGCTTTCTTTGATTTATCATATGTAGTGTTTCTAAAAGAATATCAAACACGGGGGTTACTGCTCCAAGTAAACTGACCTTTGATTGGCATTATTTCGGTTCTCTGATGAACCTCAAATGATTCCTGTTTGTAGCGGATTCCGTAGCGATTCTGGGCTCTGCACTGAATGACCTTTGGATCATCTCCTTTTCTTAGCTTGCTGATGGTGAGCGTTTTACCTCTTGGCACTTTAGAGATCTGCATATTAGGGCTTGGGGCCGGCTCTGTTACGGAGGAATTAAGAAGAGTGTGGGTACATGGCCTTACACTGACTCACGATTCAATCGGTGTATCAATGTAGATCTCAGGCAGAATTTAACATGGAAATATATTATAATTTTAGAAATATTGAATTAATCTGAATAATTTTATTTACCACATATTATGATATTATTTTCAGACGCTAAAACAATCAAATTCGAAAATATAACTGTGATAGAATCATAACTCCGATATAAAACTGTTATTTTCAGACCAGACTTCATCAAATAATATCATATCTACAACACTTAAATATCCATATGGGGTCTAACTAATTTCGAAATTTAATAATTTTCCGCCAATAATTTCACACATCAGAGATATTGTTCTGTGAAATACACACCGATATGCTTCAGATGTCTCAACCATCACCTGTATACTATACTATGGGTAAGTGACAGAGCGATGAGTGCTGTGCATTGTAGAATTATCAAGAAAGTTGCTGATTAAAATGCATCTATATATCATACCATGAAGTAGATTTCCATCAATTATCCACTGCACAATGGCTTGTGGTATGGTATCCGCTGTGGTTTCGCACTTCAGTGTCACTTTGCCTCCTTCTCGCACAGCCTGTTTCCCATGACTGTCAATAAACCTTGGCGGGGCTATTGATCACAGATAATGATGAAGAAAATCAACACAGCAAGAACAATTTATATGAAACAAAATCTCCTCCAGTTAATATACAATGATATTTGCTATAAATCGGAAATTCTGCTCTACTTACTGAGGTGTGAGTAAACATTTCAGAAACAAGTAATTTGCTCTTTCCTATTTTCAACCAATGGTTTTTTTTGTGGTGAGCAAATTTTTATGTCATTCAGATTTTTCAAATACAGTGTTCAGTTTTACAATTGTCCTACATTTCTCTAGATCAAACTGGTGGGACGATTCTAGCTTTATGACTGTATCTGGAAAACATCGCGATGACGGTGGTATTTGTTCTATATATCGCCAGTTTCCTGATGCAGTATTCTGAAGCCTATAAGACAGCGACCCGACCATTGTGCCGGATCACACCTTTGCCCGACGAATCCGTCGGGTCGGTCAGAATCGGCCCGCTGTACGCACTTCACAGATTTTAAACGGGTCGGGCATTACTTGCCTTGGGGTAATGACCGACACTGCCCGACCATAATCTTGTCGCTGTACGCACTTCACCGACTGTTCCCGATTCTGAGCAGGCCGTCTGACTAGCGATGCTACCTTTCTCCGAGTCCGATTTACAAGTGTCTTATACCGATTTGTAGGGGAGACATAGATCTGAAAACCATTTCCAAATATCCTAATTGGATTGGAAGTTATTAAACTTTAAATTATTTTCTATGAATGCACACCAGTGGCGCGTTGCTCACCGCGGCTCGGCTCCCGGCGGCTTACTTTGATCTCTCTCAGGTCGCTGTACAAGGCCATAAAGTGGAGAGGTGTGATCGGCAAGCGTCGTTGAGTGTATAAGACAGCGACATTCCTGTTCCCGATTATAATCTGTGATCGGATCGGTGAAAATCTGTGAAAAATGTCGCTGTCTTATGGGCTTAACTCACCTTCCATGTTGACCTGGTAATAAGCGGTGAGTCTTTCATTCTGATTGGTCCCTATACAGGTGTAGAGACCCTGGTCTCCTGACCTCATCCTGGGGACACGTACAATCGTGTTATTCATCTCTCTCTGGGTTGTTGTTGGTCCTGTCCATGTTATATCCACTGAGCTGAGCAAAGAAGGCAAATCAATTTTAGGTAAAGGCCATGAAAATTACTCTTCTTTTCAGTTTTGCCATGCAGTAAAAGTTTAATCGTGTTCATCGTGGGAGTGAACAGTTGTCAATACGAAAGACTTATAGTAGTATATACAGGGAGAATAAATCTTGTAATGGACTTCTGATTATGAAATAAAGAGAGTGCTGCTCAATTTAAAAAAAAAAAAATCGGTTGAGCCCTGTTTGCATAGCCAGGCACTTAGTGTTTAGGTTCGTCAGATTGAGAATTCCCCACTCTATTCACATGTAAGTTCTCTGGTAGATTATATTCAACTCTGAATACAACTGATTTTCCCTTGGTAATTGCTTTCATTACTCGATTAATTGACTTAAGATATTAGAATTGAGGCAGAATTATGGCATCGGAGATGAGATTGCTTTGGCAGATTGCATATTGAGGTCTGGTTATTCTATTTGTCATTGTACATTTTCTAAAAATTCATGCTTTACTAGTTCTGTGGGATGTACATATTGCAGATGTTGAGTCAGGATATATATGTTGTATAGGGATAAAGATAGCACAAGAATGGGGAAATGCCGTGCAATTTCCAAGGAGTTAAAGCTACATGTAAATCAGTTGACAGTCACAAATGAGCATATATCTGTACACAACTCATCTATGTAGCTGGTAATAGACTGGAAGTAAAATTGCCTTTAAGGGCTATTGCCTATTCTGACATCTAGGATTTACCAAGCGGTACACGATACCCGGCGTTTACACCAGACGATTCTGGCCGGTGATTCTGGCATTTTGCACCTGCTAACGACGCTCAGCAGTAAAATGATAGAAATCGTCCAATGTAGACACCGAGTGCATGGCCACTGCAGATTATCGGATCATGTCAGATTACTCAATTCAGCACCACCTGACAATTATTGGACACACTCTAACGCTGGCGACAATTTCAAGCCAGTTTGAATCTAGATGGGCGATGATTCTGTGAAAACTTAGTCGTCAGTGTAAACGCATGAGTATATTCTGAAGTTGACGACTTTTGCGGTAGACGACTACTGGCTTGACGATCTACAGTTGCCACGTTTTTAATCATCTAATTTAAACGCCGGTATGCAGCGCACCATCAAACAAAGCTTTCTTGGCTGTGATGTCACTCTGGCAGCTTATAAGGGAGTGTTCATTATTTATGGCCAGGGGGGGGGGGGTGAGCTATTAGGGGGGGGGGCAATTTATATGAGGGTATTTGCATGGGGGGGGGGCAATTTATTTTGGGGTATTTGCATGGGGGGGCATTTTATTTGGGGGTATTTGCGTGGGGGGGGGGGCATTTTATTTGGGGGTATTTGCGTGGGGGGGGGGGGGGGGGCGCATCAAATTCTAGCATTTGCGTGTATCCATGTTTTAAAAAAAAATATTGACTAATGACTAACAATCATCTAGGTAACCATCCTTTTCATGTGAGTGCTAATGATTTTGGATAAATTGTAGTGTATCTCAATGATTGTAGAGTTTCAGGGTTAATGAGATTCATTATCTATCAATAAAATGGAGGACAGGCACCTGACACCTGTGTCAGTAATTACTGGAAAATAAGCCTTATCACTAGCTTATAAATGTAGCTGTCTTGGCATAAGCACTGTCTTCAATTTTGGCATAGCAAAATATGACAGCTGTTATCCTATAAACACAGAATGTGCATGTTATGTGGTTATACTTTCTGTCTCAGATAATTCCTAAGAAGTGTGTCTGCCCCAAAAGAAAGAAGGTTTAGATTACACGGATAGTCCACTCCAATTTGGAGCCTGACCCTGGACATCTTCTTCAGGTGAAACTCGATGCCACACAGATCTGTGTCACATATCATGTCTGTGTCTTCATTCAGGGGCTTTCCTGTCATATAAAACACAATCCTGCTTGCTGGATATACAACCCTACTTTCAGGAATCACACCTTTCTTTGCTTCCCGCTGCCTATCGTTCCGCCTATTTTCCTTTGCTCTCCGTGACCTTCGTGATTGCTGCCTGGTATCTGGTAGACCCTGGAGAATCATTGTCAGGCATTCCAAGCAGTAACGGAATAACGGCATCTGCTAGACAAGTCCCAGGAGCATACTACTTCTTGAAGATTTTTGACTTCATTGAAGGTCATTATGAAAAAGGTTTACTGTATATGGAATACCTAAAGGGTTACTGCATTCAGTCCAATGACTCTCTGTGTACCTTCTGCTCTGAAAATGACTGGAGTGGGCCTGAAATGCAGAGAATACCAAGGCCTATGCCAGATTACACACAGTTGCCACTGTACCACTACAAGGACGTTCATCTGACCTCTCTAACTGGTGAACATGAGCAGGCCAGGCAGCCTGATGACTTCAACCCTAGAGTACAAATTACATGGCTAGTTGAGTCAGGACAGCTTAGTCTAGATGATCCTGAATCAATAAGTGCCTTCAGTAAGCACTACATTGTAAAGCCTTCCCTTGTGAGAGACTATGTCACACATCTCTATCACAAACAGCTGGCACAAAAAAGAAGAATGAAAACCAGGAAAGCAGATTTGATCCAGAAACAGCAGAAGGATGTCCGAGAATATGACTGGGAAGTTCTGGTCTCTAGTGGAACTATTGGTAAACTCTCAGTGTTGGAGCTCAACAAGTACTTGACCCATCACCAGCTGAGACTCTTGGGCAAAAAGAAAGACAAAATAAGAACAATAATAGCTCATGTCTCTGGTGGGCTCGTTGGAAACTCTAACATAACAGTAGAACAAAATTCTGACACTTCTGATGCCAACTCTGATGATGAAGACATTGTTCTTCATGAAATTGTGTCAGATTCTGAGAGTGATGCAGACAATTATATATTTGATGCCATATCAACTTTATGGAATGATGAATGTTCTGACAATAATACAGACAATCATGTTGGTGAGGGGAATCTTCCAGTAACTACTAGATCAGGACGGACAGTGAAAAAACGGAAGTTTAATGACTATATTAGACTTTAACATTGTGATGCCACATGTCCCAACTTGCGTTGTTGAGTTTAGTCACAAGGAGTATCATTCAGAGAGCATATTAAGTTACATCACTTCAATTCTTTAACAGAGATACCTCATGTTTATTTCAAATTGAAACCTTATGCCACTTTATCTGGGATTTTGTTTTCTTTGGCCCACAGCCTTCCATACATTGAAGGTGTATATTCAAAGTCATTGTGTATTAACCAGTGTCTTTATTGACTGAATCTTGGAAATAAATCTTGTGTGACTAGTACACTGTAATATGGATCATTATCTACATTCTTTACAAAGAAAAATCCATCTTTGTCTAGTGCGTGTAGGTCGGGGGGGGGGGGGGCAAATTATATCAGGGTATTTGCCTGGGGGGGGGCAATTTATTTCAAGGTATTTGTCTGGGGGGAGGGCATTTTATTTTGGGTTATTTCCAGGGGGGGGGGGCATTTTATTTTGAATGATTTACCGACAAAAACCCACACCCTCCCTGCCATAAATAATGAACGCTCCCTAAGATTTCGAGAAAAACCTCATGTAAATTGTTGTTGTAGGACGTACCTTCCACTAAATATACATTGTATCTTCATCTCTTCTCCTTTCAGCGCAGCTAGACTTGTGTACCGGGTGTCAGGATAGAGCAATCGTAGTTTCGCCGCTCCTGTTGATGCTGAGGATACGACATTGAAATTACCGATACTGATAATAGTATTCTTATTCTAGGCAAATCATTTTTCTATATTTGTATGGAATTTGTAGACTGTATTGTGATGTCTCTTGTATGTAAGAAGTAGTCTTTATCCTACCCCTAATATAAAACCCCGTAGGCTAAACATTGAGTTTCTGTATACCACGCTGACTGGCATACGGAGATTTATATGCCACTAGTGGCATACAGATTGTTATCACATACTATTCCAAAATCGAGGAGACTGGGTAGGATAAAATCAAAACCTGATTCGTTTTAATCTTGGCCACCGCATGCCACTCTTGGAGTTTTGGCTCCGGACTTCACTCGGCTTCGCCTCATGAAGTCACTATGCCAAACTCCAGTCGTGGCATACGGTGGCCAAGAATAAAACTCATCCAGTTTTACAATAGTATTTTACTGTTTTTGTTCACCAAGCTGCATGTACCCAGTCCTATCAATAATCATGCTATATAAGTATGATTATGATGTTATCAAAACAAAAAAATACAGAAATAGAGCAAGCCCATACGATAAGGACAATGTAATCACGTAATCCATGTTAAATACCACTCCAAGGATTAATAAACCAATACAATGATAATATGCAATCTTAGGTTATCATCATATTGAAAACGTAGCTAGACTTTCTATTTGAACTGAAATACTAAGAAATATAGAAATCTTTGATAGATGATCTCATATTTGAACTATGTGGGATTAGCACATGTAAACTACGAGGGAAAGTCACTTGTATTGCACAATCTTCAATTTAAATATATCTTTGCTTCCTTTTTTTGATAGATATTGAATATATAAATATCTCTTATGCAATTTAAAAAGTCATCACATACATGTTGGTAAAGAATATGGAATACAAGGGAAACATTTTGGAAATAATCAACTAACAATTGTTAACTATACGTTAAAAATATACTCTTATCGGAAATTAGGAAAAATAAAATAAATAAAAATTCTCACAATATATTAGATATTAAAGGGGTATGTGAAAGGGGAATGATGCGACAATATAAATAATAAATGGAACATTGTCCAACTATCATCATTCAAGGAACAGAAGAATTATACTCACGCCTAACGTTTATTTTCATATGGCGTCCTCCTACTTTGCTATCCAAGATGGGGCTGAACGCCCTGACTTTGTAATATTCATTTTCCTCAAGGGCATCTCCTGGCTCTATCGATGTGAAGTGGAGGTTACCTGCCAAATGATAACAAAAAGGGATATTTTACCCACCCACAGCGCTGTTTTCTCAACGTGATAGAGTCAGGCACTGATAAGTTGAATGAGACAGCTCACAAGCCAATGGACTAAATGTAAGAGACTCGTAGACTGCAGTGGGTGAATCCAGACATTAAATAAATTATTAATCTCTCTTTTACCCGGCGTTTACACTAGACGATTATAGGCGGCGATTCTTGAACCTGACCACTTTCAGCCGTAAAAGTCTAGAAATCGTCTAATATAAACGCCAAGTGCGTGGCGACTGCAGATCGTCTGATTATGCAATAAAGCACCACCTCACAACTATTAGATCTGACCCCGGCAAATATTTCAAACCACCTTGAATGAGTCGTCTATACGGGTGGCGATTCTGTAAAATCTCCTAGTCGTCAGTGTGAACGCTCGGGTAAATTCTGACGTAGACGACTTTTGCGGTGGACATTGCCAGCGCCTGGCGACTATTGGCTGACGATCTACAGTCGCCACATATTTAGTCGTCTAGTGTAAACGCCAGGTTACATGGAAATATTTACAGTTGGACGGGAAAACCAATGTTTGACCTTACTATATTTAAAAGTATGTGTCCATGGTAGTGCAATAAATTAGGACGTTGGGCTTCGTGTGATAAATCTATACGCCTGATCAACTGCTTGGGAGTATATCATATTAGGAAATTCGATTTCTGTGGATATGTTGCAATGTATGTTCTGAGGGTTAAATTCCTATTAATTGCTTAATAAGCTATTTAAATGTCATATATCAAAGAGGTGTCTTAGCATGATTTGCTAAGGAAATGTAAAATGAGGAAACTGGAAACTGGTTGTTCGATTACATTATAATATACTTATCTGTATCCAGTACTATTTGCCTGATTTAAAAAACAACAACATCAACATGACAAGAATATGCAAAAAATCAAATTATCTTGACCTTCTTTGCTGATGCAAATCAAATTTCAATTGATGATGTCCATAGTATAAAGAAAATGAGACAAACATCTGGAACATTTTAAAACCTATAAGTAACCACCTGCTTTTGAGGCAATGATATGATATGAGCTAACTCTGCTTTTGTTTTTTTTCATCTTGGCATGATAATCTGTATAATTGACATTTCACAGGATGTCAATAGTTTTCCTTTTGAGGCCAACTACCTTTGCCGAATACAAGCAAGTCAAAGCTGGATGCTAGCTTGTAATTTAACAACCATTCTTTACTGCCATGTTGAGCTTAATTTTCACTGCCTTTTTCTCACTTGCTGAGATTTGCAAGGAGGATGGTAAGATCGTAGTCTGCTCCCTCTAACTCAGTAGAGATAGACAATAATCTATGGTTTTGTGGACAGGCGGCCGTAAACCACGAGAGGTTGACGCGTAGTAATACAGAGGGCTAGGGAGTGTATTACGACGTCAACCTTGAGTGGTTTACAGAGCCGCCTATCCACAAAATCATCGTTTGTTGTATTTATTATCCATCTTTTTGAATAGATTAAAACCAGTATTTGCGATATTAAATGGTATAACGATAGGGACTATTTCTTTGCTCAATAGCAAAAGGGACTATTTTTCCCGTATACCATGGTTTTGAGGCCGTATACCACAGGTTTGAATCCGTATACCACAGTTATGGTATCTGACAGTTTTTATACAATGGGTCGTGATTTACTGAGTCCCCATACATTTTCAATGGGGACTTTATATACGATGGATAATAAATAATAGTAATTCTTTTCTGCTATGTTGAGCTTTGTTGTCAGGACTCTGCAACTGGTTCTGAGGAAAGCCTGTTAAGTGTAGGCGCAGATGGGCGTGTGAAAACATGAATATTTCTACAGACCTTTGTTAAGCAAAATGTTGCTTGGAATAAAGATTGGGGACGAATACAAGAGTTTGTAATGGTGAATAACTTAGAGATCCCTACCTTTTAGGTCTTTTATAACCCTGTTGCTCAGGGGAAGGATCTTCTCGTTCTTCTTTGACATGATCGACCAGGTGTACGTAGGTGGAGGTTTACTCCACACATCCCCATGTTTGAGGGTCAGTGGTTGGCCGACGATCCCCTCCACTTCTCTATCGGGGAACGGACTCAGAACTAAATAAATCAACATAGATATTAGTGTGATTGAGATCTACGTACATACAGAAACTATGCATATAAGTAGAGCTGGTGTCAAAAGTTACTTGTAAAAAGACACAATTGTTTGTTGTTCACTTATAACAGAGTTATCCGTCAAGTTTAGATGAAAACATACACACTCAATCTTATGATGAAATAAAGGAGCAAATGTTCTGGCAGTCATACCTCTCATCCTTTCCAATCACAAATGTGATACTTTATTGATACATATCTTATATCTAGCGTGTCTCACGAGGTGTTCCCTTTTAGAAATATGAACTAAGCTGTAGTCATGACATTGGTAATACAAACCTACAAGTGTCAATGTAAAGATCTGAGATAGAGACTTCCCAAACTTGTTCGATGCCTCACACTGGTAGTCCCCTTCTTCTGATTGCTGTGCATTGGTAATGGTTAGATTGCCCCCCTGGATGTTCTCTGTTTTCTTGTTTATTTGTTGCCCATTGTGGCTCCAGTTGTACCTTAAACAGAAAGAACAAGGGACTCAACCTTTATTCTTCTTACTTGATTGTTTAGCTGTGTGCTTGATTCAATCCCATATTCACATTTCAGTAGAACAATGATATAAGTGTAAATATTGGGAATGTTTTTACAATTGAGTCCGTGCTTTTAATGAAGCAAATATAGGTTCATCGTTTTTCTCCTTTTATATCATTAGTAAGTTCAATATTAGTTGTGTGGAAGAACGATGTAATCTCATCGAACACAATGTTGAAATAAAAAATAAAAAAATCATCGAAGCAGTTAAAGGCAAAAAGGTCACTTTTGCATGGGACAAAAAGAAGGTGGAGGGAAATAATAAGTAAATGGAGATCTCAAAATGCAAGGAACGGTTTATTAATGGGGGCATTTCTTACCAGACACGCTACATATCATGGTACAGAAGATCTACCAGCACACATCCCCCTCCTGCTATGCTGGTGTTCGAGAACTTTTAAAATCGAATTCTATCCATACATATTCCTTTAATATGTTTACCACGTAAACGTTTTATTTAATGTTTGATATTTTTAAAACTATGTTTAGACGCTGTGAGGTACATGAATCCCACTTTAACATATATCAAAGTGAAAACTCTCTATCAAAAGTGAAAACTTACGATGGCACAGGGAGGCCAGTGGACACGCAGGGTAGAATGATAGTGTCCCCTTCTCTGTAGTAGGTCTTCAACACTTGGTCTGACGGAGGGTTATTTATTGCTGGTACTTCTGAAATTAAACGTTTACTTTTTTTGACTTCTCGTCAAATACATTTCTCATCTTCAAACACATGTCTATCTTAACAGATGCAATTACCCAATGCATGACTCAAATGAAGAACATCACTAGAAGTGGATTACCTACAGAAATGAACAAAGTCCTCAAATAAAAAAATATTGAATTTTGTTTTGTGGGTATCACTCTATTTTTTGCATAGATATTTGTGAATATCCTAGGTATTCTTCTTGGTTTATAACCAGTAAATTACTAGTAAAGTAAATTACTGGATATAAGTATGAATTATAAATTTTTATCGTACAGAAAAACAAATAAGACTGTGCATATATGTCTGTATATATCATACTGATATAAAGAAATCAATCCAAACATATCAAATAATTTAGGAGAAATATGTTTCACTAATCACAAACAGTTAGATATACCTTCTTTAGCTGCCAGGCAGGTGTAGAGGGTCCCAAGAAACACAGATATTACAGCGGTCCTCATATTTTGAAAACTTTATTACAACCCAATACCTCAGCCAAAGATTGTTATCAATATTTTGAAGGTCTGCAAGAAGAAATATCATTAATCACATTTGGGGATCCCCTACTTGACACATCAATAAAAGTAGATCACGATAGTCTTCAATGTAGACTTCGAAGTATATTCTGACTTTTCTAGTCAGCGCCAATAGTTTCCATTATGCAAACTCATATTCAAGAGGCCTGCAATGTTAGAAGATCTTAAAATATGAGACATGTAACAGATTCGAACAATTAGGCTCAGAGAACACATTCTAAAGCAAATGATAACATCGATGAAGTTCTCATTTAGCACTTACCAGCAGTCGCTGAAGCTGTGCGCCTCGTCTACCAACTAAGTTCTCATTTAGATATTAAACAGATTAATGCATCTGCACTTACCAGAAAATGTGAGGTTTTCTACATCTGTCAGGGAATCCCTTTTATATGGAAGATGGCAGCTTATGCTAGTTTGTTTCTCATGATATTTATGAGATGCATGTGTCAAGACAAATATAATGGCATGAGAAGTCACTAATTCAACCAACCTAGTTTCCCTTTCATACTCTTCAGAGTTGGGACCTGCAGTATCAGTATCTTTTCCTCTTAAATAGGGGCCCACTAGATAACATTCGTTTAAATAAGGAGAGTGAGTTGGAGAGATTACTATTTTATTACTAATAAGTAAGGCACGCACAGCACATGTTGAGTTTACACAGAACACAAATCGGTAGAAAAGGTCTAAAGCTATCAGTAACATGTCGCTTGCATAATATATCTTAGCAATTATAACAGTCTGTGTTATAGCTGGTTGAAATGCCCTAAGGCACGAGTCCAGGTATCAACCTTGTGTTAATAACAAAAATTAAATGAGAAACCTTTTACTTAGGTAGGCAGGGAGGGAGGTGGTTAGCATGCTGGCCACGTGGGCGTGGGTTGGTGTGTGCCTGGCTGATGGTGTAAAGCATCGATACATTCGAGGCCCAGTCTCTGAGATCACGGATGCAGGCTTGTGCACTCCTGCCTGCCATAGGAAGCTAAACCCTCCACGACAGAAGCTGTGTAAGCCCAGCGGGGCTATGTCAACTCCAGCAGCTGCAAGTGCAGTCTGCCTGCCGTGAGTGAAGAAGGGCAGGGTAAGTAAGACACCAACAAAGCATGTCCATCCGGTGAAGCATGTTTCATTAACCCTTTAAGGATGCATGATGCCTGGAGGCATCACTGCACTAAAGACACATGATGCCTGGAGGCATCACCACATTAAAGACGCATGATGCCGCGAGGCGTCATTGTTCCAATATTTACAAAAATGTTTAAACAAAAAAATAATACCTCAATATATGTGAAATCTTTAGAAAATGTGATATGACATATTTTATATTTCTATGAAAAGGAAACAAAATATTTATGATCATGTATCATTTTGCATGATTACGAACTTGAATTATTATTTTTAACCAATGTATGCCCGTCCTCTAGTGGGACAAACTGCCACCGGCATCCGTCCATACGGGAGTAGCTTGGCTGCAGGCACCTGTCCTTAAAGGGCTAAAAGGAGAGCATTGATGTATCTTTGGGTTGGACACAGGTTGTGCCCTTTGATGTGAGGGAGTGGTAGCAGTCTCTTTCTTGACCAAAACTGGTCCGTTTTAGGCCAGCGTATAGTGAGCGATAGTCCTTCTTGTGTTATTGTAACATCCCTCCTCCTCAAATTGCCAGTAGGATCAAATGAGTCGGCAGTCATAAGGAGCATGTTGGATCTGCTAAGGAGTCCAAAAATAAAAGCAGAGCCACTGCCCATATAGCTGTATGGTGCAGAGTAGCAACATCAAGCTTCTGAAGTAGCTTTAATAGAAGCGGGAGATCAATTGGTTCCTTCCGGCAGACCGGGTCACCAAGCGTTCTCCTCGCTCCTCTTATGATCAGTTATACACTGTAATTGTCCTACATCAGATCTGGATAGCCTCTTTCTTTGTGTAGATGTGATATTATTACCAAGTATTAACACACAGAAGAAAACTTCAACTTAGTAGATAGGAAGGCAACATACCGAATTAGGGTGTTGGTCTACGCTGGTACTGGGCATAAGTCAAAAGTGTTGCAGAAAGACACAAAGGCCTTGCAGTGAGATGCATATGCCCTGCTTGTATTAGGAGCAAAGGAATTCCTTCATAATAGATCCACCCTGGCGTCGATCTGCTCCATGTCTGTAATGGCTTGTTGAGCCATCAAGTGCCTTCAATAGTGGCTGAATGCCATCAAGGCTGAGTCTGCTGGCTGCATCAGCTAGCAAGTTGTGGCGATCTGGGTAATAAATCGATTTGATTCTAAAGTTGAATAAGGCTGATAGCCAGAACACCTGTCGGAGACTATTCATCACATGTGCATTCTTAGCTACCCCCTTATTAATGATGGAGACTGCTGCCTGGTTGTCAGAGTAAAGAGTCATTAATCTGTTTTCCCATTCTCTGCGATACAACCTCGCTGCTGGTTCTAGGGCAAGTGCCTCCAAGTAGTTAATTGGTAAGTCTCTCACTTCCGGGCAGTCATCCTGTTTAACATGAAACCACTGCCACCCATAAATGCCACCTGCATCCGATAAACACACATCTATTGTGATAGGAGTATACGTCTGAGTTTCCAGCAGGGGGACTAAGCTGTAAAATAGGCTCAGGAAATCTGACCACCATAGGAAGTTGGTGCACATTGATGACGTAACTCTGGTTTGGTGGTTGGGGGAACCTAACTGTGATATCCTGTGAAGGAGCGGCAGCCATAGATCACACGAGAGGCCCAGCTGAGCCTCCCTACTAGCGACTCCAGTGACCTCTTTAATACTGCCCTCTCAAATAACACATCCTGTATACACTGTCTTAGTTGCAACACTTTGTCACCAGGTAGCCTAAACACATGCAGCTGGGTATCTAATGCCACTCCGAGGAAGGTGTGAAGTTTGTATTTCCAAGCCTCGCAAGCCCCTGCTGTAGTCTACGTGCTTGCCCTCATGGCACCAATAGCTCCTTAACCTCCTGCTCTGTCATGATGGATAGCACCTCAAATCTTTGCTGTACAATGCCTCCATAATTTTCCTATTCAGGCCAACACTTTTCGCCAATGCGGTGAAATCAAAGTGTGATGCTGACTCAAATTCACTGTCATTGTTCTTGCCTACCATGATGCTGCGTCAAGTTGTACTTGGAGATCTCCGGTTAAGTGTGTTGGCGAGTGGCTGGCCCCACGTGGCTGCTTTGTCTGGTCACATGGTCTTATGTAATCACGTCCAGTGACCTCCCTTGCGCGCCCCCTGACGTTTTTTATTCAAACTTATATATCTCCAATATATCTCCATAAACATGTTATAACATTGATATTGAACTAACACAAAATGAAACTAGAAGAATAATAAATTGTATTGAATAAAGTTTTAACCAAATAATTTGAGGCAAATAGATTGCATTATATCTGAAGAAAAAATGAGTCTTGATAGCCATTTATAATATATCTATTTACATTTAGATAAATATGATCTAGCTAACAGAAGAGACCAAGGGATGAAGGGAAGGATAAATCAATGTAGTTCTGTTACCGAATTCGAATAATCAGGTTATACCCTCTCAGTATAGACAGGGGTCCTCCCTCAGCTGGGAGAGCCCTTGGTATCAACTTTCAAGTCTGACCTTTCTTGCTTGGGGTCTCCAAACATATCTACCAGGATTGAATATACCTGGAGATTGTATATGCGAGTAACGACACAACACTGGCCACCAGCGCAAGTTCTGGAGGAGTCCGATCTGCCCACCTTGACTGGCAATCTCCTATCTGATGTTCCCATTACCAGAATCAGAATCACTGCTGGAAGAACGAATTATATAGCTCATTCTCCCAGCAGATCTTTCATCGTACTTGTAGAGTGCAGTCCTCTTGAAGCCCCTTATTCAAGTTATCATTTCCTTTCCGGTGTATTTTCAGAAGAAGCCCAGTAATTATACTTTGCCATTCTATAGGGCACAAAGTGATTGCTAGTTCTGCCATCATCCGCCAGGAAATTGTAAGATAGTGTCGCTGTAGTCAATTGTTATAATCTATATATGATATTGAAACGAGGCTAAAATCAGCCCAGATAAATATTTTTGAAGAGATCCATTGATAACTGGTCCCGCCACCTGGTGTCTGTCTGTCCCAGGTGTGTCCTTCCACGTGAATCAAATTCGCCATTGTTCCTTGAGACTGGCCAAAGCACCTTGCCATAAGATCTTTATGCCAAAGGAGAGTTGTCTGAGACTCAAGAAGAGGTATTAAGATTAAATGTATATACCTTACTGGTACATACTCACATGCTGCGTTTCTTTCGATAAAAATATTCAAACAGCTCACAGAGCGAGTGGATTATTTTTATCAAAAGAAACAAGGGATGTGAGTATGAACCAGTAAGGTAATACATTTTTATTTTATTATATACCTTCAAATATAAGTATTTGATGAATTACATAAGGAAATATGACAACATCCGAGCTGGATTTAAAGTGTGCTGGTATATCTCTTGACATCTTAGTGAAAGTCAAGCACAGAATATGCTCCAAGCACATTTTTTATTCTTTTTCCCCCTTCAACTCCTGTGATCCTTGTGCAAGTCACTGCCAGCACTTCCTAAGTAGGTCAGTACAATTTTTTTCATCCAATCAGAATTTGTATTCAAACTAGGGTGGTATTATAGAGGAAACCCATGAAAGTTTAGGGTCTGAGCTCGTATCCTATCGAGTTTGAATCACGTAGTAATTCACAAGGTGAAGCCGCATGAATTGCTATGTGATTCAAATGAGATGGGATCGAGCTCTGACCCTAAACTTGAATGGGTTTCTGAATTTATCTCACCCTTAATATTGACTAATGGGCTAACATTTATGACATTATCCCCCGTTGGATATTTTTCCTAAATATCTAATGGGTGTTAGATACGAGTTTCCAATGTTAAGTCTATGGAGAAAATATATCTGGGGTGAGATAAATCATTTTATACCACCATACTGTGCCGGTATATATTTAATACCAATACCCTAGCAGAGGTTGGTATTTGTGTAACATACTGGCACAGGTATATAATAATAAGTACATCAGCCAGAGATGTGTCTCAGACTAGGGGAAAGGTGCGAAGTACATCCGTTTCAGGTACATTAGTCTGTACGTGTGAAACCTGCTATAGGACCAGGTTTCTGTTGCCACAGGCGGGCACTTTGGGAGTTATATAAACAAAACTCTGTGGGCATTCCACGAAACAATTCCTGATATTAATCTCTTTTAATTTACTTCCAAATCTGATTTTAATACCAGAAATTAGTTTCATATAGTAATCAGTTTCCATTTGTTTAAACATATAGATTTCTAAAACTTGATTAATATTTCTGTTTATGACACTTGAGAACAACTATCGAATCAATTCTCTAGATATATTGAAACATTCTTGATACTTGATTCTCGATCAAATACAGATGGCTCAAACACATAATTTCTTATGATATTCTCTTACTTTTATTTCATGAAGTAATTTAGCTATACCGCGCTCTTCCATTGTAAATGGAAATAACATTACCTCGTAGTTTTAGTAATCTAACGAAAGCTTGCTCAAAGCCTTTCCCGCCCTATCATGCTACAGAATTTAAATCTAATTGCTAATGAGATTCGACAGACCCAACATTTTGTGAAACATTTCAAACATTATTATATACCTGTGCCAGTATATTACACAAATACCAACCTCTGCTAGGGTATTGGTATCAAATATATACCAGCAGAGTATGGTGGTATAAAATGATGTACCACCCGACTTTGAAAACACATTCTGATTGGCTTAAAAAAATCGTACTGACTTACTATGACATACTGACAGTAACTTACAGCACTCTGCTAATTTATGTGGTCAAAGGATCATGAGAGTTGAAGAAAAATATTAAAGTAAAAAAATGTACTTGTAGAGTATTCCACACTCAACTTCAAGTAAGATGTCTACAGATATACCAGCACACTTTGAATCCAGATTGTATGTCTCTCACATTTCCATATGTAATTCATCAAATACTTACATTTGAAGGTATATCATAAAATAAAAATGTATACCTTACTGGTACATACTCTTCATAGGTTCAAATATTAAATCATAAATTTACCTTGTGTTAATGAAAATGAGACAGTTTTGAATTAAGCAGACTAAAAGGTTTTTATTAAAGGAGGTCAACATGGAATACAATGCAGTTCTACACACATCAAAGAAACACACATCAATTAAAATATTGATCAAGGAGCCTTGAATATTTCAATACAAACTGTTCTCATAATTTTTCAAAGTCGTTCCAAGGCACATTCGTTACATCTCTGAAATATTTGTAAACCCTTATAAGAGAACATACCTGCAGACTGTAAGTCCTTAATTATAAATTTGGACACGTGATCAATAATATGTGTGTAATTTAGAAATTCTAACGTATTGTCTCTAGTGCAAGTAGGGAGAAGCTTAAAATCGTCTCTAACAGAATGTCACAAATTAGGAATATTACTTGCTCTTGTGCCCTATAGACATTTATCAAAGTACGAGAAACATGCATACACAATATTACCATGATTTTGATCTGCGTGGCTGAATTTCCCGCGTAGTTGATGCCTAGTAATATTGCGTAGTGTAATCATAACCCACCTTTGGACTAATTATTGAGAAAAATTCAGGTGTATGAAAATCACAGAACAGCAGACACAGTAGAATTATTTGGAGTTGGTTATTATTTGAACCATGTAGTACATGTGGTGGAGATTCAGGTGTATCAAATCTGTCACAACCTTTCGCTAGTATTTAATCAGCTTCATCAGGTGATCATTATCATTTAGAAAAAATATATAAATTATCAGAAACTAAAGCCTGGCATCCACCTACTATGATATGGCTCCGATATGGTCTACGATGCACCTCCTGAAAAAAGAAATTGAAATCGCGTCGGGAGGTCACCTAATATCGGGGCAGTTGACCACGTTTCTGCGATTAGACACCAATAAAAACCCCATAGAATGCGTGATGGATCGGCATGTCTAGACATATGTCTACGATTTTGCACCTTCCCGATATGTCTCCAATATTTGCTTTTTGCATCGGTGTCATATTGGTAGGTCTAAATTTCCATTGTAGTAGGTGGACGCCAGGCCTAAGGCCCGACATATGTCTAGACATGCCAATCCACCACGCATCTATTGGGAATTTATCGGTGTCTAATCATAGAAATGTGGTTAACTGCCCCGATATCAGGTGACCTTCCGACGCGATTTTGATTTTGTATCGGGAGGTGCATCGTACACCATATCTGAGCCATATCGTAGTAGGTGGACGCCGGGCCTAACTGTAACTTGAACCATCTATTGTATATATAAAATGGTTCTAAAAGTGCCTGTGAGGTGGCAAAAAATTCTACTCAAGAATACGACTTTCCAAACTCTACTCAGTAGCGATCTGTAGGCTCCATATGTTTAGTATAGACACCTCGTATTAAGTGTGTAATAAAAATCCATTCACATGAGCTAACTACTGAAATCATCTTACCCCCTGAGAATGCGACCGCACAGGTGTGAATGCAGCCGCATTCACACCACATGTCTACCCGGCCCCCGCCAACACCATAACACCTCGCGGCAGGCAGCGGCGGGCATGGGCAGGCGGTGGAGGGTGGGGGAGGGTTTCCCACTGAGTCAACATGTACAAATGCGGCTGGCGGCGGGCGGTGGGCGGTGGGCGGCGGGCAGCGGGGGGTTTCTCACTGAGGCTGGCTGGGGGTGGCGTGGGGTGGTGGGGGGGCGGTAGGGGGTGGGGTTGGGAGGTCGCGGGTGGCGGGTCAGTGTTGGTGTATCCTCTACCAACACCCACAGGCCTGGGTGGGCTGCGGGTCGCACTTTTATTTATTTTTTGGTATCATATATACGCCTGGCGTATATATATGTTGCGCAGAGTATATTTTATCTTAAATACGCCAGGCATGAAAGACAGCCAAGTCGCGCGCGTCTACATATGGAAACTGTCTTGTAGACGCCCGAAACGTAGACGCGTATAAGAGGTGTATACAAGTATAAACAAGCCACGATACAGCCGATACGTGCGTTATCGCAATGGTGTATATATATGTAAAATAGTGGCTTTCGTGCAGTGATTGTTATACCATTTATTATGGCAATAACTGAGTTTAATTTATTCGAAAATATGGATAATAAATACAACAAACGATGATTTTCTGGACAGGCGGCTCTGTAAACCACTCGAGGTTGACGTCGTAATACACTCGCTAGCGCTCGTGTATTACTACGCGTCAACCACTCGTGGTTAACGGCCGCCTGTCCACAAAACCATCGTTTATTGTCTATTTATTAGCTTGAGAAGTCCTGCTCCCACCCCGCCAATGCCACCCTGCCCGCCGCTAGTCCGTCTAGAAGTGAACCCTGCTTTGCAGTAGAGCATGAGCGCCTTGGCCCTAGCGACAACGGGACATACTACAGTCTATGCCCGCCGCCCGCCCGTGTTGGTAGAGTGGTATGGGTGGTCTCACTCGTGGGTGTTGGTAGAGCTCCCGCCACCTCCAGCCCGTTTTGTGTGTGCAGCTTATAGCTGGAGAAGTCCTAGTCCCACCCTTGCCTTTGATGAAGCCTTAAATGAAGCCCCCGGCGGCACCCCGGCCGGAGACCGCCCCCGACATCCCCGGAGTACCCCCAGCCGCCCCCCGGCTCTTGAGCACTTAGTGTTGTTAGTTTGGGTTGTGGTTATATCCTTATATACACGCTATCCTTGAACCCTACAGAAGAGTGGTGTTTTGAAAGTAAGATCTATTTAAAAAACGTTTAAAAAACCAAAGAAGTCTCGGCTTATATATGTAATTAATGAAGATATAATAAATTTGGTTTTAGAATAATTTTATAATCAAAATTGATAATATAACATTGGATTTTCCACATACCAAGGACTTAATGACTAATGGCAAATGAGATATAGTACAGTGGTGTCCCCAAGTGGCAGAGATCGGAATCATTGAATAGTGGCGTAAATACAACAGAATCAGGCGTATATATGACGTATATATGACCGCAATATGGACACATATATATACGCCAATAGATAAGGCATATAAACACGGGGAATAGGGCGACCTTGTATACGCAAAAGCATACCTATTTATGCGGGGTGCATTCATATGTAAAACGGTGGCTTCCGTGCAGTGTAAAGAAAGCGAATCCATTAAGGCCGGTAAATCAGCTAACACTGAACAATGTCTAGACAT